>CM040748.1:5062500-5595000 GCA_022829145.1 Albula goreensis | reverse complement strand
GTGGCTTTTTGGACAGATTTAAAGGCAGTCACTGCATGATGCAATGCTACTGAAACACCATACTATCATTTTTGTCAGTATAAATAACATCAGGATGCATTTGTTTGTATGTCACTCAAAAAGGTTGTTGATTTTCACTCAGCTTGCCAGTGGCCTTTTCCATGGACTGCACTTGGAACAAAAAAACAGTGGAGTCTTTCAATTCACTGTGTGTCATCTATAGATGATGGTCCAGGAAATTCTTGGAGAAAAAAAAATTTCAGTGTCAATCCATGTCCTCTCAAAACACAATGTGCCAAGATTTTACAGGAAAAAAACATCATCTTATATTATAAAACAGAAACACATATTATCCACAGAACTTACAGCTTCTGCTGGTGTTTGTCAAAAGTCCTTTGCCAGAACCCAGAGAACAACACTTTTGAAAAGAAAAGCAGAGGACACCATGCAGGTCACATTCTACATGAGCTATATATTTTATTAGCTATTCAGAGCAAATGCAATGATATCTCTAATGGGATGAAAAAGTGCTGGTAGATGCTACTCCAACCATCCAGCAGAGGGACATGGCCTCTGAGCTGCAGCATTCAGCCAAAGCGTCTTACAGTTCATTAGACAAACCAGGGGCCGATACCCCCCGGGAGTGACAAGGGGTTAAGGGCCTGCCTCAGGGGTCCAACAGCTGTACTCTCCTTAGTGAGGCTACACTGGGGGCCAAACCACAAATCCTTAATGTCTCAGTCAAGCACCTCACCCACTAGACTAGGGGTTCCCAAAGTGGGGGTTGGGGCCCCCCGGAGGGGTCGCGAGACATGGGCGGGGGGGTCACAAGATGATTTCCAGAATCAGAAATCCGATCGATGCATAGTGCCCCCCCATCTCATTAGCGGAGTTTAATGTTACTTTATTACTATAAAAAAGAATGCATTTATGGCTGTTAGGCTAGTGTGTTCTTTTGTGTTATCAAAGCGCTGTGCCCTGTATGAATGGGCCTATTAGTGCGTGTGTGCACCAACGTTTGTACGTCTTAACCACCTCCGGGGATATGTGGGGTCGCGAGTCTCTGGCACTGTTATTTTGGGGGTCGTGGGCTGAAAAGTTTGGTAGCCCCTCTGCTAGACTACAGGCTGCCCATGTTTTTTCCCTCCCCCGCTCGCACAGTCAGAGTCCACACAATTCATCTGCCTTGGAGATGGCCAGGCACTGCTAGGCGGACAAGTTATCCTGCCGAGCCAGAATTCTGTTAGACAAGTGCCTTGCTGCAACGGTTCTGTTGATTACGGGAGTGCGCAGAGTATTCGGTTCCATCAGCATTTAATCCTGAGCTTGATTTATCATTTACATCAGCTCTGTAGTTCGTCGCGTGACTCAGAGACCGAGGAGTTAGCTGTTGGAAGGCTGGAGTCATCACATTTACAAACAAGACTGATTTGTTGTAGCTGCTATGGGTTGTTTTTTTTATTATTATTTTTTTTTTCCCAGACAATTATTTATGAAGAGAACAGTCTCTGATGTTAGCTTCTATGGAGCACCTCAGAAATGTCAGCATTTTCATTTCGTAAAGATGCTGTCTGCTTCATATTGTATCAATGCAATTTTGAATAAATACTACTACTGCAAAAAAATCAATGCGCTATTTAAAAACACTGCACATTTGTTATATAGATTGTATGACAAAGTGTTTGGGGAAAAATACCTGAAAAAAATGAATGCACACTGCAGTAAATTAAACCTGAGCATCTCCATACACACAGACAATTACTGATGCAAACAATGTTTGATTTTAGCGCGTATGCAAATCATGCCATAAATGTTGGTTTTGTATGTATAGTGCTGACTCTATCAGCACCATTTGTCTTCTTGCACATAAATTATGTAGCATAATGTGCATGCACATATAATGATGTGTCTGCATATATTAGCATCTGAGCTCAGGCCTTCAATACCATGCACAGAATGTACAAACAAAGAGAGGGTGCCTATGTTTACAGCCCGCTATACCAGAAAAAAAAACTGCCTTTTACATCTGACAGTCAGCCACTTTAGCTCCAGTAAGAAAAGACTCAGGTTGGCTTCCCTGATTTTAGATATATACTGCATCTGACACTACACAGGACTACAGCGTGCCGTATTTATAAGCACTATGCTATGTCTTTGAAGGAAGACTTTTGTCACTTTATACTATAACATTAAATGGAGGCATTAAAGGCAAAAAGAGAGGCAGATATTTCTTTTAAATGTACATTTCATGGGGGTTCTTTTCTTGTCAGGTCTTTAACATAAGCATCCTCATACCTTCTTGAAAACCTGCAGCTATGATATGAGCGCACACAGCAAGCAAGTAAGTTTCATACAAACATTGGGGGAGACAGTGGATGTTTCACCAAATAAAGCACAGAATAAGGCATGCTCTACCAATCCTCCAAAAAAACAATGTTGCTTATGCACCTGTCCATTGGGTGTGGTCCTTCCTTCCCCTCCCCACAGGTATGTGTAAGGTAGGGTCTGACAGTGTGAGGGGGAAATCTGGGTAACCTGCTAACTCTTCCTTGGCGCCTAGGCGTCCTGAAGATTAGCTGCGGTATATTTTGTAAGCATTTGATTGGCTGAGGCAACGTCATAATTTCACACACTCACCCTGGTAGTAGTCCGGATTATTGGTACAAGCCTGAGAAGCGACAGCCGGCACCGTCACCGCCCGCGCCACCACTCCTGAACCCCTCTCCAAAGAGGAACGCAAAAAAGCTTTCATAAGCGACTAACCCATCGACACAGCGCAGGAGAAATTACACCCCCAGCACATCAGTCCTGCGACGCCCCTCCTCAGCCTCCATACGTAAAGTCAAGCGCGATCATGCCCCCACTGACAGGCATCTGTGCTCGTGAGTGATTCTCAGTTATAAAACCGAGATGCCATTATGCATGTATTAAACCTCTGTTTTCATTGCTGCTTCCATTATGTTCACAGGACCCCCGCCCAAACTCAGCCCCACACGATATCTTCATTCTGCTCTGGTTCCTACCTCGTCAACCCTGAGTGGTCTCGGTTCATTACATTCAGATGTTCCCTTCTGCACCACTAACTCTGTCAAGCAAAAAAAAAAAAAAAAAAAAAACACAATAATCCAAAGGGGCAAATTTTATTTCATCATTAAAGCCCCCCCGTCTCAGCACAAGGAATTAAAACGTTTCTGTCTTCGCTCTCGTAATTTTTCCGGAGAGCAGTTCCACAGGTCACGGAATTCACTGGAGATGCACCGATGACTGCGCATCAAAACAAGCCATTCTTCACATGTGACACGGCTACGTGCGGACGAACCCCCCCTTCCCCGAGCCAGAGCGAGCGCAAACATCAATAAAAATGACTATAGAAATGAATGTGGGTGTCGCGTGGGCAGGCGAGGCCGTGGACACTGGGATATTATGTGATGTGCTTCAATTCCAGGCTATTATCTCAAAGACACTTCTGCGGCGAAGGTCATCTGACCCTTTGTGGATTAAATAATGCGACTTTGCTTTGAATACATTTTGGTATTCTTTCTTTGTCGCGTGGAGGGCAACTGCTTTCACAAAAGATAAAGCGCTAGCGAGAGAGGTGCAGTGGACTCACAATTCTGCAGTTATCTCACATGTATTGTGTGGCAGTAAAGAAAAACACACACACACACACACTTCCAATGAGACTACATAGCTGCCTGTTTTGACCACTAAAGCAGACAGAAATGGCTTGAGTGCCTGTCAATATCAAAAGTCAATTCTAATAAAAAGGGAATGTCCATTTTGGTATTGAATGAATATTGTGGCTCTGAAAGAGGAGTGTGAATTCTAGTGGACCTGAGAAATTAGAGCTGGTTAGAGGAGGAAGAAGTATGGGTAAAGGCTGACGGTATTCCAAGGTTACAATGTATCCACAATAACAATGCATGACGCCAAGAATCCAATCAGCAATGCTTTTATTCTTCCTCAGCGAAGCCAACTTCTGTCTCACTAATGTGGGCCTCCAGCCATAGCCAGTAATGGCACGACCACAGCTCCAATGCCTAGTTACAGGCCCGACAGCTGAGCCACGGACAGCAGCCTTCACACCGCCAGCCACCCGGAGGCCCATTTCATCATTTTTTTAATGAATATCAACATGTTTTCCCAGGGGGGGCCTCTGGCTAACAGGTACATGTTTGATCAGAGATTATTTTTGTTGTCTGTTTACTTAGCTGTTTTGCTACTCTCACGCTGCAAAAACAGATGCGTAAATAAAAATGAACTCACGGCGCATCAGTTCTTTCCCCTGTTCTCCCTGTCATTTCATAATAAATTCCTGTCATTAAGAAAAAAAAGAAAGAAAAATTGAGATTTCACATGTACAGGCCATTAGCCGGCAATGAGTGCATGGTAAGAATAGGGTTATGCTGTGGTTTGATCAATGTGAATCTGTTACCCAATGATGTCTTTTCAACTGCCCCTGCTCAACCGCACGGTGGGATTTTTTGAAGGACTTCTCTTTTTGTTGAAGAGACGCATTAATCATTCGCACCCAATGGCTCTTCATCACATTCAACTGTCATACATTATTCAAACGTCCCGGTCCTCGTTTAGTTACAATTCGCCGCCTAAATAAAGGCCTGATAATTAACATTCTCCCCAGCACGATCTTTCAAAGGCCCCACAGCTTTTTAAGCCCTGCTCTTCCTTTAATGCGAGCAGCACAGTATCTAATTGCGGCTCCCGTTTCCTCGGGGACTAACTGTCGTGCATAATAAAACCGTACCTAAATACTGCTTGTCAACTCCAAATGTTGCCTGTAGTCTTTTCTTTCCCTCTCCACAAAAAAAAAAAAAAATCAAGTAACTAAATAGGCAGTGCGATGTGCTGTTGGAAGTCCTCATTACTCTCATGTTGCAACACTATTTTGTTTCCCTGCCCAGGGGGAACCCAAAGCCATATACTTTCACATCCAAGAAACCTACCTGTTTCTGCCTCTGTTACGGGGTTTCTCTATCCTGTCTTTACCTCCACAATCAGTGAGAACAACTTGAGGGCTTGAGAGGAACATAGGACAGGCCATACCGGGATGGTACGGAAAGTGCTGGAGATCCAGGTACAATGACGGGGCGAAAAGGAAAACAAATACTAG
This sequence comes from Albula goreensis, assembly GCA_022829145.1. Classification (NCBI taxonomy): domain Eukaryota; kingdom Metazoa; phylum Chordata; class Actinopteri; order Albuliformes; family Albulidae; genus Albula; species Albula goreensis. The sequence continues at coordinate 5,589,869 of CM040748.1, read as the reverse complement.
GCCATTACAGCAGGGAGCAGGGAACAGGACTCCAGGGCAACCCTGTAGTATTTTACAATGCAACACTAGAAGGGATATTCAGACTTATTTAAGTCTGACTACTGGATGAGGCTATAGGCCTCTAGGTTCTCATAGCAGTGACGCCTGAGTGTGATTTGCAGTGCAAAAACCCCGACCTCTGTTTCTTCCTTGTTTCTCCCATAGTATCCAGTGTTACTGCCCTCCTGCCTGTTTCTCAGAGTTGCAGGACACTGTGACCTGAGAGATGGGCCGCCCTTCCCTCCTCTGAGCTCCATAAACAGACTGCAGCAATGCGAAAGAGATTTATAGACAATTGGAAGTTCAGATGACTACTAAATATTCTTCATACATTTCTCTTCACTTTTATAATATCACACTTTAAAAAAAAGGCAGCCTATTATTTATAATGCTCTCTGAGGGAAGCAAAGGTCCTTGAACATGGCAGAATTGTCTTGAGCCTCCCCAGCAGTTGTATTTCATAATTACGATATAATCAGTGTTATTCTGAACAATTTGACCTGTTTGTGTAACATTAGAGTTTTTTGTGTCAGTCACCAAGCTCTTTTCCAGCCGTCCTTGAAGAGACTTTTTATGGTGACAGTAAATGCACTGTGGTTTTGGAACTAAGCCTCCCTGACACTTTTACAGGATTGTGTGCTTGTTGAGTTTGTGGCTCGTGGATGTATAATGTAAAGCGGAGCATTATAAGTGTGACAAAGACGAACAGTGCTGGGAAGCTGGCTGTGGAAGTTTCCAAGGAAACCCTCTCCGCTCTGGGGATCAAACCCACAGGAATTCTGGGTACGCCGGGCTTAAGCTAACTCACCAGGGACGGGAACTATCTCCACAGCCACAAATTGAAGAGGCTTGAAGGACAAACATGACAAGCTGACATTGGCCCAGGTTTTATAATTAGATGTTGCTTAAAATGATTTATAAGTCGGCCATAAAACACGCAAAGTCATAAAGAGATGTCTGACTGAGTGGTATTTTTGTAAGAGGCGGTTCTGAGCTGCTGGTATCTACACAGGTGTTAGCGTACAGAAATAGACTGTTTTTCTGTGATAGCGAACATGGGCACAAACTTGCCTCCACTGGCTGGCTGCAGCTAACAAACAGACTCAGTGTCATTTGGAGTATGACAGAGACTGAATGATTCAGTGAAGTCTCTGGTGGATGTTCTGAATATCTCTGATATTCAGGATTACAATGCAATTACTGCATCTCTGGAAGATATTCAAAGGAATGAAATCAGGTTAGCATAATTAAACCTCAGCAGGAAATGTGTTCAGCTGTCAAAAATGTCAACCATTGGCCCCCTTCAGGAGTGACAAAATGCAAACAGTGGGAGAGGTACGGCCCTGAAATGATGCAAGAGGTTCCAGTGTCTGTTTTGTAATGAGCACTGTTGTATCTGCTAGTTTCCAAATCTGTTTTTCAGCCTCTCACACAGCTCAGATGTCCCACTATATACTATACTGATCTATGGCTGAAATACAATTATTTTGCACACATACATTTTTATTACGTGTAATTCAATACACAAAACAATATACATTATACAGTATAGGCAGTATACGCACACTATGCTTCTAATACATTAGTAAGTGGCACAATACTTATTGAATAGATAGCCATTTCGTTTCCAGTACTGGCCACTTGAGGCAATTAATGGAAGAGGGAATATAAGTGTGTGCATAGATAGAGGTCTTATTGACAGCAGAGTTTCAGGTAATGGGGAGAACAAAACAGGTTTATAGGTTAATAAAACTCACATTAGCTGCACGGCGAAGCCCGACCCGAGAGGAGTTACAGCACCACTTTGATTCATAAAAGTCCTTCACTGGAAGCTGACTTACTGGAAGTGACGTCAGCAGGGTTTATGGTTCCAATAAAACGGGCCCGTCTCCGTTTTCCCCGCGCGGTGCCCTGGCAGTCCCCGGCAGCCATCCGAGCTGAAGCTTGCAGACGCCGTGGCAGTAAAAGATGGGGAGCCTCTGGGCGGAGGGCTGGCAGGCGGTGCGGAAAACAGCTTCCAGAATCGCTGGAGGGTCCAGAGACAGGAAGCAGCTGAACCCCACGCCTCATTCGCCTCACCCTAATGGAAGCTCTGCCGTTTGACTGCGTCATTTAACGCCTTCTCCAATCTATCCTCCACTGTTTAGATTGCAGGAAAGAAAAAAACTATGGAGGGACATTGCTGGATGCGTTTTTGAGTGGCAAAACACAGCGTTTGTTTATCTTGGTCTGTATTTACTAAGACTCAGCATGTTATCCTAGTTCTTCCTGAGACTGACAGGTTGGGGCATGTCTATGGTTAAAAACCACTGGCCAACTAACATGAGAAATGTTTCAAAATAATATACACATTATCTCTTATCTGTGTTTAATTTGACTTTTTATTCCCTCAGTGACTATGATCGAAAGCTCGGCCATAGATAGCTGATATTTAACCTTCAAGACTCTACAGACCAATCAATTGCAAATCAAGGAACTTGTAAAGAGTGTATAGGAAACACTTTCACAAAGCACCCAGAGTTTGCAGATCTGCGGCGTATTGGCAGAATTAACAGCTTGAGGATCACAAGGGACGAGTACTTATCGGTTTATTTACTGTGAATTGCGTACATTAGCACTGTGCATCCTGTAGTATGCACTGCTCCATGCAATTCTTCCCTGCAAAATCGACAGAAATGAGAGTCTTTTAACAATACGTAGGGGAGAGAATTTAACATCCAGCGCTTGCGGTGCACTTCACTGGCGCAAACCAAGTTGTTGAGGAGTCATATAACTTAGTGGGTTTTACTAGATTTATCACATGCTGTAGATCTGAGAGACCTCTAAAAGTTTTAAAACCTGTGAAAGGGGGCCAAAAATGTTCAAGGTTACTTATCACGTCCCGTGTGAGTGACTGAGGTTTCTGAAAAGATTGCATTTTAAAAATTCACTCTCCTTGAAAACTCATCTCCTTGCTTGTAAAAGGCAGATACATCTTGACACGACGACATTGTTGCAAAATGCCGCAGTATCAAGAACGCACTCTGTTATTGGATTAAGGGTCACTTTACTCACCACTATTCTGGCAGAGCAAAGAAATCAGTGTGAGAAATCCTGCAGGGTTTTTTTTCTGCAGATTGACTAATTTAGCGGATTTACCGTTCTGTGAAAGCCGTTTGCACAAAGTGAGTGTTGATGCGTTATACATAATAAGAACACTTTAAAGCACCAGATATTACCCTCTGTCATTGCATCTTCTCCTCCTCGAACCTAACTCCCCCTTGATCTAAAAAAGGGGGACCTTGACGGCCCTCTAGAACATTACCTGCAGAACAAGTGCGCTGGAATCCAATCCTTTATCTGAAGAACTTCAGCACTTTGGTTAAAAACAGGGGTTACACTAATCCCTACCTCAGTCTCCTTCCGTCAAACCGTAATCCAAATCCTTAACCTACCTGCAGCTTCAGCATCGGCGTAATTCTCCTCCAAAGCCTGTACCTTTGAGCGAGTGATGCATGCTCCGAAATTGAATATGTATAAAAAAGAAAGAAAGAAAGAAAAGATGAAAATGATTCAAAGATTTGTACTGTCAGTGTAAGGAGATTTTCTTTTGAAATACTTATCATTTTTTTGAATACCTGACAACCAGTCTCATTTATATTCAGTGCAAAAACAAAACCCAAAACAAACATCCTGCTTACTGAATGCAGCCATATTCTTTTTTAACTCACTGCATTGTTTTTGCAACACTTATCTTCTTTTAACAGAAGAAAAATGACAATTATGAGTAAAAAAAAGTGTGAATCCTTTTGTTCAGTTCTATCTTGTAGTCAAGCTAATATATCTAAATATAAGTTTGTTGTCATTGCAGATTAAAGCACGGCACAGCAATATGATTGTAACATACCTTTAATCTTGTACTGTAACACAGACAGCAAAGGCAGAGATGATGCAAACATTTCTGTTTTTCTTCCCATACACTTAGCACAGCCCCCAGAAGAGGGGGAGAGAGAAAGGGGGAGAGGAAGAGAGAGGGGGGACAGGGAGAGAGAGAGAGAGAGAGAGAGAGAGAGAAAGAGAGGGAAAATAGTTTCAGCTTAATTCCTCTACTTATTCCAGCAATCTCAGTCCAGCAGCCGTTTGCTCTGACAGCTGTCAGTCTGAGAGGAGAGAAGCTGTCACACCGGTGCTCGAGTCCTCCTCTCCAGAGACTGGAGACAGGCTTCATACAGCCCAGCGGCGCTGCCGGGGACCGCTGTGCCAGCTCTCACAAACACCGCCTCAAACAAATCCACAGCAATTGGTGGAGAAGAGCGGTTGAATTCTCCCTCCATCTCTCAGCGCGTGGCACACGGTAGCTAAGCATACCGCGACAGTGAGCGACAGCAGCCAGTGGCCCAGCGTTCCGTATTAATGCGGGAAACGACACAAGGATACCACAGGGTATCCGCTATCATATCGCGCACCAATTGGGAGTTTCAAGGCCGGTCATGCGGACAAGTGGCTGGCTCTGACCTTGACCGAAGTCCGTCGTCCTACACCAGACCTTTGCCTTGTCCCTATGCCAACACACATGAGATTGTGTTTGGAGTTCAGGGGAATGTGGCCCAGGCATTCCAGCATTGAGGTACATTTTTTTAAGGAAGAGAAAGGAAGTCTTACCTCCTTTTGTATTTTGCTCTTTATCATTGACAGTGACTGAGTGAAGGGGGGGCTCAAAACATAAAATTGGTGGCTGGGCTGGGAATCACACCCCCAGCCTCTCAGAGAATTAGATGGAGGAGCTGAGAGACACAGTTTCAGCCCTTAAGTTTTTCTTTCAGTGTACGCCCTTAATTTTATTTTTTTTGGTGTAAGCTCCCCCCCCCCCAGTGTTCTCTCTCTCACCCCCTTCCCTGCCCCCTCCTTTGGACCCAGACCTGCAGCCACCTTAATACTCTCCCAACCCCATCCTATTACCTCTGCTTAGCCCCGACCGGACTCTCTCTGTTCTCTTCATGCCTGTCAGATCCGCTAGTCATTCCTATTAAAATATCCACCCTATTAAGAATACTGATGAGGTGCCACAATCGCGTAATGAGAGACTCCCCATCACGCCCCACACAAAGCGGCCATTAGCGTGTCCGTCATTTACGGACTCTCCCTCCCTCCATGCGCACTCCTGCCTTTCCCGCCAATCCACCGCACTTATCCCAGAGCGCTGGCCGGTGTGCGAAAACTGCAGCGTGACAGGTTCTGTAAAGGTTGTGACATGATATGAAGCGGAGTGTCTGTGAAGTTCCAACAGACCCATTGTGAATATCTATCTATCTTACGTTTGCATGTGCAAAAAAAAAAGATACAAACTGATTTGTATCTTTTACTCTGCTCGGTAGCCATCCTTGTCCTACTGGTGTTTCTGATTTGATTCAAATGAAAGTGCAGCTACTCAGGCATGAAGAAACCACAAGGTTTTCTCACACACTGTAGTGGATACAAAAAAAAAAAAAAAAATGCTGATGTGCTCTTACAAACTGAGAGCTCCACCTGCTGGCCAAGAGTGGCATCCTTCTTACACACGGCTCAAATTCAAATGCGTCTGCATTGGCACTTCTGGAGTCATGGAGTAGTACAGGTTGAAATTGGCAACAGCTTGACATGCCTCTCGTCATCTCCAGCTCCTTTTTGGCAACCGAGCCATCGAAATCCTTACGCAACTCAGGCACGCTCTTCTGTTCTGTGATAGGCGTTCCTGTGAATACCTGGGGAGGTTTGCGTTATTTACGCTATCGTGTGTGTGCTGGTCTCAGTCCCCTGGGCAGGTGTGACAATAACTTATCCCTTGTCTCTATCGGCCCTTAGATTCCTCTACAGCTGATGGTGATACCCCCCGTCCCTGCTCGAGAGTGTAACACAAATCTCCTCCTCGCTGCTCCCCCTGCTCGGTCCTGCTCAGAGCAGAGCTGCCTGCATCTCCATGGAATTCTGGGAAGAAGGCGGGCTCAGGTATCAGCTGGCCTCCGAAACCCCCCGGTTCAAGTCAAAAATGAGGACGCCTAAAAAGCTGAGACGAGGAGCTGCGCAAGCCCCTCGATCTGGTTCCATGGGTTCAGACACACGAGAGCAGAGGCAGCTGGATCGCGAAACCCTTCAGAATGGCTAAAAATAGGGCCTCAGAAACAGATGGGGAAGTTTAAATCTTTCAGTGCTCCTAGGTCATGATATTTGCAGACTTGCAGCTATGAACTGGGCATCTGACTAAACATTTAACATGGGCCAGAAGGAAAGAGGATTACTATGAGAGAAAATTACACTGTGGTCATTTTTTTTTTCATAAATAAACCACACAGAGCACATATTATTATCTGCTTCTGTTCCTACTCCGTTCCCCCTGCGTGAGCTATCTGGCAGGAAAAACATAGCTCTTCATTAGGCCTGACACCCATTTCGGCCTCTCTGAATGTGAGATGGCAGGGAAGGAACACTGCTGAATTAATAACATGTTCATACACTTTTTTTATTGTTTTGAAGACAGCACACATGCAGTATATTGACACCGACATTGTCGACGCTCTACTTGCAATCAAATCTTAATTGCACACTGTTCTAGTGGGCCAAGGATACAGTGAAGTGTGAAATGTAGGGAAAAAGTAAGCTACAAAAAAGAAACTAGTATAGCGCTTTTTTTATGTCACAAGAAGATTTGCAGCATCACATGGTATCATATTAACACTTCTCAGAAAATACATAAGACCAAAGGTGCAACTTTCATATGCACAGTTGGGCGGGGTGCTGTTTGTTTGCACATACAGTACTGAACACTATCAACTTACTCGCAGCACAAAAAGGGGAAGGGTGTGTCGTGGTGAAAAAAGCAGGGAAAAGGGCTACAGAATCAACTCAAGGTAAATCAAGATCAGCTCCTCCCACATTTAAAATTATAATGCTAAAGGTATTTGAAGGCATGTGTCAAAGATTAAATAGTATGTCAGCGCACTTTGAGTGAGCACTCTGTACAGGTTGAGCGGTGTATCGCACTCAGAGCATGTTATCAGTGCGGGAGGCCGTTGGTGACCTACAGCAGCTGGCCCATGAAACATCAGCGACATGCCAGTAAAACAGTGAGATCTTAATCGGACAGCTATGACTCCCCTCATCGCACAAACAACATGCATTACTTCATAAATAACAGCACCCAACCCCCCTTACACCTGATCCCTGCTCCACCTTAGACAGGACAATTTGCTAAAAAAAAACTGACCATATCTTAAACAATCTAGGCCCACCTACGCCACCACAGGGGAAAACAAACTGACAGTGATGGAGCTGTAGACTCAATGGACAGCCCCACAGATGGATGAAAACCCCCCAAAATGTTGACTTCCTCTACTAAAGTCAAAGCAATACAATGCTGAAAGCAATGTTGCTCTGAGACAGTCTAGCAATAAGGTATTCACATAAAGTGAAATAAGTGGACACACTGCTAAAAGATAACGTTCTGAATTGTACTGAAGGTCAGCATGTTGCGTGTGGTTCTCTATTGCTTCAAGTCATTTCAATTCATTTGCACTACACAGAAGAGAAGAGGTAGATGTGCAGAGAACGCAACTTCCATACAGTTGAAAGGAGAAAGTCTCCCCTTGTTTGTGCTTTTTGTAACAGATAAATAACTGGTCAGACAGAGCACGCCTGAATGCCTTCAATGTATTGAAACATTTTACATCTTACTCTCAATAAAAACAGTACTAACATGTCCTTGCGCGTTTATGGTCGCACATAAACATGGAGGGAACCGCAGTCCACCTCCTTGTCTGTGTGTGAAACGGCCTCATTCCCAGCTCTGACCTCAGGTCCGTCCTTGACACCGCCGTGCGGCGCGCGATACAGTATTCAGCAGACAGGCAGACGTGCCCGCGAGGGAGGACTCGGGAGAGAGCTCTGTCACCGCTTCTGAAGGCGCTGGAAGATTCATATTCAGACATAGCCTCCCGAGAGAGCGCTCACGTGCGCTACACGACTTGGTGAGTGGATTTACAACACCACGGAGTTTTTTTTTTTTTTTTTTTTTGTTTGCTGCGGGGCTGTCTCGGCCGCGAAGAAATAAATAAGCAAATAAGTGGTAGGATGGCGCCCCAAATGTGGAAGCAAGCAGTCGACCGGTGTCGCCGTTGTCATAGGAGCTGACGAGTGATGGACAGCCAGCTGAGGATTCCTTGCTGCAGCGACGGGTTGTTTGGCCAAGGATGCGTGCAGCCCCGCCCCAGCTCTCCCCTATCACTGCATGCAAACATCCCCTTCAGACACCCGTTTCCACCTTCCCCACAACCGGACAAAGGGCTATTTCCACACGCATTGACAAACCCATCTCGTTAACTTAAGTTCCAGTAAACTGCTAACTGGCCGGATGGGGAAAAAAAGTGCTGCAACCCTATATAAAGCGATTAAATATGAGAAGAGGACAGACAACAGCGCTGGGGTAATTTTAGCAGGTGGAGAGTGAGCGTGGTGATTAATTGTGAGATAAACCGGCGCATCGCCGCTAGTTCTGCTCTCTCTGGCCTGTTTCGTCAGCTGCACAGTGCCAGCACCGCACTGCCTCTAAACTAGCGCAGGATGAAAAATGATCAGCAACAAGCCAGCAAGACACATGGGATCGTCACACAGCAATGCTGGCACCCAGGAACACAACAATCCCGTTCCAGTTTACTTTTTTTTACACTTCTCACAGGCTGTCTTGTACAATACTAATTGGACTGCCTTTGCACCTTTACTAGGCTTGAAAATAACAGCTCCAAGCACCTTTCCGGGAGCATGTAAACCTCCACAGACAACCGCTTTATCATTCCATTCCACTTCAAAACAGTGATCCAAACTGAGCTGAGCATGCTAAAAACACCTATTGCTGTTTCATGGCTATAGCAAATGTGGAAAGCAAAGTAACATTCCGACTGTTTACATTTAAGGCACAGCCTTGTTTTTCAGTTCCAGGATTCATTTCCAACATTAGTTGGGACTTTATTTATTTATTTATTTTTTTCTTATGAAACATTGAATTGCCCATCAATTAGTACTTTTTTGACGGAACGATTTAGAAGCATTGACAAATTTGAACATTGCAGCACAGCAGCAAAAAAAAAAAAATAAATAAATAAAAAATCACTCCTCAATTTCTGTGGGCAAATTGCTTTTTGTAACTGCATGATTTACAACTGGCCTGTATCATCAATAAAAACCTATTTTATTATCAATGAAGACAACTCTCATTTGACAATGCAATTTCACTTGGAATTATTAAAGAAGCACTTCATAGATAAAAGCATGTGCAATTCTCAAAACCATTAAAGCAATTCAATTTTGAGAAACACACAATTTCTTTCTGTCTCTCTCTCTCTTTTTTTTTTTTTGAAAACCTGTTTCAAACAATTAATGGGACCTAAAAAAGCGGATGGAGAAATGATGGGAAAGAGAGGTGGAGGTCATCAAGGGGCCTGATGCAACAGTGCTATCCAAGCACAGGTAAACAAAGGCGGGACGACAGCAGCCCTTACTGTGGTCAGGCTGCAGGTCAACCCAATTAAAAACACACACACACACAGAGACACACACACACACACACACACACACACACACATAGTGCAACTGAGTCACTGTTCTAAAAGTTTCTTCTAATTCAGATTTTGACCAAGGCAGCACAATGTCATTGTTTACATTGTCATACAATTTACATTGAAAATATATATTAAAAATACATATATACATTTGCAAATAAATGCTTTATTACTGTATGTTTGGATTGTATCTCGGTAAGCTCATTTGTGTACACACGTATACGTGTCCTGGTTTTAGTTCCTAGCTCCACAAAGTGGAGGAGATCGTAATGGACGACGCTGCAGGTGCTGCCGCGTGGGTAAAACTCGCTCTGTGTTATTAATAATTGTAGACTGCGCGAGGGGGCTCTTACAACCCGCTGAAAACGCATCGCGTCTCACAGACATGCCCCTTCTTAGGCACGAATGGGAATTTGCACAACACTGAGGCCATCTTTGATTTTTCTTTTTTTTTTCTACATTTAATCGCCAACCCGCAGTCATTTACAGCTCTGTGGGGCAACATCTGAGTGGATGCGGGTATCAAACAATCACCGCACTGAACGCTCGGCCATACTTTCAAGAGAATAATTCATTTGGATGGAAGCCTATGGTGAATTTCCTGTTTTAAGAATAAATCATCCATGAGATTAATTAGGGGACAACCATGGGAGGATTCCCATAGGCACTGGCAGTCATGTTTGAGAAATGGATTTTAGAGGAACTAAAATATTAATACCGTCTCTTTACAGCTACTTGCTGCAATTTGCTTTCATTTCTCGCATCATATTTTACCCTAATCATTCATTACAGACTTAGAAGTCACGTTTCCTGTGCTCTTATCTTAAAATCACATGTTGTAAACGCCTCGTGATTGTGTTTAGACGTAGACGCAGAGCTGTTGTCTGAAATGTACACTTTCACCGAGAGCCTGTCAATATACTCTCGCAAATCTCCTAGGAGACCACGAGCCCCATTGTTATCACTGCTGTCAGCAGTACCTGTTTGTCCACATGATAACCAATGAACAAAGCGGTAGTTAATTGCATAGAGTACATTTTGCTTCTCTACCCATTGGCCCAAAATCAATGTACCTTGCTACATGTAGTGTACACAACTTGATAATAGACCTATAGATAAACAATATTTTATTGTCACACGTAAGGGAAAATTGTATATTTTTATTTGAATAGAATTACTGTTAAAACTTTGTTTTCTCAAAAACATAGGTATCAGATGATGGCACAGCAGCTTCCATGCTTTCTGACAGGACTGTTTGAATGAGGAGCTGGAGGGAATAGGGAGAGATAATGACGACTGCTGTACATTGACGCTCCTATAACATTAATCATCTATCAGTAAAACCTCTAGCTATTACATATTTCTATTGATCTTTTCTAAAACTATGCCATCTTTTTACAAGGATACAAAGAAGTAATGGCAAAGTATAAAACATGACCATTTTGAAGGGCATGACAGATAAACATAAACCCACAGGAATCCTATATGAAATGTGATCACTTGAATACCCGATCAATACTGCTCTTTAATATTGTTTTGCATCATTTTAGATCTGAGGAATATCTGAATTCACAACATATAAAAAAAAGATTGGTTTTAGTTTTGTTTCAACACAAATATATACCATTTTGGCAAGGTGTTGAAATACTATGCTTGTTTGCTATATAACATTACAAGTATAAAGGAAAATGTAAAAGACGGATGATTCCATGTCTTTTAATATGCAAGTAAAACCAAGTATGGAAATTAGCTGGAAATCACTGGAGTGTCTGAATGTTAACTTAAAATCGAACTGCAGATGATCTGATGGATTGTTAAACAACATTGCACCATATCAGATATAATTCGTTTTTTGGAATGGCCATGAAATTAAATTCAGAATGTTGGCTTAAAATTCATAAACTATTCATGCAGAATCCAAACATCCCACTGTTACAGTCCAAGCACAGCTTGTCCAATAGTCCTGAACATTGCTGCAGATGGTAAACTAAGGCATGCCGCTTGTCTCTCCGTTTCTCCTGGGATGTCGGTGGCATCACTAGCTGCCTTCCAATTGAATCTACTTGACTATGAGAGGAGATGCAATGAGTATTGAAGCCTACTTATTATGTATTTCAATAGCTGCCACATTTGAAGTAAAATAACAATTCAATTTCCCCCTCCACAAAAGGATGCAAATGACCTTGGGGAGAAATACTTCAATCAAAACCAGTATGTATGCAAGCATGCACTCTCGCACTCACACACACAATTGTATTTAACACTCTTGTGGACTCTGCTTATTTGTATGAAGTCTCTAAGGAATGTATTGGGGCCAGATTATTTGTTTGCCTTTTAAAGTGTGACCCCCCCAACCCCCACTGAAATAATTGTATGGATGCAGAAGCACAGGTTACCTCATAAAATAAAAATGCATCTTGTCACCAGCTTAAATGAACATTGTATGTAATATAATGCAATATGGTTTGTGTGGTTTTTAAAGTGCTGTTTTGTCCTCCTATACAATAGCGCCACCTACTGTAACAAAGCAGCTGATAAGTGTGGCCCTATTTTCGGATGCGAGTCCCCAGCCAAATTTGCACTTTGCTATTGATACATTCTGTATTATCAATAATGACTTTCAAAACAATGTCATTAATGTCTGGCCATAAGGACAAAATAATGCTTAAATAATATTAATGTAAATACTCTTATTCAAGTTTTTTTTTCATGCAAAAACTTATCGTACTGTACAGGGGATCTGATCAGGAATTCTGCAGACCATTGAGCCAAACTAAATGGATGAAAAAAAAAGATTCTTCCCCCAACCCCCAACCCCCAATCAATAGTTTTGGGGATTTAATCAGGAGGAAGGTAATAAGTAAACGAAAGTGACAGGAAGAGTTCAGTGACCTCAGCAGTTTTTCAGCAGATGGACAATCTGTCACCCCCCCGATCCATCACTAATCTGTGCCATCAGGGCCATTAACAAATTCCACCAATTTAAAGGGAGCGGACAGAATGTACCGACGTCCTCTGACAGTTTCTCTCAGACTTCTCAAGAACACAGGGATAGTTACTATTATAGTGTAACAGTATAATAGCATTATGACAGATTAATGCAGTAATTTAACAGTATGAACACAGGCATAGCATATTTGTGCCTGTATTTGCAACTTCGTTTTTTTTTCTTCAAGAATTTGTTTTCAGAGAGTGGATAGGTCAGTGATAGCATAGCTGTCTCAATCATATTTGGCCCCTGGGAGACCTGGATTCAAGACCCAGCTCAGAGTGGCCTGGATACTCTCATTTAAAAAACAAAAAGATTTATGGTATTTAATTATGGTATTTAAAGAATTATGGTGTTTATGGTCTAAAATTTGGTGGGGCGTTAATCATTCCTCATCATGTATTAGGAGTATCCAAGTGACGTAAATGAAGGCACACGGAGGGCCCCCAGTGGTCCCCATTGATTGTTTTATTAGATTTGCATAATGGATTATACAGGCCGGCTGTCATTGGCGCAGGGTTGTAAAATTTCTAATAATAAAAGAGGTTAATCAAATACTCTTGAACTCTGTCCCAGTGGATCAGAGAGCAGCCATGCTAATCCAGCCAGATCTCTGAACAAACAAGCCAGAGCCGCTGCGGCAGGCTCTTCCAATTAACCCTGTGCTGCTTCTCTTTGGAACATACGCACAGATACATAATGAAAGGTTTTCATCTGCGCTATCAGGGAATGAATCGGAGGCGCGATATTAAATCCGCACCTCTCTGCAGCTTATTGTAAAAACTGATGATCACTGCATACAAACACAACACACACACACACACACACACATACACACAACCTAAACACTTAACTGATAAATACATACTATAAACAGAAGTATGATTGATGCCAGCATTCATTGCACTTGTGCATTGCTTGTGTGGCTGCGCACTCACTAAGACTGAATCCCACTTTGCTGTGAGAGAATCTCCAGGTTGATCCCAGGAACAGCCAGTTGTATAGTGCAGAAACGTCTACCAGGAAGTAATTATCACACCCATTAACCAATCTGAGAGTCTCTGAAAAGCAATGTCAAAGTGTGCCCCTAGGGGGCCAACATATACCAAATTCCCTCTAAGTTAATGATCCATTAGTTTAATTGGACTAATTACATAATTAGATAGATATGTCTTATATGTAACCATGGCCTAGTATTTTTCACATTTGCCACTGTTAATCATAGGTTGCCATTTTACAGCGCAGCTCTGCTCAAAAACATCACATTGAATGAACAACCCGATCAGTTGGGTGAATAAGATGGTAGGGTTAATGCAATGTCAACCACAACCAGTCAAATGCATACAACACTCTACTGTAATTTAAAAAAAATAGATTTTTATCACACTTGTAACAAAGTGCTGTCTAAGAATCCAAGCGAGTACTTCGATCATTGTATCATTCCGGTTGTCTTTCACCACAGACATTGTTATGAAAAAGATTGTGTATGCTTTAAGTGTCATAAATTTCCTAATATATAGTGATTTATTACAACTGAAATGTGGAGCAGTATACATTCACAAATAATGACTGACACAGTCAAACAGCATAAAAATATAAAACAAGAATGTAATTTTATTCACAGACAGCAACATTCAGTTTGTGTTAGGGAGGGGAAATCCAGGACTGTTTCATTCTGAAACCCCCCCCCATAGCTGACTTGAGTCCCCTCATTTCCCCAAGTCAAACCAAAGTCCCTTCCAGAGAAGACACACATTTGACCGGGTGCTTTCCTGGCACATGAGTGTACAGATTTACAGCTTGTCAAATGCGTCTGCGGTACGCAGATAATGATAAAGCAACCTAATGGCATTAGCGAAAACTAAAACCTCACCCTTATGGGCCGAAAAAAAATGAAACTCAGAACCAAAGGAATGTGAATAAATAGCAAGGCAACATGGCACAAGAGTGTAGGTGGTGATGTCACAACATTCCACACACAACACAGGGAGCATGACCTTCTGAGAGGCATCATGGGAAATGGTGTCCTCAGACATAGAGCATGATGGCAGAGTAAAGCGCTGCAGGTAAAAAGCACAAAAATGCAAAATGTTTGTTTTTTTTTTTTTTCTCAAAATGTCTACATCCTTCAGTTTGGTTTAAATACACAATCAAGAGGAGGAAGAGAGTTTAGATCAGTCCAGAATCGTAAGCCTGCTGGGAGGTCAAGCTTTGCTGACAAATCTACTGGGTTACCCTTTTGCTTCCAAAACGCAGCCACCAATAAATTATTAAAGTAGGAGATATTTTTTCCCACTGTAGCCTGGCTCGCTACCCCAGGGTAGAGTTGTGCAGGGCATCTGCATGGGGACCAGGTCCATTTGCGATGATGTCATAGGCAAAGTAGGCGACTGCGGACCCAAGCATCAGGCCCGTCATGTAGGACACGGTCATCGTGTTGCCTGCAGGAAAAGAGAGTACCCATGATGCACTGCAACACACAAACTTTCAACAAACATAAGTCTTTATTATAACATTTGGGGGAAAAACCACACACGCAATGCATATTGCATTCATCTTTCAAAAGTCAGCACTAATGATGTTAAGAGATATGACAGCCAGTCATCACTATGCAATCTGCGCTCACACACGGCATTGTGCATTCAGCACTGATGCAAGTGGGAATCGCATTTGGAAACAGCACTGAGTGCACAGTGTTCCTCGTGCTATTTTTGGTTTTTTGAAAGGGAAATGGGAGGGGAGGAAAAAAAAAGGAAACTGAAGAGGGAATATGTTTTAATATTCATGAGGTAATCACGAGGGAGCAGGAGAGGGAAGGTGAGCGAACGTCTGTGAACCCCAGGGGGTTTCCCCACCTGCCAGCTCCCGCTGCTCCGGCACCACTTTGCCCGCCGCCAGGATCATGGGCACGCTGCCGAAGTAGCCGTTGGTGATGCCCATGAGGAGAGAGAAGACGCAGGGCCAGGCAGGGTGGGTGAGGGTGGGGCTGCCCACGGGGTACACGCACATGACGAAGAGCGGGATGAAGACCACGCGGACACAGGAGAACAGCAGCAGACGGCTGCCCTTCCAGTCGTACGGCAGAGCAGCCAGGATCTGGGAGAGAGGAGTCGCAGAGAGGAGGATGCTCAGGAAATCCCACGGGAGTAAACCTGTTCTGCTCTCCAGAGAAGACATCCACCCTCCCCTCCCCCCCTCCCCTCCGCTCAAACACAGTCTAAGATGAACTGTCTTGCACACAAGCGACAAGAGCAGGCCACCTCCCCTCCCCTCAAACAGAAAGATGAACTGCCTCTCAGATTCAAATTCAAAATGTGCCTTAATAGGCATGAAAAGGTAATCTTGTGTTGCTAAAGCATAAGTTATAAATAAGAATAAATAAAGACAATTACAACACTCCCCACACACTTTCTTCAGAAGCACATTTATCTTTGTGTTTCAGAAGCACGTTTATCTTTGTGTTGAGCAGATGCAGGGCGATAAATTGCATATATAATACGTATTACCCTATACCCTCTCTGAAACTATGGCAGGCAGAAACATATTGGGCCATTGGAGCAGTCTCTTCTCCATGATCTCCCTCCGACTCACTTTGCCGACAAAGTCAGACATGTTGAAGATGGCCATGATGAGAATGGGCAGCCAGTCCTCCAGCGTGGCGTTGTGGATCTCGGACTCCAGCCCCGGGAACAGGCAGAGGGTGATGAAGTAGGTGACCGCGATCGACAGCATGTAGGTCCAGATGACGCGAGAGACCACGTAGCGGTGCAGGATCATGTCTGTGAGACAGCACAGCAAATGGGGCCTCGTCCCAGCAAGAGGCAAACAGTGGCGCACACACACATTTTAACATGCATATAAAAATCTGATAATAAGGATACATATGTAGTATACACATACAAATATGGACAAATAAGTAGTTGAGCAATGATGCATATGCAGGGAGTTATTAGCTCACTGTAAGTCATATATAGGGATATATAGTCATATATACAGTCATATATAGTCAATTTATAGGGATAATATATTTGTAAAGGGGCGAAGAGATTTTTACAGAGACCACAAAGTCTTCAGACAGAGCAAATGGAAAGTGAGAGTGATGGAGAGTGGAGAGAAATCAAAGCAGGATGAAGACCCAAAACGGACTAAGGATTCTGGTCAGGGATTCTGGCCGAATAAAGTTTCGGACGTGTTAGAGAAAAAAAAAAAAACACAAAAGGAGATGATCGACAGACATGGTGCATTTTAAGAGGAAATCCAAAAGCAGACACTGGAAAGACATAATAGAACAGATGAAGGGAATAGAGAAGCAATGGGAGGGAATGTGGCACACTGGGAATGAGAGAGAAAATCATCATATATCCCACCACAACCGGCTAACTATACAGACAGATATGTGAGGGAGGGAGGGAGGGGACATTCACTGGTGAGAGCCCCACTTATTTGTTAAAGAGCGTTCTCTCTCCCTCTCTCTCTCTCTCTCTCTCTCTCGAGACACCTGCTTATCTTACCCCTAATGCTCGGCCAGCTCTTCTTTATTTTTGCCTTTGGCACATCAAATCTCACATACGTGCCGCTGCCAGCAAATTCAGCATCGTTCCCAAATTCAGAGGGGGATGCGCCGACCGCGCCGTTATCCTGGGAGAGGCGACAGAACAGACACCATTCTCTTACAATGAGCCCGTCGCTGGAAAAGAGGAAACTGACAGCACAGTGCTTTGCTTTGCCAACACTAACTAGCCACATGAATACATAAAATACGTCATTTTTTTTTTTTCTACGGTCTGTTGTACATCCTAATAATAAACAGCCCAAGTTGAAAACTGGGTTAATGTGACAGAATGTTTTAAGTGTCAGCTCTTTTTTTACTGCTTAATTCACAGGGGCCCTAGAAGTGACTGTCTGGGCTGAACAAGAGAGAAAATTCCTGGTTAAAATGTTGGTTTTTCCACAGAGGGCTGTCACACACACACACACACACAACACACACACACACACACAGCTGTGTCAGTTGCTTTCCGTGGAAGGGAATGCCATTCATTAATTGCATCCACAGGGGCCGTTAAAAACACTCACAGAAATCAGAGGGGGATGGAGAGAGGAGTCTGTGTATCCGACGGCATCACGGAAAGAGAGGAGAGCCGTAAATCACTCGTGACCAATGACGAAACGGCGTCACCCTGGGGCCCGTTCTGTGAAATGCAGCTCTCCAGGAGGAACTGGCTTGGCTGTCACATGCTATACGATCTCACACTCGGGACAGTATTGACAAATCCTCTGCCGATGTGTTTTCCTTTCAAAGTTAATGGTTTGTATTCTCACTACCCTAGAACATCAAAATATATATATATATTTTGCTGTTTTTCTTGTTTGCCAGGATCACTCCAACCATTCTACACTATTCCACTGTTGGCTGGTAAGAGCGACCCTTGAGCAACCATTCAGCAACTACAGCAGTTATTTCATCTTTTGAGGGAACATTAGGTTTAAGTTAACAAAACTGAACTGAAAGAACTTTGAGGAATCAATAGCTTTTTACATTGAAATAAATGTTACATCATTAAAATGACTTTGCCCTAGGAATGACATCATTTCGCACAGAGAAAACATGAATGGACGTGGTCGAGTCATGCCTAAGCCGGCCATTCTGGAGCCAAAACTGAACTGAATTTAGAAATCTACTCTTCCAGAGTTTGCTTTTATAGCATATATTCCAGAATGATCTACTTTAATGGCTCTTAAAACAGACACGGCTTTGCATGAGAGTCAGAGTCTTTATTTTCTCCTCTGCTGAATTGTGAAGGCTCACAATTTTACTGTGCAGGAGAATTCCTATGGGTGCAACTAACTAAGACATGCATCTTTATGTGTGAAGAGGGATACCTCACACATAAATCAGTGCAAACTAGGCTATGCCTTAATGTATTATTTATGCCATATGAATATAAGGAGTCATAATAGAACAGATTTATTGGGACATTGATAAAGCACAAATGGACTTGCGAGTGAGTATTTTGCTAAATGATAAAATGGGGCCGTATGATATAATTACGGCTGGATCTCATAAAACGCAACTGAATTTTGACAGATCTCAACAGACGGAAGCGTATTTATGCAGTACACAGGGTTCTGAAGCAGGAGTGTTCACGATTCTGTCTATCAGCCTGGAAAAAGGCCTCAGCTCACCCAGAGCATCCTTCATCTATTATTTAAAGCCTACAGCATACGCCAGCTACGTTGGCTGCCAATGCAAGTTTATGTTGTAACCTTTTCAAGTTCTATTAAAAAAAAACAGGGCCCAGTCATGATACTCCACTTGTAAATGTCATGAATAAACAGAAAACCATATCAGGGTAAAAATCAATCAAACACAAAGCTGTTAAAAGTCCACCTAACTTCGGACAGGGACATTTGGAATCACAAAATCAAGTATCAAATATTCAGGATGTCTGTAGAGAGTGACGGTGCTCTGATTGCAAGATCCAATGGTGCCTATGGTGCTGATTTATCAAAAAATATAAAATATCAGAACGCAGCATGTGAGAAATGAGACTTCATAAATCATTTCATCACAGGTTTACCTCCAGGTCCCAGCCATAATTATGTATGCATGTTAATTTTTCAAGCACTCTGAGTCCCAAATTATTCTGCAATATGGATGTTCATTATTTCTTTATAATTATTGCAACACTTTAATATCAACAGGTTGAGGTAGTGAGGCGAATTTTTAATATTTGAGTTAAGTTTCAGCTTTGATCATAATTGTTTATTTTTAATATTGCAGATGCTTGCAGGGCACTGGGAGGTGCTTCAACTGTTTAGATAACAGAGGTGTTTTTCTCTTTATGGTTGTGTCATGTTTTCTCCAAACTGTAAACCCTGTAAAATAAAGAAAAGCGCAGCTTAAGGCTAAATCATAAGCACAGTGTAATAAATGAGACTGCAGACGTTTTTGTTGCTGAGGCGACTTTTGGACCCATAAATTATACACTATCAAATAAATGCCAAAATCTGTGTTGCCTCCCAGGGACATTGCAAACCTGCCCAAGTGTAAAATATACACTGCTCAAGTCTTTGCTTGCAACGGCAATGTTAAATAATGGTATTTTTTTGGGGAAAATGTATCATGTTTGTGAGCCGAGAGACCTGCAGTGAATTACGGCCGACCGCTCCACCGTGACTGTAAATAACTGGTCTCTGCTGAGCCAGCACTGCACCAATACAGTCTAATGCACCGCTGTGCGCTTTGGAGAATGAAAATGGATGTACTCCGGCCGCAGTGATGGAAGATAAGAGGACAGTCAGCCAGCAGCTGGCAGATAACCTCCCAGCTAATCGTACAATCACAAATCCTTGGGCTGCTCAGTCATTACCGTGATTCGGGAGGAAAAACATTTGGCTGGAGATCCAGAGCAGGTGCGGTGTCCTCTGTGCCTAATTACATGATAAATGGCCCCTCTTACGCTCGGCGAGGAGGCACCTGAACACGGCCCGAGTGGCACTGCGCAGAGTGGCGCTCTTGTGCTGTGACTTCCCTGACTCTGATTGTCCATCGCTGCTCCTCTTGACCCCTCCATTCAGAACACTCCAAGGCAGCAATCAGCTACTTACCAAGAAACCGTCTGCTTCTGC
Source organism: Albula goreensis (assembly GCA_022829145.1). Lineage (NCBI taxonomy): Eukaryota > Metazoa > Chordata > Actinopteri > Albuliformes > Albulidae > Albula > Albula goreensis. The sequence goes on along the minus strand of CM040748.1, from coordinate 5,569,643 downwards.
ACTTTTTTTTTTTTTCAAGTGGCAGTTTTTTTTTCCCCAGTCAAACACAATTTAGTTTCATCGACAGAGAGGCTTGAGTCAAACAAAATAACAGGCAGTTATGGTGGTATTATACATTATATACTTCTGTGTGTTTATCTTCAGACCTGTGTGCAGTAGCTCCTACACTGTTCACTAACATATCTGTACGCTACACAGAGACGACTTACGAATCTTACTTCCTCTGTAATGACATCATGGTGGACCCGGTATCCAGTGCTGGAATCGGCGTGACCTTTGACCTCGGCGAGGCCTTGCCGGGAGCGGTTGGTGTAGTACTCGACGAAACGCGTCCGGCGCACCAGCAGGTGAAGCACAAAGCACATGAGCTCCATGCTGATGGAGAAGAAGAAGAAGATGATGGTGTTCTTCTTCTCGTTTTTGATCAGCAGCTTGGTGAAGATGCGGCTAAGAGAAATGATCACACCAGCTGTGCCTGGGTAGACAGGAAGTTGAATAATATTGAAGGGAATTGTAATAACAACAAACAACAAAAACAACAACACTAATGCTACGAAGAAGAAATTGTTACAAAAAATGTCTTTAGTGATATATTGTTGGTGTTGTTGTTTTTAATGTCTTTTCTGTCACGTTTCTCAGTTGTAAATAAAATGTTTATTTGACAAAAAAATCTTGACATGCTTGAATATTGATTTGGCTACAAGCCCTCTTCAACTGGAACTACTTCATAGCCATGATTTGCTAAGTTTCCATGGCAGATAATTTTAATAAATCAGAAACCCTCTCAACTAATCAGAATCAAGTATTTATTATACAAGCCATGGAGTAACTGTAATTTCTAAATGGAACGTCAGAAATCAAAGCTGCTAAAAACAAATAATGCAGTAAAATGACAGAATTGGTTGCTTCCTTTCATATTAGCTGTGTTTCACATTCTTTCCACAATTACCATGATCAGAGAAAAAAAATACTGATGGATATCTTACTCTCTCCAGTCATGACTCCTTGTGTGTATCTCTTCGGAAGCATCCCAGTGTAACCATAGAAACTGGACTGCTGAACTGTAGAGAGCAGAGGTCAAGGGAAAAGGTGTTAGCCCAGAAAAGGCTGGTCTGCTCAGTAAACCTGAGCAGTTCCTCATCCAGATGAGGTGATACAGTCACCTTTGGCTGACTATAGGAAAGACAGACAGCTCTTAAATACAGCAGGAATGACTACAGCGTCCTTCACAGCGAAGAGCTTGTAAGAGTCTGAAAACCTGTTAGATCCGGTCTGTTGAAAGTTAAAAACATATTCTAAATATACATTACATTACATTAAAGGCATTTGTTAGTCGCTCTTGTCCAGAGCAAGGCAAAGTGCATATGAATGGTACAAAAAAGTGCAAAGATAACCCTAGAGAGGGGTAAAGTCCCAAGTGCCAAAGGTGACTGAATAGATCAGGACCCCCATAGACTAATCTAGCAAAGGAGAAAATATAGCGTCTTGTAGCATAGCAAATGTAGTTAGACGGTGCACACCTGTACATCCAAAAGCCACCACGCCCACAGCGATGAGGTTGACGGCGTAGGCCTGTTTGGTGGTAAACTGCTCCAGCCACACGTCACAGATTCCGACGAACAGCAAGGGTCCCAGAGCAAACAGGTAACCTGCACCGGCACGTTAGTCAGCGGCATTTTCAACACCAAATTAAAGTAGAATTTATTGTCTTTCTATGCCACACATTTCTATGCGTACAGTGGAATGAAATTATGTTTCCCAGGTCCACAGTACAATGTTTAACAACATGCATCATTAAGTACACAGAAATGGCTGGCCTAGAGCTACCAAAATTCTGCCTGTGCAATTGAAATGTACTTAAGTACAAAACTATAAAATACAACTCTGAACTGTATATAACACTATAAGGCAATAATACAATTAATACCCTAAGTGCACAATACACACACTATACACATTTATACAATATCACTGCACACAGAACAACATAGGACAAGACACTGTACAGACAAGGAGGTATGATTCAGACAGTATTAAATACAGCGCTGAAACACAATGTATTTTATGAGGTATGTACCACAGTCCCTGGGTAGAGAGAGTGCAAGTCCTTGGAAAAAGTGTCTGTGCAGAGACAGTAAAGTGGCTAGTGCCTGATGTTAGGAGGAAGACCGGGCTGACGGGGTCATCTGATTGCTCAGAATTCTGACAGCTTGGGGAAGAAGCTATTATTTAGTCTCATAGATCTAGTCCGAAAGCTGCAATACCTCCAACCAGAGGGCAGGAGGGTAAAGAGACTTTTTGTTACAAGTTATTTATAAGTTGTGTATTTGTTATAACTTATTTATATTATGTGTTATAAGTTAATGTCATTAGCAGATCTGTGGGCCATAGACCAGCTCAATGGTAGTTCTTTGTTCTTTCTGAAACTTGTTTCTGAAAGTTGCTCGAGGTTTCCTGCCACTGACTGAAGCTGTAATATTATTCTTACCGTTATAGTTTTTTATTATTATTTGGTTGAGTCTTTGTAAGACATCATCCAATATGTTTGTAAAACATTTATGTATTTTGGGCAGGAAAACATACTAAAGTGTTTTGCAAAAAGGTTTTTGTTGTTTATTACTATTGGTATTACCCAAGCTGAGCTATTTTAAGAAGAGGGTGAGAGAGTGAGTCATGTTTTTTCTCTTTTTTGTCCCACTGTCGCTTACATTTCACACACCCAAGAGATCTGTGGCAAAGATGAGCCATTCATATCATTTCATATCAGATTCTGGCCGTCTGTATTTGTGCTTAACGTTTGCCATCTGATAGGGATTCTTTTACTCACTTTTCATGGATTTAGCATGCCTGTGTGCTGCTTTGGTGCAAAGATAATCTGCTACCGAGCGTGTCTGCGAACAGACACCTCTGCTAAAGCATTATCTAGAGTTAGTGTGATCTTCAGAGTTTGAGAAAATACAAAGGCTTTCATTTCATTTGGAAGCGGACCCCTCTGAACTGGTGAAATTAAGCTGCTATTACTCTCCTAATGGATCCTGGATTGTGGATTCTGGAGTGTGTATAATTTAACACTCCTCATAAGGGTGAGATTTTTAATACTGCTGAGCTCTTTCTGACACCAGTGGGTTCCAGCGCATTTTGTCTGTCACTGAGATTTTGAGCCAAATAAGGCTTAATTACACTAAGCTCATATGTGAAACAGCTGGTTTGGCAGCTTGGCCATAGAGAGTTTTGTCTTTTGCAGTCTGCCCTGGTAACAGAGGACTTAACCAGGATATGGACGTTTTAGAGCAACCTGGCTTCTAAATCTATATTCACTCTCAGCCACACATCCAAAATAAAAGGGTAAGCACAGGAAGGACAAATAAGACAATAGTCACTCAGGCTATGTTCACATTGTGGGTGTCGAAGCTCAGATCCCTTTTGTTTTCCAAGTAAATTGCCAGAACACTTCCCAGTCCAAACTACAAAGTTCATGGGACAAAACTGGATTTGTATGTTTAGGTAGTCACTTGTGATCATTAACTCAGATTGCTACGCCGGCTGTTTCACATGGAGTGATGATGTTAGCAAACCCGGCTTCATCTGGAGAATGACGAAAAAAAAACCTGAGGGCACAAAAAATCTGATTTGACCATTGAGTTACATTGCGGTATATCAGATTTGCATAAGAATTCAAACCACTTCTAAATTTGGTGTAATCGCATTTAAAAAGACCAGATTCTGTGCGATTTTTGCCTGTTTAGGCCGGAGGAAAAGCACTGATTGGAATCAGATTTGTGTGATAAATCCAATTTGGGTCACTTCAAACTGCGAATGTGATCACAGCCTTACATGCTGAGCTTTATTTAGGTTGATATTAAGATTTTTGCTTTTGATTTCAAGTCACTAAGTTTGCCTGTTTGGGGCTTCGCGTAGTGTAATTGGGTGAGTGGTGTGACCCGCACTGGAGTTTCGCCATGCTCTGCAGCGCCCCCTCTGGGCCACATTGCTCCTCACGCCCTCACTCACCCACAGTGATCCTGGTGTGCAGACTGAGCATCTCCACTAGGGCGTTATTCAGGATCACCGCGACCAGCGCCACCAGGATGTACGTCAGGCTCATGTCAAACACGATCGATGTCCCTGAAAGCCGCGCCCACACATCAGAACCATTCCGGCGCAAAACCTGTCCAGCGTACTGACTTCCATTCAAATTGTCCAACACACTGATTTGTCACATCATTATCAATCGATTAGGGATGAGCTACTCTAGCAGCGAACGGCAGTCAAATGTACTTCGGCAGGTGGGCAAAGAACACAGATACTAGCAGAGAGAGATGCTATAACAGCTGAGATGGCAGGGGGATGGGGCAGAATGGTACCTTTGAATTTCCAGTGTAAGTAGTCCACATCGGTGATGAAGCTATTATAAGGCAGCAGGAAGCCGACTCCTGCAAGCAGCATGGCAAAATATATCCCATGATAACGGTCATCCGGCACGGGCTCTTCAAAGGCTGCTCAGAGGAAGGAGAGTGGAGGAGAGGAAAGCTCTGAGTCAGCACACTCAGCTATTTTAGCTCCAGTCCGAGGGCTAATTCAGAGTCTGATGAGCACACCTATGAAACCTTTGGAGGTCACTCAGGAGAACCCTCCATTTTCTTCTTACAAGTGAAATATATATATATATATATATTTGGTTTTGCTGAAGTTGTGGGCTTAACCATTTACAGGACCACTGATTTTGAGCTTATTTAAACTGAGCGCAACAGTATATTGAAGCTCTATATCATAGATATCTTTAATGATATGGGCAGTTGTTCAAACATTTACAGTATGTTCTAACCAAGGCTCTATGTACTGGTAACTACTCCACTGAGAATAGAGATGTTGATGTCTCACAGCGCTTCAGTGAGAAACATGATACGTACATGGCTCTAGAGCCTTAATACAGCAAACCTGTGATGTTGTAAGCAGCACACTGACAGAGACTTGAATGTCTCTTTCAGACAGCTATTAATTTGATATGTGAACACATGTTAAAATGGGAGCACATGTGGGAGTGTCTCTGTGGCTGGCTGCCAACACTGTGGCTAAAAATAGATGACCAGGGAGCTCTACCCTTTATGAGAATCTTCCTGCTGAAAACAGGCGGTGACCTGGGAGCGAGAGCGCCCCCTGGTGCATGTGGCTCACCCGGCTCTGTGAAGGTCAGGACGCCTTTGTCCGGAGCGTCCTTGGGCTGGCCCTCGTCCTCCTCCAGCTGGTAGCTCTCGAAGCTGAAGCTCATCACCACGTTCCCCTCCGGGGTCAGGACAGGGGTGGCCTGACGGCGCCGCTCTGCTCCCACCGAACCCATCCCGTGGACGGACCCTCTGCCTCACTGCGGCTGGTTCTCGGTCCAAGAGCAGAGTGAACACGCCCTCTGCTAGCGGCTAAATCGCTGCTAGAAAGAAAAATTTGTGAGGGGAAAACGCCAGTGAAGCACCCTGTCACCATGAACTTCACCCATGACCATCTCCGTGGTACAGTGCCCCAATACCAAACACACACTCCACCCCACAGTACTGTACCCCTATACCATACACACACCCCACCACACAGTACTGTACCCCTATACCATACACACACCCCACCACACAGTACTGTATACCTATACCACACACAGCCACATCCATAGTAGTGTACCCCTCAACCATACACACACCCCACAGTACTGTACCCCAATACCATACATTACCCCACAGTACTGTACCCCTCTGCCAAACACACATCCCTATCCACTCCACAGCACTGTACCCCAATACCATACACTACCCTCTTCACAGTTCTGTACCCCTCAACAATAAACATCCAATTCCACAGTACTGTACCCCAATACCACACACACACCCCACTCCATAGTACTGCAGCTTCACACACTTCACTGCACATAACCAAGCCTAAGTGGAGTCCCTACAACGCCTTGCTCTAGTCTAGTTATGCTTTCATAAGTTCTTACATATACCCACAGCCCCCTCAAAAGCAGCCATTTTGAACCAAACCACATATCAGACCTTTATATGCAGAGGGCTCAATCAATTCCTCCTTCATCCAATTAATCAGTAATGATCCTTTATTTCGTAAAACCAAAAACGCACACCTTCTATGCGGAGATAGACTCCAGTGCCACAGAGGAACATATAAGTGGGCTCCAGAGTGAGAAAGCAGTCAGAGACAGTGCTCTCTATGAGCAGTCTTGCAATCGCAGGTGTGAGACTGTGATATGTCATTAGCTGGCTGTGATTGGTAGTCCACAGCGGCGAGGCACGAACATCCCCGTTCCACCAGGGCTTGGGTTGGACCGGGTCCCCTGGGTTATTATCACATCAGTTCCTTACTACAGGCCACCAGGTGCCCACAGGCTACAACTTGTCATCGCTGACATATATGCCTGTCCTGTGATTGGCTCAGCCTCCGCTGCATTAGAGCAGTGTGCAAAACATTCACTAACTCATTGGTTAGTCTTCAGGAGAAGTTCTCACTTCAGCTACAGAGTGCAACTGAATCCAATCTTTGGAAGAACATAAAAAAAAAAAAAAAAAAAAACAAATACACTTGTAAAAAATAAAATGTAAACTCTGTGTAAGTCGCTCTGATTTAGAGTGTCTCACAGATGCCAAAAGATATAAATGCAAATGTGAAATAAATGCATACCGATTCCAGCACCACACAGACAAATAAACTGATCTGGGGTCATGGGATTCATCACTTTGTCTGCCAACCGTTGCAATTACTTACGTTATCTGAATTGTTTCCGAGACAACGGTAATGGACCAATAATATTTCCTCTTCCCTGTGCTAATTAGAGTTAATTGTCAGAGCCAACAGACTGCTGTAATTGTCTGACCCAATGGGTCGGCCACTGCTTTGTGCACGCCACCTACATGATTATTTTGCAATTAAATGCGTTAATCATAACGGCTGTTTATGACAACTCTTAGACTACTCTCATTAAATTGTGTCAATAAACTGTTGACATCATCCAGTCAATTCGATATCGGTAAGCACCTTCACGATAATATGGCTCTCAGCAACGCCCCTATGAAAAGCCACCTCAGACTGTTTTCCACGGTTTTACCATGAACCTATTTTAATTAGATATGTCTCCAGTATGGGAATTTCAGTTACAGTATGCCGTTTTGCATGAGACGATGTTCTAGCACCCACTGACGCTATCCTCCCTTCAGTGAGAGACAGAGAAAGCGTTGGGTACACACTTTAAAAGGTCGTGAGATAGAGAGGAAGAGCCACGATGAATGGGTACTCAGGGAATTCGGATATGAAGGCAGAATATTTTATTTAAATGCTACATGGTCCACAACTCTAAAGTAAGAGACGTCTACCACATCCCTGCATGTCTCTGAGGGATTCTTATTTGACATTTTCAATTCTTGTAGGAAACATTACAATCCTTATACATACATAGGTAATCTCTCTCTGCCTCCCTTGGTCTCTCTCTATAAATACACACACACACACACACACACACACACATACACACAAATCTATGCTGAAGTTGCTTGATGGCTTTTAGTAGGCAACAATTAATTGCATAATTTTTTAAATCATGCTCTCGAGCATTTGAGCTTCATAATGAGCGATGGCTGCTCTGCACATAAGAGCAGAGGCCGATCTTTTCTGCATCCCTGACAACCATCATCCTCCTGACCCGACGTCTATTCGCTGTCTGTCACAGGAAGTGGCGACGACAGCTCGCTGATGTGTCTAATACAAGCCAATCTCATGAAATCCACCGCCACTCTGATAAAAAGCTGCTTCCGGCACAATTTGCTTTTGTTTAACGTGTCACATGGTATTGTATTCATGACTGTCTCGACCGTTTTGCTACCTCTCACATAGCTCAACTACACTACTAGACTACACCAAGTTAAAAGGGGTTAGAAAAAAGAATTGTATGGACTCCTTGCTAACTGACTAACATGTTTATATCAGCAAGAAACAAAATGTGTTAGCAGTATCAGGCCTCAGAAATGTATTTTACATTGTTGTAAACAGGGAAAGAAATGCTAATGACTTCAGCATTTGAACATCAGCTGTCCAATACAGGCATAATAAGTAGTCTCTAAAATGTCTCTGGATTCCATACACAGACATTTCCGCACTGTTTTGCCTGTAGGTGAGAGGGGTACGCCCTTTTACCAAAGGCAAATACATGAAGGTGTATTTGAAGATTGTGGCATATGAGTCATAGGTAATACAGCCTAGAGCAATGAATTCAGGCTTACATATATAAAATATACTAAAACTTTTCTTAAATGGGAAAACCAACCTTTGTTATTATTCATCTCTGAGTAAGGACAACCATATCAGTTATGATTATACTATAAACTGACTGAATTTCTTCGAGGCTGATTACTCTTCCCACATCTGTTCAAATTAATGGAGTTTGTTAAAACAAAGGTTTGGGAGAAGTATTTTCAGACAACCCCTGATTGAAATACCTCAGTCCATCCAATCCGGTTTTCACCGCAGGTATTGAATTGCCACGTACCTTCTCTCCCATCACACAGCCTGCTTCCGGCATCGCCCCCCACCCCCATCTCCACCTTCATGTCTACTTCCTTTCTTCTCTTTCTCTTCTAGTGGTCCTGTAGGGGGTTCACCTCACTCAAGTATGTGTGCCAGGTATGACACTGCCCCCTTGGATACCAAGCCCAAGATCAAATGTCTGTACCTTTATACTAAGTTGCTACATCACAATAAACTCTTAAGCGCATTCTTTGTCTGAAATTTCATCCTATTGAAACCAAGTATGAAAATGACACTAGCGCTGTAAAAGGAAGCTATTACGCAAGACTGATTGATAAGGCAAAGACTGAATGATTGAAAAGGGAACAGAAACGTCATACTGTAGATGGTTAACCAGAATGATCTGTTGTGGTTTGTGCAGAACGATGGATTAAAATGACACATCACCTCTAAGAAACCCCTCACCTTACTATAACACATTCTAACAATCCAATTACTTTCAATGGACAATTTTTAACCGTCGGTTTTAAATCAAGTCTTCATGTAGCTACACTGAATTCACTATGTCCTAAAGAGATTGAGAAATAGAGCATTCACAGAAAATGGGGGAAAAATTCCACTTCTGCTTGTCTCAAGCTGTATCTTGCAAACACAAATCCAACACTATACTGTTTTTGTTTTTATTTCAGCACTGATCCCTGAGCTTTTACAGACATTAGACTATGTAGGCTGTACAGGCTTAAACATGTTGTGCTATAAACCATTTAATCTGTCATTTTCTCTAATTTTCATAGGTTTAACATTGGTTTAACATTATTATTTTTGAGCAGATCCAGTGATATTACAGTGTGTAGATCTGATTTAGATGTGTCTTCTTCAAGGTTTCCCATGGCTCTCTCCCTGTTCCACACACAGCCTCTTCACTTTGTCCCATGCGTTTGTAAAAATGCCCATTCGGACCCAAAAGTGAGATTATCACCATCTGTACTGTCATTTTCAGCCAATAAGAGAAGAATAAAGGAAGTCTAAACAGTCCCTCAGGACCTCACTCCTTCTCCGTCCAACAGAAGGATCAAAAAGAAAACACACTTCAATGCCATGTCATTTTCAGTAACTCTCAGCACTGCTGAGAATGTCATCTATATTACTGAGGGATGCACAAAAATAAACCTCTCACAAACACCGTACTTCACATCATCTACGTAACCAGCATTCATACAAGCTTTCAACTGGCATGGGCCTGAAACTGGCACTGAAACAAGCTTACAGATTGAGCCGTCCCTCACAGTTTTGCTAAAACTGTAAAACGAGATGATGTGTGTATTTAATCTTTGTTTTTTGGAAAATGAGTAGTTTAGCAACCAAGCTAGATGTCACGCCTGCTTAGCTGATGCTCACTGGAGACACGCGTATGTTTTTGATGTTGTTAAATATAGATGAGATTGGCATGCTGCTCCCACATATAATTCACCATATGTTCAATATATATTGTGAGATTTGAGTGCAAAACCTTGGCAACATGCTAACAACCAAGCCACCATTAGAAACACAGGACTGAATGTAAAAGCTCCATATTTTTCCCACAGCCTACATATATCATTATCACCTTTCTCCTCACTATGGTCAGTGTGTTGATGTTTGTCTGTGTTAAGGAGGGGGGGGGAGTGTCCCATACCGAACCACACTCACCTCTCCACTCACTACTCTCGCTTGGTGATAGTAGTATTTGCTCAAATGGCATCCCGCTAAGTTTGTAACAAGTGGAGGGGAATCAACAGAAGTGTGGAACACCGAAACAAGCTGGAACAGAGCCATTAGAATCTGTTCCTGTCTCTGCAAGATAGAGGGATCACAACAGCAGACAGTGCACTATCTCCATCCTGTAATACGATGAAGGGCTGAATAAATATAGACCAGCATGAAGTTCACTACACAACAATTTTAAATTGCATACTTCCCTCTGTAATGTTCCATCAATGTCTGTCTCAGTGACAGTTAAATGAGAATTTTCTTCATTCTAACTTTAATGAAAGCTAAAATTGTAATAAATAAATAAAGGAAACGCAAAACCCACTCTTACTGATTGTTAAGATGATGAAACGCAGATCAACAATAAAATATTTACGGTGTCGATACCTACTGTGAGGGTTTTTTCAGGTCATCATCAGCTTTCTCTTCAGTACCTCTGGCCATTTAATCTCACAGCTGTGGTGGATGCGTTTAACATTGTTATTCTGCACCCTGGTGAGGTTTCTTCAGCAACACCAGAACCATAATCAATACTACTCTGTTCATATTATCATACTGACATCTTAAGGGCAAGGAATTCAAGCTCCTGTTAACCTCCTGATGGAAGGAGAAGAGAATATTGTTTTAAATCCATTTTAGTCAAACTGGTTCATCAGCACTTTCTTGAGTGGCTTCCATCTGCTCTTAGTACAAGGTTAGGTCACTGGAGCAATCTTGAAATTCTCAGAAAAGACCAGATGATACATCAATGAATTAACTTTAATTATTTGCTTAACTTTTCATCAGAAATGGCATACATGGCAGACTACTGCCTTTACAAGACACTAAATTTTCGGCAAAATTTCAGTGTTACGATACATTTTTCCCCCGACTTGAAATTGCTATTTGTGCCTTTCAATTCACCGCTATGCCACAAACACCCACAAAAGGAGCACTGCAGTTAAACTGTGGGCACTACTCCAATGCACTCAGCCAGAAGCCGCTGCCTGGTACAATGCAGGCCACCCAGCAGTGCAGGAGAGCTGGCACCGGGCAGAGGACAAGCGTATCTCTCAGTCACCACATTTCCACTGGCGTGAATTCATGCGACCCCAGAATGTCGACTGCCAAAGACGTGCTGTGCACCAAACCAGGCGTCTTTCATACAAGGTGAAAGTTAGCTGACATTACAAAAATGCTGGTGATTCAGTAAACTGAGGTTGACAGTTTTGGGGGAAATTCTCAATCTTCCAAAAAGCTGGAATTCACACAACCTGCTACCTGCTCCTTTGCTTCATTAAAATCCAAATATTCTCACAACTGAATTTTTATGTTGTCATTGCTGAAATGTGTGAGGCTTGTTTGAATAATGTGACACAGTTTTTTTCAGGTTTTCCTAACAAAAACAGTTTGACTGGAGCTAATCCAATGGAAAATCAAGGAACCCTGGCTGATTAAATTACCAAGCAGGGTGAAGTCACTTGAATCATGCTGCTATACTGGACTTAGTTGGCTAATGATGTAGCCCAAGCTCAGCCTTAGGGCATAACCTGCTCCCTTGATGACCATCTGAAACGACTGTGACACCTGGCAGACCATCCAAACCTACTTTCAAACATTGTAACTTTCTAAAACAAAGATATGTTTACCTCGAGAGACCAGTAGTATTCCAAATGTCAAAAAGCATAAAGCACAAGAATAAAGAATTAATGGCCACTGCTTGGTATCAGGCTAAAAGACTAAGCAGCTATGGTTACTGTCCATTGCACCGCCAGCCATTTCTATAGATGAACACGTGCAAGTTAGTTTGCTAATGCTAGCATGTTATATCACTGGCTGTATCATTGCCAGCCAATGCAGTATAGCCCACGTTAACAGCTACACTCAGATTTCACTCACAGGTTCTCTGTAGAACCTCATACTGAGGGTTCTATAAAGACCCCCTTAAAGATGAACCTTTGAGGGTTCCCCCAGCAGGACAAATGAAGAACCTTTAAGGTTCTAGAAAGCACTTCTTTTCTCTAAGTACACAGTATACAGCAGCTGCTCCTTTCTCCTAAATGTGCTGATCTATCTTTCTGTACATGAGTAACTGCACTGGATATCTGGATATCTTTGCTACTGCTGTCTAACTCTGACTGAGCTGTAATTACCCTTTTTAGCAGTGGGTAGTCTATTATATTTTGCGACGGGAGAGAACATTGGGCGGTTAAGCAAGCACACCGTTATGTCACGACTTGATGGACCTTCAGCTGTACGATTTAATGAATATTCAGTGCAAAGCAGAAACACTCAAGTCGGTCCTGAAACAAGCCCGTCCAGAGCACACACGGTTTTGAATGACCGCATATAATCATACTTTCTGCATCAATATGTTCATTATTCCACAGTGACCTAAGAAACTCTTTTAAATTAAAAAGAAGATGGCTTCGGGGGGATTAAAGGATAGTAGCCTTCCTTGGCCTAACACAAGGATATTGCGGCAGCAGTAACATCCCATAAAAGGGTGAGAGAGATCTGATTTGTAGATGGCATGGTGTATGAATGCCTTTCATCTCCTGTGCTAATATTTGCACAATTTAATGTTTGAGAAGGCAGAATTATTTATTCTGTAGTGTTTTGAACAACTGCACTGAGGTCATTTTGAAACACACAACCTGGCTGATGCCATGCTCAAACCCCAGAGGCCAAGCAGAAGGGACCTGACTCTACATGTGGGACATTCTGAAAGAAGCCACACCAATACGCAAAGAAAATAGCGCCTACCGTTATCACTGTGGAAAGAGGAAGAACAGTCACATATCTGGGTTAATAAAACTGGCATGCTGATCGGTGCACATTACAGCACCAACACCTCAGTAGGAATGTGTTGTTTTTGTCTGAATTGTACCTCATACTTTGAGAAACCAGAATACCATATTGCTCGGAGGAGGATACCTTTTGACACTTATATTGAGAGCTGCTTGGCATGGACAAAATACAACCCTCTTCCAAACATGAAAAATGAAAAACAGGATTGTGGGTGAGAAGTGGTGTGTACTGTCTCATTACATTCATGTCATCACCTCTGACAGAGGTCTGAACAGTAAAATAATACTGTAACAGTTGCACAATCTGCGCTTACCTGAATGCCTGACATGTTTTACTAAGATAAGACGGCGAACCAAAGGGGGTACATTTTTCATGTTTTTTGTCTTCTTACTTATACACAAATTTGGTCCATTCACCAGTGAATTAGTACTCTTACTGGCTAGGTAACTTGCAATGCATCTATATGAAAATCAATCTCACATTAAAGTTGACATACCAGTATGCATTATTAAAGTTCCGACTGCCTTGCTAAAGTGCAGTTTTTTTTTTTTTTCAAATACAGCATATCATTCACCACACATCCCTAGATTAATTTGCATGGTATTGGGGCAGTCTGTTAAACTCCATATGGTGGGTTGGACAGGCTGACTATTCCAACATGACTTCCAGATGCAGGTAACCCTTTCTCTAAGTGCAGTTCACATTATGGAACAGCAGGTGGCAGCAATGTGTCCCCGTTACTATTGTTACTGAATGAATGTTGAGCCATTAAAAAAAGAAAACAAGCTTTCTTCCTCTCACAGCAGGCATATTTATCCTGAGGTAATTATGGTTAATGATGTCTTCCTCACTACCTGAAATAGATAGACAGGTTCCATTCATCTTGTTCTGTGCTATTGCAAAGCGAAACACAAGGTTGTTTGTACACAACATTTTACATATTGAACATAAATAACACTATTTATCTTCTACCTTCTATGTAAACATTATATTTGCAAGATAAATATCAAACACTGAATGTAATGACAGCTTTCATAAAGGCATTCAAAAACATTCAGTTATTGCCGCTTTTGTTTATTATCAGACACAAAACTACCACTGGAGTATCATTTTACTTTCACTTCAGCAGTGATGTGGGAAACAGTATAAAACATTCTACTGTATCTACATTATCATTACTCTGCCAATATCCTGTTCCATTTCTTGTCATCTAAAATGGCTAGGCAATAGCACATGCATATGCCAAGAAGACTGCTCCATACATTACATTTGTAAACAGAAATCTGGTCATTGAAAAGCAGCTCAAACTTGTTCAACATACATTACAGATACAAGATGGGCATAATCCTTCAAATAAAGATTATGTCAACAGGCAGCACATGTTTTAATGTGCTGACATGGTATTTAAAAACACCATGGATTTGTTCAGGGTTTGAATGAAAAACCGAGGATGGCATGTATATTTTCTGTTGCCGTGTTGACTTCAGCTATGGGTATCCTGACTGGACAAAGATTGCAATATTCAGTACTATCACTTCCAGCCAGCCTCCTGTCGTATCCTTAGGGTTATCACTCTTCCTGTGTGCCTTAGCCTCGAACAGCATGGTCAATAACACAGAAATAGATAACAGCCAAACACCCAGCTTACTCAGGTCAACATGAGGAAACATGTTTAATGATGGATGCAATGGGAGGCTGCATTGTTACTGCGCTTCAAACAGCTGAAAACTAACACATTTGATATTGATCAGGTGAGCTTTTTTTTTTTTTTTTTAAACTTTAATGAGAGAGGTGTTGCCGGACAAATAGCTTTTTAAATCAAACCTCGCCCATTTCTGTCAGACCATCGCTGAGTCGCATGTTACATGCACACTAACACAGCAATTAAAAATGTACTTCCTTGTCAGAAGTGCACAAACTAAACACGAATAACCACAATGAAGCGGATGAATTTCACATTAAAAAAAGGCGATATTTTATATTTATGCCTGTTTTGTTTATATTCAAAACAACCAGTATATTAATGCAGGCCTATATTCAAATACATGTACACATATGTAACCCACATTGAGAAAAACAGCCTTAAACGTGGCATTATCTAAAAATAAAAACCTTGCATTCAATTTTCAATATTAGGCATTCTGAATAACTTACATCGAGCTTGATGAAAGAGACAAAACTGCATTTTAATTTTCTTTGTTCTCGACAGAGGGTGGCGCTCATCTTGTCTTTCAAAAACGGAATATTTGATGCAAATGAAAAGACCACATCGGGAAAGAAAAAGTAAACCAAAATGAATAATGTAAAGCTCTGATAGAAACTAGCCAAGAACACGTATTGCCTTGACGAGACGAAATACGAATATTCCATTGTACACAGAGGAAGGGTTTTCGTTTGTTTTCTATCATTGGAATAAACCTTGAAAGCGAAAATTTACATTAAATGTGCGTTTACTTATCCATTACTATCATAACCCATCATTATCATCTCAAGCGTTAATCTTACGTTAGAAAACTACACACTATTATTCACGACATTGTTAATATTAAAATGACAGGTTTTCGTTAAGTTACATAAACCTTAAATTCAAAGAAAGGACAGATGTTTTTGTATTATTTAATTATTTCGGTCCGTATTAATGTTAGTAAAATATATATGCTATTGAATTATCCAACGCTGAATAACTGACAGGTATTTTCTCCTTTTGCACTCTGTCCAGCTAGTATTTGGGTAAGCCGTTTTAGAAACAACTGTTTCTAGTCATAATGCACAACAGGTTATATCTTACCTTGTTTAGATTGGTAATTCCTTTGGGTTATTTTATTATTTCACTCCATTAAAGGAAAATCCAAGAAATTATCGTGTTTACCATCTCTGATTCACGGAATTAGTTCTATCCATCTGAAAGGTCTCCGGCAGCGACGTCCCCTTTCCGTACAAGGTGCACAACAAGAGAAAGCCGCTCGCACTGCCTTCCTCCCTCCCACTCCACAAAACCGTTTTTACAATTTCATCGTAACCGTACTCGACACACTGGGCTGCTGACCGCCAGTGAATATTGGTATTGCAGGCAATCTAAAGGGAAAAGGAAACGTTGGTAACGACCTAATGCTATTCATATAGACGATGGTTTGAGCCAGTTCAGTGTACACGAGTTGGGTTTATACTTTGCGTAGCCTATAGGCGGTTTTCCTATGTAAATTTGTTCTAAAGCTGTTATCGTTTCTCCCCTTATGTACAAATATCACAGATCACGCTACTTGTTTCTGAATGTAGACAGAAAAAATAATTGTTGATTTAGTGTAGAGAAGACATTCCGTCAAAATCCCAATCAAAGTACCAATATTTTTCACTATACCCATTATTCCCTCTCCCCAGAGAAAATACAAAAAAAAAAAAAAAAAAGATTGATTAGTTGTTTTTATGAATCTGTTTTTGCTGTTACACTTGCCGACCAAGGGAGTTAGTTTACAAACTGTTTAATTGCTGTCATACCGACATTATTCACTGAGTTATTTGCAGCACACCTAATTAACCACACTAATTGACTTCTCCAGAGGGTATATTTGATCTCTTTCTTTAATTACTCCTTGTGCAATTTATTATATTTGTATTTGTCTGATCTAAAGGGTGCACGTGATGCCATTCTAATTGTTGCCATGTAAGACACTTCTCCGGGCTCATCAGTTAGGTGGAGCATATGATTTTTTATAGCATGTTTTCAAACATATGGAATGTAACAGGTGGAAAAACAACTGCATGATACTGCTGTGTCGCTGAAATGCAGTTTACGTTTTACAGTAATCCTGAATCCATCTGAGTAGCATTGGCATTAATGTAGCTGCTATTAAGGTAATGAGTTAGTACACTCTGTACATGTCATCTAAAAAAAGACAAAACTTTAAAAAGATGTCAATCAATTAGACATTCTGACTCTGACTTCACATTGTCAGAAAATTATTGGGTCAAACAATAAGTTTGCTGTACGAAGCCACACCAAACCACAGCAGACTAAATCGTTTAGATTTTCATAGCGATTTGCTTGCAGTTTCTTGTTTCTCGTGTGTCACAAAATATTTCACATATAGACATCAAGGGCCGTTTGAACTTGTAAGGAAAAATTTTTAATGTTATTTAAGCAACCTTGAAATCTGTGGTTCTAAATCTGAATTTCTCAAGCTTTTAAATTTTCATATCAATGGAGAACACCGTGTTGTTTTTGATATCCCATTACCTTTACTTTCATGATGCACAGTTTTTAAAGTCTGTATGTATCTCCATATGAATGGGATTAGACAAGGAGGGGATTATGGTGCATTGAGACTCCATCAGAAAACAGTGACTCACCTGATAATGCACAGAGGTCATCAGGCCGCTAAGTTAAGCCTTTCTCAGCTCACACTTCACACTGTGCTCTCACTGTAAATGGATCCCCATACATTATGTTTTGAAAATAGGCATTTTAATTCAAACTTTACAAAGTATTAACTCCGGGAGCAAACTGATTTTCTTTTCACAGACTGGTTCTGTCATGCTCCTTTATTCGGCTCCTGGCTCCTCTCTCAGATATTGTTTTGCTGCCTAAATGGAAATGTTTAAATTATGCGTTCTTATTGAGTACACGATATCGTTTTCTTATAACACAACCTAAATTGTTACATATATTATTGTGGCAGAGTGACAGCCATCATGCAGTTTTATCTCACCAGCAGACAGCGATGACACCCCTTTATAATCTGTTATTACTTTTCTCATTTCAGTGGGAGATGAGTGAATAGGTAAATTATTTCAGTGCAGAGCATGAATAATGCCATTTCAAACATATCTTTTTTTTTCCCAAAATAGCTATAATGAGCGCACAGTTAAAATTACATCTGATATGCAGAAGAATTTGCTCTTTTCCCACACAGAATAAATTACCAACCAACTTGCAAATGTGCTGTGATCTTAACTGCTACCCATCAACAAATGTTTATGTAAGTGGCCTAAAACTGAAATATGTTGGAAGTGGAGACTGAAAGATTTTCTTGCATGACGTTTGGATTAAACCCTGATGTCAGGCAGCTCAAAATTATCCCCTCATTAACTGGAGTTTCCCCCACAAGGAGGAATTCTGCAGTTTACCACTCAGGTGATGAATTACTTTAAAATGGCAGGTGCATGCTCCATCACTTTTTCCGAAAAGCAAGCGTGAAAAGATTACGGGAGATTCTGCAGCATTCAGAAACACGCCTGAGACATGTCCCCCTGGGGTACACTGTCTTTGTCTTTAAAGCAAAGATCTGACAGGCAAAAATCCTTCAGTGAATTGGAACACAAAACCTCAAATGACAACAATGAAGAACAACGGTATATGAGCGGTTTTTGATCAAAGCACAACAGTAATGTACATTCTGCAAAGGTATTGGCTGGAATGATGGTAGCGTATGGAAACTGAAGAAGCAAAATGTTTCCTTATTGGCACTACTTTAATATTTTTTTCTAAATAGATATCCAATGACATTTGACATATAGTGTGATGACACAATAGAGCAAGCCTAAGACGTTAACGCAAGACTCTGACATTAAAGGTAGCATATTATTGAGCAGCTGAGTATCTTCACATAACTGTCACAATTACTTTTCTTCTTCCTACCAAATAATTCAGGCACATTGATTGCCGCCCCTCCTGTCTGCTCTGCCCTTGATCTCAGACTTTGAGTGTTGATCCTGTAAAAATGGTGAGCTGTGCGGGGGGGATGTCCTCTATGTGTCTCCATCTTCCCCCGAGGCCTGTCGGTCTGTTCCGTTTAGCCTTAGCCCAATGGATGAGTCTCAATCAGGCCAAACAGGCCCATCTATTCTCCCTCATGGGGAAATGCAGCTAACTCGCTTAGCAGCAGGTTTCCTCTCTAATAACCTCCCTCACCTCCCCTGCGCAGGCCTGCTTCGTTCAGCCTGAGATAAGCATGGATGGCTAATGGGGCAGCCGTAGCTCCAGGAGGAGCACTGCCCCGTCCCTTTAGTCCCCAATCACCGCAGCCCAGTCAAAGTCAAACAAATCCCTAACTGTAATTATGGATGCTCATGGCAAGATAGCATATGTTGGCAGTGCTGACAGGCTGTTTTGATGTACCATGGCCAGTCAGTCTGGACCACGTCAGGGAGACGGGAGGTGTGGATCGGCTCGGCCACTGGCCGGCGTGAAACTGGGATCCTCAAAGACCTCGGTTCCTTCAATAGCAATTGCGATCGGACAGGAGGTTGCTTGGCTACTTAATTTACTACTGGAGATGTTCAGTCAGAAATGGCTGCAGGACCAGCACTATTTAACTTTTGAAAACCGCAATGACACATTCTTATAGGCGGGGGCGAAGCACTGGGGAAAAAGGATACTAAGTATACTGTGCCCAAGGGATTGAAGGAGCCCACGAAAATCTGAGATTTTTTTAAATAAAGAGTCGAGGGGCCCTCAGAGCCTGCCTGTATACAGGGCCCAGAATTTCTAGCTATGCCCCTGCTTATATTATGTATTGAATTGCCCAATTAAATCATTCAAATGCCCTCTTTTAGCTCTTCTTGGCTGAGTTATGCTTCAGCTTTAATTTTGCTGTCGTTCTGTTGGTGCCATCCCACCATTAGCTTTATCTCATTATCTTGTTCAATGGAAAATGCTGTTGTCTGCAATCCTTATTATTCTGTCGTTCCAATATATTTGCAGTTATCGTACTTTGTGTCTGTCAGTGCAACACTGTACAAAGCACTCTACTGCAATGCTACCTTTAGGTTCCCTCTGCTGTGTCACATAACTACTCTAAAATTGATGGGCTTTGCTTAGTGAAACAAGCAATATAATTGCAAATGTCTGCTCTTTGTTAGCTCAGCTATTTTCATTCAAATTAATATTTAATAGAGTTGATATATTTATCCTTTCACCATTTGCATGAAGTGCTGAGTTTAGACAAAGGTAAGAGCATGATCCTGCGGACAGCAGTATTGGCAGAGCTTTTTAAATTACATCTGTCGCTACACCACACCACATGCGATTTTGTTGATAAATGATGACAGGGGAGAGAAAAAAAACCTAGAAGTTTTCCAAAGCGAAAAGAAATGTGTTTGTAATCTCCTGAGGTGCTGGGTTTTATGAAAACATAGAAAGGTCACAACAGTGCCTTTTAACGCTTACCCTTTCAAATGCAGGGTGGAGTAGTTTTTGTTTGGCTGCTCCCAGTGATAATTACCTCACAACAGAAGGAGGAATTACTCAGCTTTGTGATCCTAGAACAGATCAGCTCGTTAGTTTACATTTAAATGGTTCATTTCCCCATGTCCCCAGAATATGGCCTGCTTGCCAGAAATGTTCTCAGAGGATGTGGAAGGTCAGGAGCTGGGAAAGGATACAGTGCCAAGTAAGATTTCACACATTCTGGACTGTCATTATCAATTCCACATTGGGACATCTGTTTCACACACCATTATATTGTGTTTTCCTTGCAGTGGTTATGGATATGAATCTGGACATGACATAGATGTTGAATGTGGATAGGGCAGATTTCTTTAAAAGAATCATTCACAAAAGCTTTCTATTTAAATCAATATGTAATAGATTTATAGTGGGGAAAACACAGGCGCAAGTGTTACAGTGGAGATGAGTGAGGAATACTGCAAAAGAATATCTGCAGGCTTTGTTTGTGACTGCTGGGTTGCAAAGGAAGTAGAGAGAGTTGCAGCAAAAAAAAAAAAACTGCAGCCTTTGCAAAATTGATGTGCTGTCTTTTTAATGAAAATCATTTATTAGTTACAGTATGAAGGAGCTTTAACAGCGGATGTGTCAACATACCTTGCAAGGATAATTAGCACTTAAATGAAGAGCTGGTCAGCACAGGAAGGTGTTGTGATGTTTCAGGTTGTTTCTATGTATGCTAAACCCCAGAGAGAGGGTCCTTCAAATGAAGTGGGGTACGTGACTGGAATCACTGCAGATTTCTTCTGTCTGTTTCCAATCACTTTTTGGATTCAATAGCAATCACCTCTACTCTTCAGATTTACTGATATTTAATGCTATACATTTAATATGGTTATATTATGACAAAACATGAAAACATCCATACCATTGTTATAAAAGGATTAAATTCAGGGGAAAACAATAAATCAGCAAGTAACAGTGCAGGAACAACCATGACATTGAATATACAATTTGAAAAAAAAAAAACTCATGAATCCTCTCATAATCAAGGAAATTTCACAGAAAATGTATATGCTGTATTTTTGCTTTTGGTTTGCCGTAATCAGGATAATGGAACACTGGCTAACCCACTGCCCGGCTTAATTTCAGGGCAAACAGCGAATTTCCTCTCCGCCCACATCTGAGGTCACACCCACATTGATTGATTGATCCATGACACTGATAGGGCTCTTGGGCTTTGTGTGGTAGACATCCAGCACAAACACAGGCATCTCCAAGACCAACCTATTCATGTCATCTTTCATCTCCAATATTTTCTCTTAAACGTGGGAAAACCCGTGGTATTTTTTACATACAAACTCTGATTTGTGGCTGTTATAGGGCTATGGCTGTTACAATGCATATCTGAGTATACTTCATGGGTCAGAATGCCAAGATCCGCCTTAAGACTGCAGAAACATCAGGCCAGATTGGTCATTTACTACCGTTTGGAAGTTTGCAAGATGCTAATCCTACTATTGCTACAGCACAGATTTACCATAAAACAGAAACACTCCTTTACTCTGTAGAAACAGACATTACTATGAACCTGAACAAGTAAGGAAATATAGAATCGCATGACTATCACAATGCTGTAGCATTAGCCATGGGTATATCAACATTTTTGTAAAAAAATTGTCACATGATAGAAAATACAAATCGAACAATATGGCATTTGTAGAAATATTTTCACCGAGATATTCACAGAGAGAACATATCTCCTCCAGATGCTCTCATTCAAAATGGATTTTCAGTGTAAAAACATGATTGAGATGGTGACTAAACCCTAGCAGGGTTGCAGTTGCAGATGTGTGTTCTTTCAAAACTAATTATTTTTTGTAAATGTCTATATTTGTGGTTCAACCAATGCATTGGACCACAAGAGTTAATGAGGACCTTGGGAGGAAATGTAATCATATTTGTTGGGCTTTAGATTTATCGTCAGGTTCCTGAAGTGTTTCAGCATTTTATGACTGATTTTGCCTGTAAACAAAGACATTTGAAATATTGCTGTATTGTATCATTCTGAATGTAATTTTGAACCACAGAATGGCAAGTGTAGAGACTTTCTTCTACCGTCACCCACTGAACTAAAGCACGCAGGCAACTTGATTTATCAATATACAGCAGAATATATATTGACTGATAACAGGCAAGTACCTCTTTTGTCTAGCAGTTTTAGGGGATGTAATTTTTGTTCAGAATGTACATGTACGCTGTAACAACCAAAAAGTGCGACTGTTAAGCCCCCTTATGCTTTTGTATTGTTTTGGAGCGATTTCCATTGTTTTGGAACCCAATTTGCTGATACTCTGCATATGAGGAGAGTGTAGGAATGAGCAGGAAAGTGTATTTTTCAGCCAGGCTCAAGCATCATCCAGCTTCCAGTCCTGCTCTCAGAGACCTGCCCAATTACAGCACACAACATTTTTCTCAGCATCGAAAAATTGGGCTTTTAATGAATACTTCTCTCCGATGGTGGGTTAATTGCTTTTGAAACACAAGGAGTACATCAGAACATTCAATTTAGTTTGTTCCAAGCACTATTATTCTCCCATTTCACTTTTTTTAATATGGAAGAAATGTCTTACATGTAATACATAAAAAATATATATATGTATTTAATACATAAAAAAGTCAAGCCTACGCTGCTTTTGTTGTTTTACTGTCCATTTCACATGTTCTTGTAATACCTCAGGATACCTGACAGATGTATATGATGTCTAAAACTTATAAATAAAAATATATATTTCCATTTTACAACAGAATACTTGATGTGAGTCACATCCATTCATAAAGAAAATGTCAATTCTCTTTCTGTTACAAAAATATTTTTCCAGCATCGTTCAGGATATTCTTTTAACACACAAAACATGTTCCAATGAAAACATCACTCTCACCCTGTACAATGTCAGCCATTTTAACCCTGTTTGTCTTCATGAATGTACAGTAATGTAAAAAAGTATTTTATAGATGCATAATCACACAGATTCTCTGAAAATAATTACATCAGAGTTGGTCAGATCTTGGGTTTGGTGGTATACAGAGGGAGCTGGGGAGAAAAAATGACACTAAAGTTTTCTCTGCCTCTCTCATTTATTTAGAGTGTGAGGTAATCACACATGGAATCTTTAGGTCTGACTGAGCTATTTCCTCCGATTTAACTCAACCCAAGTAAAGGGTTAATTAGGGTCAGCTATTTGAGTATCTGGGTTAAACAAATGAGGCCTGATTTGGGCCGGTGCTGCCCAGTATAAATCTGATTAAGTCTGGCCTGGTCTATCACAGGGAAGTTGTCGGCACAGGTCCGAGAGGCACAATCAGAGGAAATTGTTAAAGAACCCTGGGAAAAGGGTTATTGATCCTTATCAATCTGAAAAGGGTTACCAAGCAACTTCTACGGCTCTGGAGATCCATACTGCCTAAATTGAGAAAGTTGAGAAAGACAGCAGTGAACCTTCGCACGAGTCGTGTAAAATCACCAACCAAGGAACAAAGAAACAAAGAAGAAGCAAACAAGGGTCTGCAGGCTGGGATATCGAGGTGGAAATCAACGCTCTCCAAGAACGTGAAATCTTGTTGCAATTGTGCCTATTTTGTGTGGCAAAAACCAAGATCTGCATTCTACAACAAGAGCCTCATACGGTCAGCGAAACATGGTGGTGGTAGAGACATGGCCTGAGGATTCCGCTCAGTGTCATGACCTTCCAACATTAAATGAGCTGTAAATCCTGCTCTGGATTGGACAGCACCACTGGAGAATGCCAGGCCATGTGCCTGGCGCTGAACCTGAAGTGCAGCCGGGCCATGCAGCAAGGCATTGATCCCAAACGCACCAGCAAGCCTGCAGCAGAATAGTCAAAGAAAAAGAGATTTAAAGTTTTTGGAATAGCCAAGTCAAAGTCCAGACATAAACCCCACTGAGATGTTCTGGCAGGACCTGAAATCAGCGGGTCATTCACTGAGTCTCAGGGGCTGATTATGTTTTCACATGGGGGTATTAAGCATTGCATAACCTCCAATAAATACATAAATATTAAAATATTTCATCATTTTGTTCATGCAGGTTCTCTCTGGTGTAATACTAGGTCTTCATTGAAAATCTGATAGCATTCAGTGCAAAAAACTCAGAAAATCAGATAAGCGTCAAATGCTTTTTCACAGTGCGGTCAGCTTTGTCCACAGCCCTATGCCTCTGTGCGTTTTAGCTGCTCCAGCGCTGGTGGCAGCCCCAGGCCGGACTTAATGCACTTGCGGTTTTCAACAAATTTTCCTTCAGAGTAGGTTTATTCTGGGAGAGAGAATGGCTCTGCGCAAACGGGGGCTGTTCGGGGGAGTACTCATCGTCTGGAGGAGTCAGAGCATCAGAAAATCAGCGCAAGCCGAGCGTGAGCCTCCGCGCCAGGGCTGAGTCACCGAACCGTGCACTCACTGCAGTTTCACTTTTACTTTTCATTGCCACAGCTCTGGCAGCTAAACAGAAACAATATTATCATCCGCAAGCAAAAAGGCAATGCAGAAAGCAGCTTCCAGCCAAGAAGTTTTTTCTTTTTTAATTACAGCGATGGGCAGTGGTTACATTTCTAAGTCCTTGTTATGTTTTTTTTTTTTTTTACTGATGGAGGAACTGTACAGGGCAGGCTTGCTGGTGTAGTTTATGTAACAGGGCTCAGTGATGTTGCACTGAGTAGTGCTCTGATAAAGGGCAGGCCCTGGCATCAGCTGACTGCCTGTCTGCCCCTGTGGCCAAGCGGTGGAGCTCCCTGCTACTGCACCAGGAGAATCACAGTGTGTCCTGCAGAACCTCTCAGACAGAATCCCCATAGGGGCTGTGTAGTTTTATTTTTTTCCTGAAATGGATGCATTAGGACTAGAAAAAAAGGCTTTTGTAAAATATTAAATTACACTAAAGGTAAGAGTTTGAGAAAGTAAAGCCAAAGACACACTTAACATTTTAACCTGGTACAACAGATACTCTAAATGTCTATTGAATAGCTAAACACTTCCTCTTGTCCTTAGATACTCTTTGACTTTTTAAAAAAACATTAGGTAAACATTAGTGTTTACCTACCCCTGCACATGCAGTCATATTAAAAATATAATATCTGAATATTTCATGTTTTCATTAATCAAAATAAAATGACTTGAAACTTGTAAACCATAAGAAGATTTGGAAGAGACAAGAGACAAGTAGGATTTGTGTAGGTCACATTCTACATGCGGTTGCAAGTAATTTATTTGTAATTCAAAGGAAATGGTGAGTTTGAGGCTGAGGGGGGCCCTAGATCAAAACAAACCTGCCCAGGATAGCAGCACAGTCATTTTCATTCAGCTGCAACGCCTTTCATGAACGCCTTTCATGTTTGACTTGAAAGCAACATTTTCTGAAGAAAAAAAAAACTGCTGAGCAACCCTACTTTGTAATACAATTTCCTATGCTACAATTTGCTTTAATTAAACAACAATATCATAATGTACAGTTTGTTTTTTATCAGTTTGTTTTATCTGCACTTCCGTCCTTTTCTTATATTGCTGTTGAAGGTTCTGCTGCTGAAACTCCTTGATGGCTTGCATAACTATCAGACGGCACAGATCATGGATGTGCTTGGGCACGATGTTAGAGATACAGGGTATTCATTTGGGGATCAATGCACATGCAGAATTTCATGCTCAATACCGGTCTAAGGGAAATTCACCGTGATATAGCTCTTGAAAAGAGACGATATTTATAACCTGTCGTTTGATGACAGCCTTTCAGAAAACAAATTCTCTATTTGATTATGAGAGTGTCCCTCATCCCCCTTAAGTATTCCCTTAAGATGCAGTTCAAAATACAACCAATAATAATACCTGTAGAAGTACCAAGTGTAATGAAAAATTAATATGCCAAGAAGGAGTATATGTGAGATCATCAAAACTAATTTTCTTCTGGGCTCAATGCCAAATGGAAAAGGACACTCAAAAAGGATATATTTTGTTTATGAATTATGACTGTTTATATACAGTGTTTCTTTAATCAGCTTTTGTTTATCTGTTTCAAGTCTCAAAGCTCCCATTGAAAATATGAGAGGTTTTTTGAGGCTAAAATGAAATGTCTCACAACAACAACAAAAACAACAACAAAAAGAAATATCTTCAATCTTTAGCAAGAGAAGAGGAATGTTGATTTAAAATCTTGACTCCCTGCCAAACAGACTGTGAGGAATCACTCTCCTGAGAGCCTGGGAGGGCTTGGCAATAGTCAGATCTAAATGGCTGCCAGAAACCTCTGTCATTTATTACATTAGCTCTGCCAAAGAGGTTTCTGGATAATGAGGTATACTGCACTTAACATGACCATTGTAATGAAAAGTGAAAATGACAAAAAAAAGCTGATGAATATATGCTCATTGGTTGGAAATCAGACTGGTCTGTAGGAATATGTCAGAAAAACTAGAAAAGGAGGATATGAAACCGAGAGAGAGTGCTAAAGAGAGGTTGTCATGTTTGAAGGTCATACTATAGAGCCTGGATGTGGAGACGCATGCAGTCCATGTGAATAAACAAAGCTCTGCCATCATTCATCCTCCACTCCCCGCTCTTTGGTCTGTGTGTCTGTCTTTTTCAGTCTTTTCTTTATCTCTTCTCTGTCTCACATATACACTGTCACACACACACACACACACACACATGCTCTTCCCTCTCTCTACTGGTTCCCGAGTACTATGTCACTATGGCAACCCATTAGGACTTCAAGGTCCCATGTTCTAAGTCTGTCCCTTGAGGTGGTTAGAAAAACAAGGCCGTCTTTTCAATATCCATGTTCGTCTCTCTACAGCCATGTATTGGACTCATCCATGCTGGCCTGGTAAGGTTTCAAAACAGGATGATCCTGCATATAAAATGATACTGTTATTTATGGTGCTTTACATAAGCGCTGCAGGCCGATGCAGTGGAGTGCTCCAAAACATCGCCAGCACCGTTGAAAGCGACCTTGAGTCCCTGCATTTTCACAAGCCTGGCCAGCTTTCATTTACAGGCAAACGAGTGGACGGCCTCATGAGCTCAGAATGTGAACGCATCTTTTTTTTTTTGATCATTTGAATCCCATGGGCTGGGCTGAGCGGAGCGGAGACCGAGAGCTGAAAATGATAATGAGCATTTACACACTAATTACGCTGTATTCAGGAGAAAAGAATGACACCTTTGTTACATCAGCCCATGCAAACATTACTTTTTATTTACCAAAATATTACTAATTACTTGGGGAGTTTCTCCAAACATTACAGCTGTGCTGTATCATTTTGATGTTTCTTATTTAAACTTTAATTGGGATAATCACGTTTTCCCAAGATGCCCATTAATTATATTTTAATTAGCTTCAGTAAATTGACTGTGCTGAGTAATTTATTGCTAGTGCTTTAGTGGTAGAAAGAGCTCAATTCCTTTCCTTATGTGGAGCTCTCCTCACTGGTGCAGTAAGACTCACAGGCTGTTGTTTTGTGCTTGGGGAATGGTATACACACACTGCACAGTGTAAAACCACAGCCAAAAACCCCGGGAACTCCAGCGCTCCAAACTTTAAGTAAAAACATTGAAAATATCACCTCATTGAAACTTTTCTCTCTTTTTTTGGCTGTGTAATTTTAGTGTGAAGCCTTCCTCTGTAAATTAGCCATGGCCAACAAAAAAGGTTTCAGTGAGGTCACCGTTTTCATTTTGATCTAAAATAGATGTGTCTTTGACCATGGTTTTTTAATTGATTAGTTTTTTTAAGGCAGAGCACCCAGGCAGGAGGCATTGCAAGTAAGAATACCTGCTAACAATCATTAGCTTACCGTGCAGTGTATGTATATAGTGTGTCAGTCGTATCACCCTCTTCAAGGGAATACACCTGGAAAGGGGACCACCTTGATCTCAGGGAGACACAGTAGGAAAGCATGAGGTAATTCCAAAAAATAAATTAATTGAATAAAAACAAATGCGCCACATGCATGTGCTTAAATTTTAAGAATCAGGGCATAATGATGAAGACATTTTCCGTCAACGGCCTTCCAAAGCATTCCAAAGATGTGTAAGATACGAGAAGATTCTAGATTCACCGTGGTGCAGGACAGGTATTGATTTACGATGTAAATCAATCGGTCTTAATTGTGTGTGATAAATGGAGAACGCCTTGCTAAAAATGATCCCCTGAAGTGGCGTGTCTATTACAACGTTCATCAGATTAAAACGTTTTTGATTTAATACATTAAGTGAAGCCTGTTCCCACTCATCAGTGCCGATTGTAATCTTGTGGCACGCCAGAGCGTTGATCATGGTGTCATATTGTGAATAAATAGCTAACACTGAATAATTTGTGCATGTTTAACGGATTGATCAATTAATTTAAGGATGGCACCGATATTTTAAAGTAACCAGGGGTGCCAAGAGCACAGAACTTAAGCCCAATTAAAGCGAAGAAGAGTTCAATGATACAGCACTGACCACACTCAGAGATGCTACAGTTAGTGCCTCAAATGTTTTTTTTTAACACTGGAGGCTGGGTTAATAAGATTTTTGCTAACACTGGGATGTCAGATTTTCTGTGATAATTGATGGTGCCGTAATGAAACATCAGACAGTTACCCGGCAACAGTTTCAGGAGACACTGCCTAAATGCCAAGAAGCTTTCCCCGCATCACAGTTCCGCGTATAAATATAAATTTCTCCTTTCTATTTTTTCTTTATGAAAAAAAGGTGCCAAAAGTAGGGGTCAGTGCAAACTCTCAGCAAGTCTCAGCGATGGTGAAACCTCCCATCATGAAATAATTGTCCCATCTTAATTGCCTTCTCAGGTCTTTAATGTTGCCATGGCTCTTTACTGGTGCAGTGTAATAAGGCAATGCCCTTAAGTCTTTTGAACCCCCGTCACATGCACTTAGCCCATACATTTTTGTCAACGCTTGACTCTAATACATTCTAATGAGATTCATTAATTCGCACACACAGCTCCCTATATCCCTCAACACATGAGTGACGTGGAATGGGAATGACGCCAACAGTAAGGACTTTAAACCTTCCAAGATGGAACACTGAACATTGTTTAATTATGCCTAATGTTGAATATCGAGGGAAACGTTGGGGTAGAGGGGTGGTTATTGATTCGCAGAAAGATTCCAAACCCGTTCCATGCAGTTTAGCACGCAAATGAATTATGCCTGCAGAGACATTCAGACATTCAGTGGAGATTCCACTGGTCATTACAGAGAAGGTACAATGGCCTTGCTGGAGTATGAGTGGCTCTCAGTCAAATATTTCATCAGGTTGCTGACACACCCAGGTACAGTGGTACATGCACTGAAAATTTACAAGAAAATTGATCAATCAAAACTATTCCAGTTAAAATGACAGAAAAATTCACTTGTACAAAAAGGATATAAGCATCACCACTACGTGACAGGAATAATACGACAATACAATGAAATTGAACAGTATTGTATGAAGCCCCTGAAGTTACATTGTGACATTTTTCTACAAACTATCACATGCACGCAAGACAGCACTAGCTCTATTATCTTGTGAGAGTGAGATAACGTTTCTGGTGCCATCTTGCACACATGGCAGATAACGTTTCTGCTGCTATTTTGTACAAGATAGTTCAACAGCTGATGTTTGCAGTGGGGGTGGAGTGGGGGGGAGAGGACACCGACATGAAAAGATACCTACTACACTTTCTACGTCTACCCAACACAAAGTAATGTGTTATTAAAATGCAAAACAAAAACATCAATAATTTTAAAAGCTCTGCTGGTCTTGGATAGCAGCCAGGCGCTGGACCTTGGCCACAACTTAGTATGCATGATATTGATCCCATAGCGGCATTACAAAGAGCACTTAAGAGTAAGGGCCTTGCTGTGTGCTCCTGCATTCTCTGAAGTCGCTGCGAGTAGAGCGGTGGAGACAGGAAACAAATGTCTACTATTGATGAAGGCTCATTTTTTCAGTCACCTTCTCCATGAATAACTCTACAGATATTAAATGTAATTTCAGTCACAGAGGAACAGTGAATAATAGAAGCATAGTTTTACCTCAATTTTCTACAATTTAGTTAGTAAGACTGAATATGCTTAAAAACTTAAAACACAGAATGCGCAAAACTGAGGTTATTGAGATTATGCGTTGTTTGACTTTTTCATCAAATGTGGAAAAAAATGATAAAGATGCACAGAATGGGTCATACCATTTCTCATCAGAAAAAATATATTTCTTTAAGTATGCCTTTACGTACATATACTTCCACAAAGAGCAATATGGTGACGTATATGAAGAATGTAATGTATGGAATAATTCTACATGTTTTATTACTGGAACTACAATTTGTAAACTCATACCATGAAATTAAAAATATGTGCACTCACTCAAAGATGACACCTCCTTATCTTGCAGAAATGTCAGTTCAATGACTTGCTATTGGTTGATAAAAAAAAATGCATTACAGTTGTGGCTAAAGCTAAAATACATCATTCTGGCCATGGTGCATGACGTTGCATTAGTCCCTAATGCAGGGCGAAAATAAAGCTGCTGACTGTTATTTCACATTAACGTCAGCCCGTCAGTTACCTTGCAATTTCTTAGAATCAGCAGTCAGCTAACTCTTGCATATACAGTGAGTTAACATGGTCCTGTCTGTAAATTAAAAAAAAAAAAAAGATAGTGGCAATATCGTGCCTTTTGGAAAAATAATAGACTATGTCAATGTCACTTTAACAGAACTGTAGTTGCTATTTATGACCTACAAATGACAGGAGACACTGATTTAATGATCAATATCAGCTGCTGCATGAGTCTTTGTCTGGATATCTGTAACACAGACACATTTAGTGCCACAGCATAAACTAGCATTTCATGACCCAAAGGTTCTGTTTCACAAGTGGTTCACTGGCTTTTTAGGTTTTCCAAACTTAAGAGTGTCCTCAGGACAGCACAGACATGATTAGTCTCCTTAAGTTGTCAAAAATTCCAATAAAACCTGGCAAAAGTCCCTTTATTAAGGTTTATGACTTGTTTTTGTGCTGACTTTATGTATTGCTCTTAGGCCACGAGCACAGCTGCGCTTTTGCCCATACAAATGAGTTTAAATGGTAATGTGCAGCCTTGCCAGGTCCTGATTCATCTCTGTACTAACAAACCGCAGTCCCTCTCCCCAAAATCTAATTCACTTTAGGGACGCCCTGAGAACAGACCGGGACATTGTCTAATTCTACCATTAGACTTAATAAGATTCCCTGGCATCTGGACTGTTCCATCTCAGCTGTCAGATTCTGGCCAACCACTGTGCAGTCTTTCCAGTATGACAGCAATTTCTTTTATCATTACTTCTCTACAAAGGAAATGGTCTTAATCTTCAAGAAAGCAAAAGGAAAGCAGAATATCCTTATAATTTCAAGGAGCATTTAAATTATTTTAAATGTACACAATCTTTATTCAGACAAACAATACTGTAATGGCAGAGCACTACAAATAAAATGCATGGCCTACCTCTGCGTTGGTAGCAGCTTTTAAATCAATACTAATGTTGTCATTAGAATTTCAAGAAACATAACCCACCATTATTTAAAAAGTCAACCTAAAACTAAACCAGCAATCCCGTGGGTGAATGACCAGTCCGATGGATGGCCAATGGACTCTGTTTGTTAACATAATTCAAATTATTTAAATACAATAAATTAAAATTACCAGTCATAGAAGCCACAGAAACATTACATTCTGAATGTCTTTTTGGTTCAAAAACCAGAAATCCACAACTAGTTTCATGATACCATCTGATTCAATTAAACTGAGTATAATCATACCGCAGTGATGGTGATAAATTTTGCATGGTTTGCTCAAGCCAAACATCTATTCTCACAATGTTTACTTAGTATATGTTCACTTCAGAGATCTAAAACATTTTAATAAGCGCTGGTCTGCTTCTAACATGTTTCCCCTGTTGCCAGGGCAACAGTGTTTAACAATGATTATGCTGTCACCTCCTCCCTGCAATGCTAGCTTTGACTTACAAGGTGCTCTGTGAGGCCTTACTGGGTTAGTCTGTGCTCTTCAGAAAGGACAATCAGGCCAGGTGTCACTTTTGATTCATGGAATAATACACAATCACACCCTGAAGACAGGCTGCTGAATATGGAAGCAGGGGCCTCAATGGAATAATCGCTAAACAACTGGAATCCTAAACTCCAGAGTGATAATTACATATCCAACATATACAGCTCTAAATATTTGTCGGTGACTGCAAGTTAGGTTTACCCTGTCTTTCTACTGCAGGGAAGCATATATGAATAAGTTTATAAAACAATCAACGATATATCTCTTCTGCTTGAAGTGTGTATTTGAAAACTTAAAGTAATGAAAATAACATGAATAAATCATGAATTTGCATCACTTCAGAGAATCCCAACTCTTATTTTATAAGGGCTAATTATAAAAAAAAATAAATAAATAAATAAATTCACAAAATATTACAGCTAGCAAATATTAGCACTGCTGTGGCAATAAATGTGAATAGAAACATTTACAGGGTGCACTTTTATTACAGATTATACATTGATTCAAATGTTTCATGGGATTTAGAGGTAGTTTATAAGTATCAGTGGATTAATGAGCAGTAGCTGACTATTTAAACCAAAGAGCCCAATCCAGCCTCACTAAATGGCTTATTTCCTTTCATAATAGGAAATGTCAGACTCTGGTCATGTAAGAAGGGTCAGCCAAACAGATTGATATTAGCCTAATTCACTTGTGTGCCTTAGTACGATCACTGATTAGTCATTACACTTCCACTTAGCACATTCTTTATCATTGTAAATACATTTATTTTAGCACAAGGCCTTCAACGTAAAGGGATGGAAAAAAGATTTTTTTTCAAATCTTAAAAATGCCAAAGTATTTCCACAGTAAAAAAAAAAATCATCCGAAAGAGGAATAGTTAAATATGTCTCAGGGAGGTAAATACAGCGCTGAAAAGTTCATATTAAACTTGGTTGTGGAATAATGAAACAGTCACAAGGCACTGTGCAGAACGTGAAAACCACTTAATCAGACTTCACATCACTGAGCACGATATGATGTCTGGCTACCAGAGCACAAAGGGTGCTTCCAACTCCCCCTAGTGGACCAACCCCCTTACAACATCAAACCATCCAACATCAAAATCACAAACAAACATGGACAAGAGACGTAAGAAGAATCCTATGATGAAATGAAATTCTAAATGAAAATAAATAAATTGCTCTGACTGTGTTTAATTTTGATTTTTAAAATTCTATATGCTTTAATTTCAATTGCGCTTAAACAAAGTCTTTAATTTCTGCAAGAGCAAGGCCTGAAATTCACTGTTTGGACCTCTGTGTTCAGGATTTGTACCTCATTGCAATGCCAATAGCTGAATATGTAGCCTACACATGCTGAAAATGAATCAGCTATTTTATCCCACTTACATGCATTATTATATTTCAATACTTTATCCTGTTATTTGTAGCAGCGGTTTGAACATGTTTTTAAATAATGATTCATTTGCCGTGTGTCACACTAGAGCATGCTGTTGCCTTTTCCCCCTTGCACTTTGTCCCCTTTTCACTGCCTGCCTGCTCTACTCGTTTTGAGCGCCAGCACCTGGTGATTTGCAAATCAATAAGTACCTGCACTGTTTTTGTGAATACCTGAAATTATGGGACACAGGAAATATAATCACCGCTTAATAAAAGGTTTTATTCATGTGAAGAAAGCAAGTCAGGAAGCTGACTTCAAAATATACACAACCAAGCACAGGAAAATTACTGGTTACATTATCAAAACCTGGTTTGTTCCTAGACTCCCCATGCCTGAAAAATGGAGTGCAGTGGCGCTGACTTTGGCTAAGGACACATAGGTTAGGTCAAAATGCTCCTTTCGTCCACTATTATCTCATCCGCTCCCTCCTTTAATACTGGGACATTGGACATCAGACTATTGGGACGCGCCCTGAGAGACTTGCTCATGTGGGTGGGACTTTAATTCTGTCAGACGCAACGCATTTTTTAATTCGTTTATACCAAGACGATACGGTGTTCGCAAAGGTCCAATCTTCATAACTTTTCTGGTGTGCAAGATGGCGGACAAACCAGGTATGGAACCATCTATTCGGTGTAGTAATGTGCTGCGGATAACTGTCACCGTTTAACATGTATACTAATGCAGAGTTGGTATGCACATACAGTTCTGAGAGTGTAAATAGTAGCTGTAACAGCTAGCAGCACATGTCGCTTTGGAATCTCAGCAGGGGCCGAGACGTGCACATATTGCTTTCAAGGACTTTGCAGTCACTCATGTCTAACCATGTAGCTAGCTAGGATAGTGTCTGTTTGGAAATAGCACATCTTATCTGTCTGGTTTTAGATAAGATAGCAATGTGCTCTCTCCTTGCAGGAATACATAGAAAGCTGCAGAGTATTAACTATGTTGACTTTCACTTTTCAATTTTCACTGAAGTGCACTGTGTACTTTCACTGCTCACGACCTAGCTGTGGCTAATAATTCGTGCGCTACTGTCTTCTCATTGTAATGATTAACTACCTACACTGTCAGACTTCATCAAATGGAGAATGATAGATTTGGTTGCATATTATTCTTTATAGTTGTTTTTTTATAAACATGTGTCCGTGTGCTGTAGTTATAACCGACGTGTAACGTCAACCAAATCGTTC
Organism: Albula goreensis; assembly: GCA_022829145.1. NCBI lineage: Eukaryota > Metazoa > Chordata > Actinopteri > Albuliformes > Albulidae > Albula > Albula goreensis. Next base: position 5,534,690 of record CM040748.1, on the reverse strand, counting down.
AATCTGTTGTGCAGTACCCCTGGCCGATAAGGCGCTGATGGACGTTAAATTAGGGGAGCTAATGACTTGGGTAGGCACCAAGGACCTCTCGCCCAACGGTCTCATCGCAGGTGTTCGCAGAGGTTAGTGTCGCCTCCTGTTGCTAACAGAAAGAAGTGACTGCTCCGTACCGCATTTGAACCATGTCCATTAATGTGAGTTTTTTTTCTTTCAGGATACGACAGATACTACAACAAGTATATTAATGTGAGGAAGGGAGGCATTGGTGGAATTGCTATGGTCCTTGCAGGTTACGTCGTCATGAGCTACGTGTGGGAATACGATCACATCAGTGAGTATTTGTAGAGACATTAAAATTAATGTCAAACTGTTAATATATTTTTGTTTATTTTTAAAAAGCGTTGCTTTCTTTTGAGCATGTCTCCTTTTTTACCCAGAGCATGACCGTTGGAGGAAATATCACTGAAGACTCTTTTGATCTGAGGTTTTGCTCATCACAGTTGTGTAAAAAAAACCGCACCTATTCCCATTCTGTATTCTGCACTAAATGTGACCAAAATAAACTAAAATTTTTAATGTGTTTTGTGTGTGTGTTTTTTTTTTTAATTGTATCCATCATATAACTGCTGTGTTCAGCATAGTTTGACTATTTAACCTTGCATTAGATATAGCACATACAGTTCAAATAGGCTATTTTTGGGGAAAGTCAATACTCAATGGCAAATTTTTTTCTCGAAATGTGTTTATTATCAGACTACTAGACTTGAAACAGGCATGCTGTGCTTAAACTGAATCATGCTCATATTGAAGTTTCAAAACCAGTTAATTGTTGGATCAGAACCTGGTTGCTTATTTGAAAACAATATTAATATTGCACATAATGTAGTAAAAAAAAAAAGGTAGGCCAGATTCAATGCAACTCCCCTTTGAATATGTATGATTCTGATATACCCTCTCATGTTTTGAATAGAAACAACATACTTTTAATTAGTAACAGTATTGTTCATTTGTTTGATTTTTACCCTTCCAAATTAAGTTCAACCGTTTACAAAAGAAACCAGATATAAATTGGTGATTGGTCCAATTTTTACAAGCTGCTCAATTCCTTCAATGTAAATATACAGAGAAAAAACTAACCCTATATTCTACACATAATAAAGACCAAAAATAACCAGTATAAATTGAGCCCAGCATTCTGTTATGTTTTTCCCCACTGTTAAAAACAAAACTTGTTTACAGTGTTTCTTACAATTGCTTATTTCCACTTTAAAGACATACTTACGATTAAATAAACTGAGTACAGTTGTGTATGTAGCCTATGCATTTTGTACATTGGTGAAATAACCAATATCAAAATAAACACAGGCAATTAGTTTGCTTGCTTGAACAAAAAACTTGAAAATATAACCTATCCACATATGTTCATGCTATTTACAACTCACCTGTCAAATAGGAGATAGTAGATGTTAAGACACTGTTCCAGTGTGTGGATGGGCCCCACAGTGTAGAAACTTGACCATGCCAGTTCTGACTATAGCTGGCAACCCCATGGGGCAAGGCATACCCCACTGCATGACCCATGAGAGAAGTGATAGAGTTGGCAGAGATGTCCACATGTCCTCACTCACATGTGACCCTCATCAATAGCAATGACCACGGTCTATCTGGGAAAAGTTATATGCCATGTATTTCCCAGACTCATGTCTGTGCTGCAGGTGTAAGGGTGTAGAAAGGAAGAAGGGAACACCTGCTTGTCTGTGCCCTTCTGTACTGATTGCAATGATAAGTATAGATTGTGTATACAACTAAATTACATTTACAAAATTCAGTGATAAGGAAAAGTGGCAGAAGGGAAAGCATGTATTTACAAAATTGTTCTGTTTTTCTGTTCATGAGACTTTGTTTTCGTCGATTTAATATCCTCTAAATGTACAAGAAGAGTTCATAAGTATCTAAATATAGCTATCTGAATACAAGCATCTTAAAATTGTTTCTTCAATGGGCGTGTAAAATGGATACTTAGCTAGCATTAGATATATTTGTACCACTGTATTATTTCTTCCTAATTACAGTCCATTACTGATAAATACAGCGACTGAGCTCCCACTCAGTGTTTGTTCCTCCACAACCATTATTACTGTAAGTCAAAACCACTAAAACGTTAAAATTAAGGTTTGTATGTTTATTCACCGGACACGGTCCGTTCAATGAAAGAATTACAAATAAACTCAGTTATCGACAACCATGCATTCCGCACACATAACGCACACTTGTCAATTGACTGCCTGTCAAACGAATCCGCTATCCAGCGTGCTAGTGCAGGTTCCTGAACTTTGAACTTAAAGGCAAATGTAATCGATAACAAAATTTGTTTCCGCCAATGTCCAGTTTGTGGGGAACTCGATACATATCAGAACCAAATACTTTGTTTCGTGTGAAGTTAAGAAGACATATTTTTTTCCTTTTTCTCTTTTCATGTAAGTCAGAAATTAAGGACGAAGCGAATCACGCTCTGTTATCTGCTAGTAAGGCTGCAGATGTTCTGAAGGACATCGTTACCACGTGAGGAGGTGTTTCTTCGTTCCACTGCCTGTAAAGAAGTATTAAAGCTCGTTTGGTTGTGTACAGTTCGCTTATCTAAACGTTTTGCTCCAAATTTTTACAAGGTTGTTTTGTCATTTTGCTGTTGTATAGATGCTGTGAGCGTGAGTGTCTGGCTTTCCTCTTACTGGTATTTGCCAAACTGTCACTATAACAGTTAACATTAGCTCGTTAGCCTTGTGATGCAGCTTATTTTAGCTAGCTACTTATTAAAGGTGCGATTAACCGTGGATTGAGGATTTTGTATGATGATTGTGGTTAGCGATTGGCACGACTGATGGTTTGGCTAGGTTGGAGGAATTTACTTTTAAATACAGAATTTTCCTTCTGTGGTCGAGGACATATAACTAAGCTCAACAGTCACAATGCTTAAGTATCTGTCTTGTTTAAAGTGTTTCATAAGTAGATCAAACGCGTTTGATTATGGTTTAAGTACCTCACTGTCAACACATCCTTGCGCAAATCAACTTGGAGGAGCCCTTTGAGAACGTGCATCCACTGATGATATCTTCAAGGACAATCACAGATACACAATGTAGAAGAATTAACGTTTCATATTTATCCATGAAGAATCAACGTGGACCGACGGGGGCACAAAACGATGTGCTACCGTCAGGAAGTCCAAATTCGCGAATACCTGACAGTGATACTAATAATAATGATGCAAGTGAAGAGGACTTTGGATCCATTTCTTCAAACTTTGCATCCAGAAGGATATTCCGCAAGACATCACCAGAATTGCACGAGATGAAATACAAAGCAAGTGTTGATGAAGAAGACGTGGAAGAGTGGATGCCAAGACCTATCAGAAGGAACACTACTTACTGGTACTTTCTTCAGTGCAAGAAACTGATAAAGCAGGACAAGGTAAAGGAGGGGGAAAAGATCTTTCAGCTGTAAGTGTTGGAATAAAACGATGTCGCTGTTTTTTCATGCAGTTTGTTTTCCACAGCTTAGTGACGCGCTGGATATGTTTGAGGAGCAAATGCTCAAGGGGGAACGTCTGCAGCCAGAGGAATACAACTACACTGTCCTCATCGGAGGCTGTGGTCGCGTGGGCTACCTCAAAAAGGCGTTCAAGCTCTACAGTGATGTAAGTGTGTAAAGGATATAAAATATAGTTTCAGTGTAATATGAAGTGGTCATTGGATTCAATGGTATTGTTCAAGTATTGCATGGGAGTTAATAGATTTTGTTTTTATTCCAAACTGATGCTCAAGCTGGACATCTAAACCTGAAATGTCCACACCCCTATATTAGTTTCCTCAGTCTCTGTTCAGAAGATTGTTTTGTGTTTCTTCACATATTAAAATATTATTTGAAACTCAAGTGCTGTAAAGTTGTGTTTTTCATCCTAAAAACAGATGAAGAAGCGAGGCCTGCTTCCAACAGATGCCACTTACACCGCTCTGTTCAACGCCTGCGCGGAATCTCCGTGGAAGGACTCGGGTTTGCAGCAGGCGCTGAAACTGCAGCAGGAGCTGAAGATGAAGAACGTTCAGCTCAGCCTCATCACTTACCACGCCCTGCTGAAGACCCATGCACTCTGCTCTGACCTGCGGGCCTGTTTTCATGTGCTGAGGGTACGAATGGCTCATTACTGCTCTTCATTTGTTTGGTCGCATGGTTTTTACCATTAAATTAACAAAATGTGAATTATTGTATTTTCTGTGGTTGTAGGAAATGCTGCAAAAAGGCCATGCAATCAATCAGGAAACCTTCAACTTTCTCCTAATGGGTTGTATTAAAGATAAAGATCAAGGATTCAGACTTTCTCTACAGGTGAAACATTTCTCTCAAAGTTGTTGTTTTTTTCTTCAAGTTAATATACAATGAATAAACAAATGCACAAAGCATGCAGTTTGTTTCTATGTCACATATTAATAGCAACTCTTACTCTGGAAAATGCATGTTTTCAGCTCTTTTTTATTTTCATTTCAGGTTTGGCGTCAGATGTTGAAATGGGGATAAAGCCTGATTCTCACAGTTATAACCTGATGCTGCGTGCGGCTCGCGACTGCAGCCTTGGGGATCCCGCTGTGGCCTCCCGTTTGCTGCTGAGGAATGAAGAGGAGTTGACCCCAAAACACGCAAAGGGACGGAGGACTCAGAGGGCAAAGAGGAGAGCAGGTCAAAATGAGATGGGCATGGATGTAGATGCCTTTGAAAGCACACTTTTTCTGGACAAGGGCACAGAGGAACAGACTGTGGATCCTTTGTTGAATAAGGGAGAGGTACATCAACGGTCCATGGAAACGTACACTGAGTCCCATCTAAAGCCAAACAATGTCACAGTCGCTTCAGGATCAGAGCCAATGAATAATACACAAATGGTTCCCAGTGATTCAAATTCCTTACAGCTATCAATGCCCAGGGTCAGCTTACCCAATCTTCTGGACTTAAGAACAGACATATCCAATGTTATCACCTTGGGTTCTGTGACTACTGCCTCCGACAGGTTGGCATTAATAGGGAACATGGAGGGATTGCTGAGTAAAATGGAGGCTGATGATGTCACACCCAGCATTAAGACTCTGACTCTGCTAGCCGATGTCACAGCCCCAGAGGATGAGCTTGAATTGAGCTTGCTCTCGGTTGCTAAACAGCATAAACTGAAACTAGACGTCACTTTCTTCAACACCCTTGTGCGAAAAAAGGCAAAGGCAGGAGACTTTGAAGGAGCAAAGGTAAGACATTTTTACTTTCAATTTTTAATCTACTCCATGTTCCTGTGAATGTGTTATCATGACTGCACTTTCGTGTGAAACTGATTTGTATTTTTCTCCTTTTCCCTTGGTCCTTTTTAGGCACTTTTACCAGTATTGGCAAAAAGGGGTTTGGAACCTAACCTTCACACATACAGTAGTTTAGCAGTTGCCTGCAAGAGAGAGAAAGACGGACTACAACTACTGTCAGATATGAAGGTACAGATTACGTTTATCAAGTTGCAGCTACAAAATTAAACAGCAGTGCAATAGTGTAAAGTTTGTTATGATTATTTAAAATATGTAATGTTTTTAGCTGTTTTTAAAATTATTTTTATTCAATGTTCATTTCAGGTCTCAGGCATTACTCCAAATGCCCATGTATATAGTGCCCTTATCAACAGAGCTTCTAAGCAGCTGGATTACAATTACTTGAAAGAGATCCTGAGAAGTATGAAGGAAAATCAAGTCCCTGCAACAGAGGTCATCATAAGACAGCTGGAGTTTGCTGCTCAGTACCCACCAAACTTTGATAAGGTCAGTTTATCAAGTGATCAAAGCTGTAAATCTACAATGAATGGGATGAGGCTTTGTAAAACCAAAAATGGGAGGAGCTACAATATAGAATCAGTAGCTCAATGATTTGGACCAATGACCAACTGAAGAGAGAGAGACACCTTTTTGTTTGGTTGGAAAAAAGTCCCTTAATGGCAGCTAAGTGCAGTCCCAGTCTAAGAGGATTAATCAAACCTTGTTTCAATCATAACTAGTTCTAGTAATGCATAAATCTCAGGTTTTAAGTAAATCATCAGTAAGATTGGTCCAGACAAGATAGAGGAAAGGAAAGACATTCAGAAAGCTACAAAATGCTAAACACTCTCCATATCTAAATGGTTTTGTCTGACTGACTCCCTCCCCTTTTCTAGTATAAAGCCAAAAACACCTATCTGGAGAAGATAGATGGCTTCAGAGGTTTCTACCACAACTGGCTGAGGTCTATGCCGGGACAGGAGACTCCCCACCCATGGGAGAAATTTAAACAACCAAAAACAGAGAACAAGAACTGTGATGGCAGTGAATAAAAAGCAGTCCAACTGGACTCAAATCATAAATCCAGGAAAACAAAAATTATGCTGTATTGTAAAGTTAGGTATTAATGAGTTTGTAAGACCAAACATTAACGACCACTCACAATTACTTTTAATGTCATGAATGTATATTTAATGACCAAAGTCATTTGTTTGGAAAAAAAAATGATGTATAATATTTAAGTATTTTGTCATAAAAATTAATGTAATAAATTCAAAGTAATCAACTTATCAAGAGTTGACAAAAATAGCTGCATTGATCTTTAACAGCAGCTTGTTAGACCATCAATAACACAGCTGCACTATTTACATTTTACCTGCAACAATTGCCTTAATTACAATGAATGTTCACAGACATGTTCATATATATATAAAAACAGTCATAAGAAATACCACCAGTATTACAGTCTGGTAGTCACTGAGTGTTACTGCATTACAAGTCCAGCGTACTGTGTGTCCCCCTGTTTTTTTTGCAGCAGAAAAAAAAATTACTTTTGTAGAAATATCGTTCCAACATTACAGTAATGTCAACGCAAGTTTCAGGCTACAGATAAGCGTGGCTACAGATGCGTGCAGCAGAAAACATTTTCAGCCAGAACATCCTCTGCATCCGCAGTGAGTACACTCCACTATCCTGCCCTACGGAGAGAAGGAAAGAGAAGCCTTACACAGTGGAAGCAATACAGGTAAAGAGTGGCAGAAAAATCACTGTTCAGTGAATGCGACTCCATTGTTTTCATATTCGTTGCTAGGAAACTGCCGTGAAACCCATCCATTACCCAGACGGGGATCTCGGGTACAAAGCAGTCAGCGCTTTAATAACACAAACGTTTGATTCTCAGTGGCACTGCAATGTACGTGAAAAGGGGTAAACTCACCACTTCCAGCTTGCTTTTCGGCACCCTGCATATACAGTTTGTTCCGAAGTTTGTGTCTCGAGTCTGAATGCAACGAAGGCAGCACAAATTTTCATAGCCCTGCTTTTTCCACTTGGCGATAAGGTTCTTATCGGCATATCCTTCTTTAATGCAGTAATCGTAGAGCTCTGAAAAACGATTTTAAAGCACGTCAATTTTGTTGGATACTGGAAAAATCAACACAAGAAGTTCACACTTGTCGTATAACAATCGTTTCTGACGACTGGCAAAAGAGGGATAATTTTCAATCGTACCTCTGCTGATAGCTTTTCTCTTGTAGAATAGGTCAAAAATGTAGCGACTTCGTTGATGATGCAGTCTGAAAATGGGCCACAGTGATTCCACTTTCCGTTTGCCTTCATGTGGTTCAGTCTCAGCTATGAATGAAATAAAGAGTGAAGAGAATCTAAACACATAGGGTTTTTTTTACTTTCCTAGCCAGCAACGTGTTCATCACCACCACAGATATCAAGCAACTGAAGCGATTCTCTCGCACTCACCTTCCCTCATTTTTTGGTCCAGTTCATCCAGTGTTGGTTCGATTAGTTCCCATCCGTCTGGGGGAGGTTTTCTACTTCTTTTCACTTTTGGCATTCTCAAAACAAATAATCCAAGCGCATATAAGAAGAAACTGTAGTCACTGCTTCATGAACGCTGAGAACTTCCGGCTTCTTTGTCGTCAGTGCACAGCCAGTTTGTCACTTCCGTTACCCAACCGAGAATCTTCCGACTTCTTACTGGTGTTTTCGATGGTTTTAAGCGGCTAAAAAATGTAAGGGAATTGGAAACAATTACCTTTAAAAAAAAATATAGGAAACATGTCCTTTGGAATTATTAAAAAGTATGATAAAAAGTATGATAAGAGTTTGCCTTGCAAGGTTTTAAAGGTGAAGACCTTCTGTGGGATTGTGATTTGAGTCCCACCCCTTCAAGGCAGATTCCATCTGATGAATCTAAAATATTATCTCTGATCACCTTTACTATCACCAGCCATTATGCAGAAAACATCCGAACAGCATGTGCTTTTTCATATGAACATGTTTTAGAATTAAATCAAAATCAATTTCATGCGTCAAGTTCAATAGGCCTACATGTACTAGGAATTTGCCTTGGTGAGCTGGTGTATATAATATTACAGCGAATATTCAGATATACATTCAACATTGTTTTTTTTCTCCATTTATAGACGTGATGTGCACAGGGCATTTACATAAAATTTACAAATAAGAGACAAAGATTTACAAACAGGACTAAAATAAAACGCATCGCCTGGTCCACACTCCAGTGCAGTAGATGGCAGTATGCACTTAAAACAACCAGAGAAGTCGAGTTAAGATCATGACGTATGTAGTTAGCTTTTGCAACGCGCTAAAAATGAAAAGGGACATCTCTTTGGTGCAGGAAGGACGGAAGCTTGCAGACTGTTTCGCTAATTGTCTAACAAGTGAAACAAGTGACTTGTTAATTGTTTAACAAGCGTAAGGAAAAGCGTCACGTTGTTTGTTTTGTGTCTAAGACTTAAATATTTTCTGTTATGTAGACGTTGTTGAAACACATTTTGCTTAACAGCACTGGTTTGTACGTCTAACTAGTTACATACGCTAACTAAGTAGCTAGTTTGCACGAATTGAAAGCATTTGGGTTTTTTTTTTTTTTTTTTTTTTTTGGTTAGTGGCTTTGGATTTTGGCTGAATTGTTACTTGTTTTTGAGGGAAAGACGGTTTTGACTTCGGCTTATCTATGATACCTAACAAAAAAGTAATTGAGATGGGCTCAACCCTGAGTGGAACAACCCAAAACATTTGTGCCCACTCCTGAGTGGAACAGCCCACAGCGTTTGTCGCCCCCGTTTTGTCTTTTAGTAATGGTTTTTGATTCATTTGGCTGTTATTGTTGCCATCTCATAGGGCTACATGGTGGAACCCTGGTATCAAAGGTGACCGGATGGATAGAAATAAACCGAAAACAAGGGAGAGACTTTGAGAGAATTTGATTTTGGATACCATTCTTGCCTCTATTCGTCCTAGTTTTGAATTTAATGGCGCATAAAATGGATCAAGAAATTATCATTATTGACAGTGATGATGACTCCACAACATTGCCTTCTCAAGACAACTCTGTGTTCATCGTGGAAGACTGTGACAAGAAAGGTAACCTGATCAAGCTATCTACATTCTTATACATATATTTTTCATTTTGTAGTGCCGGCAATTCCAATGTTAAGTTTATATGTTTTTGTTCCTGCACGTGTGATAAAGATGAAATGTGTGTGCTTTTATTTTGCCAGATAATCCAGCACCAGAGGTGAACTGTACTAGCGAAATTGTGGATGAAGATTTAGCAGTAACTTTCTCCAAGAAAGCAATTGTGTTGCCACATGCCAGATTTGACTGCAGTGCCCATTCTTTCAGGTGAGATTGATGTGAAGCCCTGTATTCATTACAGGTTTTTTAAATTTTGCTGACATTGTTTAGCAGAAACTTTGGTGTTACAGTTTAGGGCCTATGCATATCCAGCACTTTCATCTGCAATGTTAAGTGACAAGGTGCCTCAGGAGAAATAGGACGGGATTCATTCAACATTTGTATTTAAATTTGGCTCACACTGAAATGCAAGGTTTAATTTTTTTTTTTTCAATGACACAGTTTGGAAAGTTCATCAGTAATGAAAATCACCATCCCAAATTGTTCTTTTTTATGCATAGGAAAAGCATAACGCTCTTATTCAGTTGTAAGTAAAAGTTAAGGACAAATGTTGATTGAATCCTGGCCATATAATCCATCCATACACTTCTGTCCCTACCGGATTTGGTCTTTTATTATGCAGTCAAGAACCATATTGAAGTCCTTATTTTCTCCACATGACAAATGCCACTTAATGGACACAGCACAAGAGGAACTGATGCTAGTGCAAATTGTAGAATTTTGCAACCTTGGTAAAGACATTATCTTGTGGATTGAATTTAGAAATTAATTACCAAAAGTAATGGCATGCTGTTTAAAGGTACACATTAATGATGACCAGTAACTATCTCAAAGAGGTTGTGTGTGTGTGTGTGTGTGTGTGTGTGTGTGTGTGTGTGTGTGTGTGTGTGTGTGTGTGTGTGTGTGTGTGTGTGTGTGTGTGTGTGTGTGTGAGAGAGAGAGAGAGAGAGAGAGAGAGAGAGAGAGAGAGAGAGAGAGAGAGAACTAAATATTTTAAACATTTTTCTTTGTTCTTTTTCCAAGTCCGACAGAAAATGACACCCACAGTCCAGTTGATAACAATGCCAGTTTCTGCGAACAGTGTTTCTGTTACATCTGCGATAAGGTGGTATCGGAGGTAAAGCTAACTAGAATCCTTCTACATATGACTGTACATTTTATTGGGAGTGAAAAAGGGCAAAGATTGAAGGCACCACCCTTCTCAAAGATGTTACAGTGAAGGTCTTAATGTTTTGAGTGGTTTCAGTGGGGGCATTGCTTGATACCTGGCATAGTGACCCATATAGCTTGATCAAAGGATCCAGTAATAAGTGTAAAAGGACCAGGCCAGCTGGGTGTGCATACAGTGAATATATTTGCCGTGTTGACAGCACTGACAGAACAGAGGAAGTGAAACCTGGCAAAAAAAACTGTAAAACACTCAGATTCATAAGCAGCACTTACAAGTTTGAAGATACACTAACTAAATGATATACTTCATTCTAGAGTGAGTCATCTTGGCCGTCAAATTAGTTTCACTTCTCCATGCATGCTGGGGTTTAGGGCAAATGAAGCAGCAGAACCTTTGGCCAAACAAGCCCTACAGAGAGAGGAAATGGATGTAGTAAGCCAGATGAGTAGCAGAGGCTACATTAATTCTTTGGAGAGTATCGGAACAGAAATGGCAGAAATACTGGGATAGAGAAACAAAGGGGGGGCACATTTATCACATACAAAACAAAGTTTACACAGGGTGGTGCAAGGGCAGCGGCAGACGGGAGAAGGTCATTCTTGCAAGACCAAGCATGGGACACAGCAGGCTAAACAAAACCTTACACTTTATCAAACAGGACAATGCAAATACTGCCAAGAAGTTGTCAGTTTAGAATGTTACACATATTTTTTATTTATTTATTTTGTCTTTTCAGATCAGTTGTATTAGAATAAAAGAAAATTGTTTTACCATTTGTTTGAACTTAAAGTATATCTAATTATTTGTGTTATTTTCAAGTAACGTATGAGCCCACTCTATGTGCCTGTGTGTGCACTATGTATATGGTAAATCTTTATGATGGTTTGGTTCATCACTAGTTAACTCTAATGGCATGGCTAACTCCTGTGGCTTAGTGAAATCTTAACGACTGAAAGAGATTTTATATTTCAGTGTAAATTGTGGAGCACCTCTGGAATATGCCACTGCAATGCCCACAAACGAAGTGTCTTCTGGAAGGAGCAGAGAGACAAGGCCATCCTTGGATACCTTAAAATTTTTAATTTTGATCTGCTGGAGATTGATGCAGAGCTGAGACTTGCCGGTACGTTTTACCAAATTGTTCCGTGAATTTGATTGAGAGATGCTCAACTTTGGGATTTTTCGGAATCATTGGAGTCCATAACCTTGACCTGACTTGTGCATTTTTCCAATATTCAGAGAGTCACCTTGTGAAGTTTGAAGAAGTTTTGAACATGGAGTATACTACGTTCCTAAAGGGCGTGGAGGCATCGCTAACAGACATCTTCCCATGTGCCTGCTATTGCCATGCGGCCAGTTCAGTCACTGCAGGGTGCAAAAAATGCAAATCCAGACATATGGATGTAGTCCTCTATAAGTAAGAGAATCACATTTATTTGTAACTCTTTGTTCATTTCTCAAGATAATAGAGTTTGACCAAATAATGTAATTCCATTCAGCTACTCCAAAGTCTACAACCTTGTATCAGAGTTTCTGGAAAAAGCTGAAAAAGAGAAGCCCAAAACTGCTGCAGTGATGCTGCTTGGAGCTGCTAAAGGTTTTATTTCTCACACACAGCCATCCGGGTATGTGCTTTCTCCTTTCACAAACACACCCTTGTCTAAGAGTTTGTATTATTTCAGGTGAAGTTTGCCTGTGTTCTGTATTTTTGTTTGTATTGTGCAGTTTGATACAACCTTTGAAATGCTTTCTTTGCGCTTTCTTACAGAATCCTAAATTCAGATCCGAAAGCATGTGTTTTCGATGCAGTTCCCTTATTAATGACAAGGTAGAGTGTCTTAGCAATTTTTTACATTTCACAACACAGGCACAACAGGCACTGTGTGAGTGTGCTGTTTTTAATTGTATAAGTAGGTGTTTTATTTCCAAATTTCTAGCTGGACAGTGAGATTTGGCTGAGGGAAGTGTTTTAGTGCTATTACTGTGCTAAGCTACACTTGAGTCCACTGTTGTCTTATAACAGACAGACAATGGAAAGGACACCATGATAAAAGTCTCACTTCATGATTCAGCTAATTGGTATAAATGGTTTTTCATGCATTATATCCACTATTTGGTGAGATGGCACCAATGGCATAGGAGAGATCTGGATTTTTTTTTTTTTGGGGGCATGCCACACCTTAATTAGAGAACCCTAAATACCACAGGCCTGTCTTCATGGGATGGGCAAATATTGAGGGGGACAACCCCCCAGTTCATACACCCCAGGATAGCAGAGCCAGTTTCTTCAGTTTGATTTAACAACTGTAACCAGAATGAATGGGAGTGCTTTAGACAAATGTAGCATACTCCCAAAAAGCAACAAACTCCCAGCCAAGTCTACAAAGCAGTCATAAGACAATAACTTGTGGCTGTGACTCTTGTCACTGAAACTGTTTCTGTTTTAGGATCACAAACTATCTGAGGAACTTGATGGTTGTTAGTGATTTCAGTGCGTCGTTCTCAAATAAACTTAAAACCTTCTTCCGGTCTCTCCCACTCCCACCGAAATGCAAATGGATGACCGATGGGTGAGGGTTACCTTTTTGCTCGTTTAATTTTATGCATCAGAATATTTTCGTATCTGTGTTATGTCCCGTCTCTGAATCCTTTCCTTTGTGTCAGGCTGAATGTGTTTCAGTGGGACGATCCTTTGCTGATGGCTGTGCTCAGGGGGCAGAACATCACAGGGGAACGAGCGCTCAAAGGGAAGAAGGAGGTCCTCTTCGAGGCAGCTGATGTCGTGCAGTCACGTGTGGAGACACTCAAAGAGCAGAACAGGTGAAAAGCCTTTGCATTGTTATTGCACTTGCAAAGAATGCTGTGCAGAATCCGAGATCCCTGACATTTAGTACTTCATGTAAAGGTTATATATGTGACTCCATACGTCAACAGTTTAGCTAGTCACATGACCTTCTTTGCTTCGTTCAGAGATTATGCTGATTGCCCTCGATGATTAAACGGTGGTGTCTGTGGAAAAAATGCCGGGTGTCTGAAAAAGGATTGATGTTTCTCAGGTACAGGGAACTGGCAAGATATCTGAAGGTTGTCAGAAGTGATAACAAATTGCAGTGAGTACTTGTTTCATTGTTTGATTTTGTAGTATAGTTCAGCACCCCCCCCAGATAAGTAACCTACCAGATAATTCAGCCCCCTCATTACAGTATTAATGTCAAATAACCAAGATTTACAGCCTGTTGGCTGGATTTGGAGTATGTTAATGGTACTTGTCTTACTGTTTTACTACTGCACATCTTGTTCTGTTGTTCATGTTTGGATAATTTTTATGTGTAATGGCACTTTCAAACATCAGTGGAATGTCCCTTTCCGTTGTCTGCAGCTGACATTGCAGGGCATACTACGTCATTCTGAACCATCTTGTTATTTAGTTAGGATTATGAAAAAAAAAAATGGGTGGAAAATTCTTTTCGGTCCAGTGCAACGGTCATGTCTTATTGACATGAATGGAAAGAACTCATGATAAGGGAAATTCCATTGATGTGCAAATGCAGGGTCAGAAACAGTACTAGATTAAAGCAGACTAAGCATTGTGATATTGTCAGACAGTTTACTGTGACCCCAGACTTACAATGTGCCTGGAGTAGCACACTAGTTCCCCTCAATATTGAATAAATTCATTTCTGCACATCCAAATTAAGTTTGGTTAGCTGCCTCACTCAATGTTCACTTCTGGTTCATCTGATCTTTTATTGTTTTGTGCATTTGTTTGATTGCATTTGATTTATACCTGCAGTATTTATCTGCATTGAACATTATTTATTCCCATTTTTTTTACCTTGCAGTTTACAGAGCATGAGAGACCAGGTTCCTTTTTTCTTATGCAAGGCTGGGAACTACCATATAGCTCTTCAAAGCTTCTTCAGCTCGACGTCACAGATGTGCTGCAGTGCTTGTCGTCTGTCTCCAAACCAGTTCACCGTGTACTTGAAGATCCTGACCACAGGGAAAATACCAGTTGGAAAAGACCCTTTCCTGTCTAAGGAATGGGAAACTAACAAAGGTCACATTTTTGTTTTCATTTTGTCATTTTAGTACTGGTCTCTCCCAGCTCAGTGTCCCTGGTGTGTATGTGTGTGTTCGTTAGCATCTGTGTCACCTTTTTTTTTTTTTTTTTTTTTTTTGTCATTTTGTCATTTCTGGAGAGCACCACATGCTGCTCTCTCAAACAGTAGATGTCAAGCTGGCGCTTCTTTATATTCAGTCATCCACCTGTGAAGGTCATGCAGACATTGAGATGCAGCTGTTTTGCTAATAGACATTCCTCCCTTCCCTGGGCAGCACTGTAGCTGATTATGCGTTTTTCTACTGGGCTGCTAGCTGCAGCACACGTTGAGACAGTCTGAATCCCATACCAGACCACAGGGAGGGTCCATCCCCACACTAGAGCAGTGCCTTAACCTGATGAGACACCCCAACGTATCCAAGTTTCAAATCAGTATTTGCGCTGCCAGTATCTTCTGTTTGGAATGTTTTGTAAAGTTGTATCCATTGTGTTGATCTCTATAGATGCCAACCTTCCGAAGAGGTCAGAGGTCATTAAGTGCAGTTTGAGAATTCTCCATTGCAACACGGCAGTGTTCATGGATGTAAGTATACAACAGAGTTGATGGGTTTTAGGTTTGGTGGTGCCAGCTTAATCTATGGTGAAATTATCTTGTTTCTGAAATATCAGCAAGAGAGGTCAAATGCTAAGATTTTTTCAGGATTAAGCGTTAACATTGCTTATGTTTTAATTAAGTGATGAAGGACAGTGCATTGTATCAGCTTACCGTTTGATTCTCTTGGTCTAAAGGCAATGCACCATCTTTGCATGAGGGCTTCCATGTTTTTCTTGCCAATTTAACGCTGAAAATGTGTTTCCAGTCAGAACCCTGGGTTAACCTGATCAGTGTGGCATCCTCTGCAGTGATGGCTGAGGACGGCTCTCTCATCTGTGCCTCTTTGCCAGTTCCTGACATCGAGTTTCAGGCGGTAAGTGTCCTCGGCTTAGTATTTCATAAAAGTTTACTCGACGACTTTAAACAGAGTTGGTTCTGATCAAAAGAATGTTTTTTTTTTTCTTTTTTCTTTTCTGGTTTTAGAGAACAAGAGACGCTGCCACCTCCATTCTCCTTGATGGATCACAAATCCAAATTCCAAAATCATTCCAAAATGTAAGATTAAATGGTAACCAGGGGCGTTGATTAATTATTCTGAGGTGGGTGGAATGAAGAAATGAGTGGGGAATTTTCATTTTGTTGGATACTGATGAAATATACTGTTGACCTTGTGAATGACTGTGGGAAAAGCTCCAGTAGTATTTAAAATATGTAACTGTTTAACTGTATTTTTAGAACACCACCACCAACTACAAAATGCTGTTTCTACTGCTGGTGCAGTGTTTAACAGTTATGGTTGTTTCTGTGTACTTCTGTTGTGTTTTAATGCAGAAATATCCAGACCAGGCTCTGCTGATGCTGGTCACACAGGCCTTAGCCCACAGGATACTGCACAGTCCCTTGATCAATATCATCAGCGTCGTCATGGCTTTCAAAGTGAGACGCGAAGTTCTACCATGCCGTTATCCTTTACCTATCACGCCTGTTAACTGTGTGATACTGTTAAGTGTTGTAAACAAGTGAAGCAATTGATGACTCATTTCTATTGATAAATAACTGATGGGGTTCAGTATTTGCACACTGTGCTATTTGCTAACAGAAGTTCAGTGTCGAATCGAGACATAGATAGATAGATAGATAGATAGATAGATAGATAGATAGATAGATAGATAGATAGATAGATAGATACTGTGTTATTTAAATACTGCATTATAGTAGGTTGTTTGGCTTGATTAGATTCGATTTACAGTGATTTAAATGAATGTGTCCAAGCTTGAATCGTTGCATACAAAAATTATTTACTGTGCGTATACTGGTGTACATTTCCCAAAGTGTCAAGTACTTTTATGGTGGGTCACAACATGCTATTAGCTTGCAATTGACAGCTTACAAGCATAAATGTAAGATTCCTCTCTGTCTCATCTCTAGGCCAATGCATGGGGGCTGAAATGGTTTTTCCATAGTCTCAGTGTCAGGCCTGACATCCTGCAAGTGTTTATTCACGGGTTACTGGAGGAGCTGTACAGGGAAAGAGATGTGCACACCTACAGGTACGGATTCATTTTAAAGTGCTGCTTATGTAATGTTCATATGCTAGCAGCCGTACCACGCCGAACACCCTCTCAACTGTTGAGGCTAAGCAGGTGTGGAGATTGATTAGTCCTCAGATTTGAGACCTCCCAGGAAAACTGTGCAGCTGCTGGAACAGTTGGGGAGCCAAAATATGTGGTTGGTTTCACAATCCCTTGCAGTCCCTACCCACTCAAGGCTAAAATAGTCACCAAAAAAAGCAAAAGCATGCAGGCGGACATCTGCACAGACATAAATTACATCTGAGTGGACTCAAAGCAGACCCTGAGTGAACATTCGCTAAGGGGTCTGCAAGGCAGACATTTTTTGTGTCCACATGGACCTGTTTTGCCTACAACCGTACCCTGTGGAGTTTAGGAAATGTATTGTGTTAATTGGGGTTGGTATGCTTTAAGCTTATTCTTTGACTATGCTCGGGAAAAAATCTGCACAGGTGTCTTTTTGTAGGACTCTGTGAGCACCGTAAGATTTCATTGGTAGTTTTTGCACAGAAGAGCCAAGTTCTGACATAACCCAGCTAGTGAATGAAGGTTAAATGAAATCTTATTGCTGGTCCAAAAAGTCCACCCAGCAAGAGGAATTTCAACTGTCAATGAAATGAATGGCTGTGATTTCCCCTTTAGAAAAAGGGACACATCGGAGTATACCTTCATCGCAGATTTCTTCTTATTCTACATGCTGGACAGCCGCCCACTTTTGTTGTCAATCAGCCGTCCAATCCTTGATGACCTTTCAGATCACTGGAATGAGTAAGCTATTTTTAAAACGGCATTTATTGAGATGATTCATTCAAAAATGTTACGCTCAACACACTCTACAAACATTCCGTTTGTAAAACCATTAAGGGTATGGCACATATTTACAACATATATATTTGTGTGATAAACCAGTGCTGTTCTTAATTTGATGTCTGTATATTCAGCATTGCATTTTTATTTTTGCCAGTGCATAAGCTGCTTTTTCTGTCATTTTCAGACATGAATTTGTGTGGCAGTACTACCTCCGATGTCTCTTACTCCAATATGTAAGCAATTTACGTGTTCTCTCTGGAACGTTGTAGTTTCATTTCCCACATTTTTCCACATACACATAAGTATACATCCATGCATTCCTATGCATACGTGTACATGTTTCCATTGCTTTTTTTTTTTATTGTTTTTCATATCCATTTCACCATGAAAGCTTTGCAGTGAGAATGGTTGCATATTTATTTTAGTCAAATTACAATTTCATATTTGAAATGTCATAATTTCATAGTTAAATAGTAATAATTTAAATCATTTTGTCCGTAGGAACCTGAACTTACTCCTGATAAACGCAGATTTCTGGAATTGATCAGGATGAAGAGATGACTGTGGAAGATTAAATCAAAATCCAAACCCAATGAGGGACCACTTGTTCTCCAGGGGACACAGCTCCCTCATGAAAACGTACAGGAACTCTTGCAAACATTCAGTGAAACAGCATCGTGTTTTACATTGACTAATGGCGACCATAATGTTAAAATTTCACAGCAGTGATTTTTTTTTTTTTTTTGTTGGGGAAAAAAAACATTGTATTATGAAGTTGTGTTATGAAGTGCTGATACAATAGTACAATAATTGGATTTAAATTTCAAACTCGTATGTTGGGCTCTGGCAATATTTCTCTTTTGGTAAAATTGTACTGTTTATAAATTAAAAAAAAACATTTTATTTCAGACTGTGTGCCAAAGTGAGGCCTTTCTTCTCTTTGTGACTGCTGTACATATTTGCGGTATCATTTATGTGGCATATTGTCATTTGTGTTTAATAAATTTGCATTTGAATGACTCTAAATACATTGTGAAAATGACTACATATTGTTATCCATTTGAATTATCCAACCACTGGCAGACTGATACATGCTAGCCGCATTTTTGAAAAAGTAAAAATGTACTGATTTAAAGAAATGAAATCGACTTCTTACACCACACAAGCACTTCATGCCACAAAGTGTGGGTCAGGTTAGAAATTTTTATTAAATATATTAAGTTCTGTGTTTACAACTGTCAAAACATACAAAATTAAATTTCAGTAGAACAAAAAATCAATTCATCACCAAACATTCCTGTGCAAAATTAAATTCAGACATTCTCAAACATTCAAAAATAGTTACATATGTCTTTTTTTTTTTTACTCCTGTTATAATTGGGTTTCACTGGCATACCCATGTACTCACACACACACACACGAAACCTGTGTGAATCAAAGAATTACTCAAAGAACCAAAATCTCCTGAAACATTGTAAAAATCAACTTCTACTTTTTGAAAAGACACAGAAATTATGCTGTTACTGCAACTGGATTTTGGCAGTGCAATGAAGTGAAACTTGATTTAGGCAAATGCAGCAGTTCATGCACCCACTGTGTACTGTGATTACTAAGACTGAATATTCTATATTCTGCATGGGTATTGTTGCCTCCATGGAGTAATATGACAATTAAAAACCATAAGGCTTTAGATAAATGGCAACTTCTGAATCATAGAAAAAAAGTGTCCACTTTAGGCACTACATGGGGATGTGTACATTTTAAGCATCTTAGAACAGGCTAGTCCTTAAATTCATGATTGCACTGTAATCCATCACCTGGTGATGAAAATGAAATAGTCGGCCAGCCTTGTTCCTGGGTGTATGGTACCAGGACCCCTGCAAATGGAAAAAAACGGCAGATGCTCGTAATCTTACCCAATATGTGTTCATAACTGGAAAACCCACCTATATGTACCACTAGAATTGCTAAAACCCATTTAAACCATACTGATTACAGTATTCTAGTATACGCTGCATGCAGGATTTTAAATGCTCTGTTTCGAGAATATTCTGGATTTTTAAAAATATGTTTTAGAGCAGCGGTTGGTCGAAAATACGAATAAGGCGGACCGACTACTTCCATAAAAATAATGCATTACACAAACTCCATTCCAAACAGGGAGCGGCATGGACCATGGGTTTCAGATATATGTCCTAAAGCGCCAAAGCTGATTTCAGAAAACATTTTTAACCAGTACTTTTAAAATCACTTGGTTTTTTTGATGCAATTACTTAAATATGGAACAGGAAAATATTTAAGATGACAGTAAAATGAGCCATGAACGATTACTGGCAGGTTGGTTATAAATCATTATTTCTGATTCTGCAAATATACAATACCATTTTGTTCCTTGTGCCAGACCGACACTACAATTACTTGCACATAGTTTGAAGGTTAGACAGTAATGTCAGTGTTTTGTATTTTCAAACAATTATCCAACTCTTTCCATTTACCACAGACAGGGGAAGTTGGATTTTCAGTAAGTAAACCATGCAATACTTTAAGAATTCATTATTTTACACAACAATACATGCATAATATTCCCACCCAGTATATTTCCAAGAAAATCCAGAGGGGCTAAAAATGTCATTAACCAATCAGGTAGTTATTTTGTTTCAGTATCTTTAACCTGGATGAGACCATCATTCAGATATTAGTGTCACTTGTTAAGAGTTATTCATTTTATTAATGGCACAAAAATAAAAATAAAATGTGTGCATAATGTCAATTAAGCATTAGGTCTTTCCAAACCTACAAACCATCTGGAACTGTTTGAAATCTGTCAACATATAGGGTGATAATTTAAGAACACTTCAAATGCTTGTTCAAGCTGTTGAACCATTTATAAAGCCAATATTGACAATTCAGGATTACTGTTTGCATTATTGTAATAGATTACCTATAATATAATTAGTCACCGTTTCATTTCACTTAGGCGTCTTTTCCATTCTTTCTGTTCTCATCAGCATTGTTCATAAAAATACAAACATCTGTGCACGTTTGTATGACAAGAAACTTGTCAGACTATCTAATTGAAAATGGTGCTTGTGATTTCAAACTTTGCCAACATCAATACCCTACCTATCTAGTAGCACAATGTAACACAGTGTCCTTTTTTAAACCAACAATTTATATATATGTTCATTGTGTATATTATACACCTTTGTGAGGGTTCTTTTATAGATTATAACTACTGATCAGTAACACAATTTGTACACAACAGGTCAAAAATATTTTAAAGTGACAGTGAGAAAAATTCATCAAACAAAAAGTGCACTGAAAAACTGGTGGACACTTGCCACCTGGCCTTTTTAGCTCCCAAAACAACAAACAAACAAAAAACTTCTCAAGGAAGAGCAAAAGGAGTCACTTTTGCTTTCAGTACTCAGTTTTCCATTAAACAGACTGGTATACCACCACCGCAGGTTTAAGTACACGTACTTCAATAAATCACACCAGTAGGATGTTTTGGTAATTAGATTTTCAATTACAGTATACCTCTAGGTGACATCGATTTCTGCTCAACAGTATATAATGGCTGTTTTCATCAATAAGGCTGAGCAATTACATACACAATAAATAACACTGAGATCAAAAATTACAACAGTAAACCACACTTAATCAACAGCAACTGCATAACTCAATCTGCAATCATGACACACACAATATCAAATCACTTAAAAAAAAAAAAAAAAATTACATTCACTGTGTTTCTTCATAATTTTGTTCCTACAAAAATAAGAATGGAAGGCAAGCTCAAACTTGTTCAGATGCCACTATGATAATCGATTCCAGTGCGTGACATACCCAGGCCTAAATTTTGTACAAAAAGCTGGTGGTGTAGTTAAAACCAAAGGCAGGAGGTGCAGTGCCCTTGCCAGGACCATGCAGATAATGTTGCTTAATGAGCTCAGACAGAAACTGCACAATTCTGCTGTCATCCTCATTGTAGCCCAAGTGGTGGAGCAGAAAGTTGGTCCTCCTCGATGCTACAGCGTCCTGGTCTTCGTCTACACTGATCGGAAGATGGAGGTGATGGCAGAAGGTGTAGAGGAAGGCCCTGGAAACAAGTTGCGTTAGCATGCTCTGCACATGCATATAATAGGTGCTCCCGCGCTTGATCTGGGTACGGTGGTCCACTATTTGTCCAATCAAGGAGCCCCTATAGGGAGGGCAATGCAGTGTCTTGTGGTCAACGTCCAAGATGCTGATATAGCGGCTATAGCGATTCAAGGAGTGCAGCATGCTGGAACCTGTAGGAGAGGCCATTCTGGCAAACCAGACAGAAGGGTAAAAGGTTGGTTAAAATTCTGGAAAAGGAAAGAAGACCATATTAGGCAATCCTGCTCCTGGAATCCAAGAGATGTTTTGGGTTTTTACCCAATCAAACCCCGAATGACATAAATATTGGGAAAAGGCCTATGACACACAGATAACCCTGTACTGGATGTACTCGGCATTTCCCCATTTCGTCCGTAGATATTATGGCCCAGACTCTTAATCGATCCAACTGTAGCCACGCTCAGTTGAAAGACAACTAGGAACAATTCCAGGAGCAGGGTTGCTTATCCTTGACCCACAAATTATACTACTATGCATTTTGGAAATTAAGTTTACAAATCGTATGCAAAACCGTGTTCTCAGATTCAACATAATATATTTGAATTATTTTACCTGCAACAGGTAACACATTGCACATTACTCTGCTTCATTTTCAGATAAGTGGCTGTCTACAGCTGTTCATGCTTTTCTTTTTTGTCCTGGGCTTTATCGCAGTAACCTAATGTTTAAGCTGGCTGTTTGCCTGATGCATTTTAGGATTGATTGTTAGCTACTGGTGACAGCCGGGGCTAAGATGGAGTGGTGTTTTCCTTATTTGTTAAGGAACTATTGTTAGTTTCAAAACAACAATGAAAAAATTTTTGCATCAGATCCAATCAAATGTCCCAACTGAAAATAGCTCAGATTATTGTGAAGGGACTCATGTCATGGAAATTGTGTGAAACTGATTTCACGATGGTACTGTAAATTAAAAACCCTAGTCTTAGCCTCTCAAAAACCACACACACACACACACCCTAGTCTTAGCCTCTCAAAACCCACACACACACACACAAACACACACACTTTTTACATTGGAGTATAAACCATTATTTTGCTGCAGCTGAAGAAAATTCTACCCTTAGCAACCTCATTACCGTACTGCGGAACATACATTTTCAGACCAAGGAGCTGGTGAGGAGACAATTATCTGTGTCAAAGTGGCAGTGATTAATGGGTATTCGCACTATGGGGACGATTCTTGAGACATTTCATATCCCCTGAGTAACCGCCCAACCACCCTCTTTTTCACAACGCAGTGCTGCTGCCGTCACTCTGTAGGATCCTGAATATTGCTGTGTCAAGTGAAATGGAAGGTCAGCCCAGTGGAACAACTGCAAATGTTTTTAGAGGCCAATAATTGTTTGCCCTGACCAACAATATGAGTCAGTCTGTCTCACTGGTCCTGACTGAAGCCACTGAAGACCTGAGTCAGTAGGCTGAAGTATTTCCGTGACAATTTTTTGTCAAGGGAAGTCTACAAGTATCTACACAAATGGTTTTTGTTTTGAATCAAATGTTGAAAATTACCCTGAAGTTTTTGAAATATAACTGATATGGTACAGACTTGTAAAACGTTAAATTTCAAATACTTTTAATTAAAAGTATGCATATTTGGAAATAGAAAATGCCTTTTTCATTTCAATCAAAACTAGGCTACTGTAAAAATGCATTTAAAACCAGATACGAATGACATATGATAAGAAATTCATCCAGACATCCTCTCTCTTACAATACCTGAAGCCATTTTCACAAACATATACTTTATAAAGTAATCTCATTTCTTCTAAAATTTTAAATGATAGATGGATATTTAAAACTCTGATATGAGTATTTAAATCTAATGACCCTTTAAATACATATTAAACTGTGAAAGTATGAGTTAAGAGAGGTTAGACCTGATACTGTAATACTTTCAGTAGGAACTGAAAATGAGAAGTAAAATCGAGGGTGATATTTTTGTATGTGCAAATTCAACCCTCTAGCTCACACTCATAATCACATGATTTTCTGTTATCACAGCTGACGCAGATATATGAATGGGTATTGAAATGCAGCATGTAGCTTCACTAAATTAAAAACAATATATCCTTGACATCAAAGTCTTACCTGTGAAGGCCAATAAGCTTCCAGTTCTGCAGGTCTGTCAGGTGGAAAGGTGAAGAGAGCCATTGTTTCACAGTTTCCCCATACTTGCCGAGATTGGGTACATAAATTGACAAGGCATTGACCAGCTTTCTCACAGTTCCTTCATCAGCTCCCAGGACCACCAGTGCTCTGCCACTCAGAAGGCAGAACACGGCTTGTTGGGCAAAGGGGTACTGTCTGATGAACTTCAGAGCGCTCTGTCCAGCCTTCTTCTTGTGCTTCACAGTTATGGGGCTGCCATAAACAAAAGGTGAATACGTCCTGTCCGAGCTAGTGGAGGCACTCATGAAGCTGGTGCTGTCAGACAGGTCGTCCAAATTAATTTTGGATGTCTCGTCTGAGAGGCAGTTGGGAGTCAATTCATGCAGGGGAAGCCCAGCGGGACTGGCCTCTGAAAAGGTCGTCTGATCCGGGGGAAGGTCCACCCGCAGAGCGGGACCCTCCAGGTGGCAGGGCTGCAGCTCCTGATTTAACACCCCGTTTGCACAACAATCTTGAGCCAGCTCAGGCACGGACTCGTCATTCGCCTGGCCCTCTTGTCCGAGGCAGCACTCGGTCTCCACCTGCACCACAGGCCCCTGCTCATAAATGCACTCATCCAGCAAGTCTGCGGCCTGATTCAATGCTGGTGTCTGATTGTGTTGCGAATCTGCGCAGCTCTTCACAGGGAGTTCCTCTTCATAAATAGCGCTCGGGTAGGATGCTCGGAGATCCTCCGGTATAATGGAGTCGGATGTGCTCAGGATTTCAATGCTGTCTTCACTGTAAGCCCTCCTGGTGACTACTCTCCTTCTAACTACTTCAGGAAATGGTGGCTGAAGGTTCGTCACACTGTCCAAATTCCCTGTATGCCCCTGAGTTTTAAAAGACTTCTCAGTTCCCAGAACTTCAATGCTCTCACCACTGCTTATACTACCTTTCATTTCGGCATCAATACCTTCGTCAGCATTGTCTTGTATGAGGTCACAGGGGCTGGACTCAGTCAGCTCGGTTTCAAGAAGCCCTTCAGTGGTTTCTGGCTCCAGTTTGATGGGCACAGTCTCAACACAAGAGGTATAAGATTCCAGGCTCATTGGCTCACCTGATAGAATAGATGCCGGAAGAGGTAGATTATGGTTCAGAGTTTGTTTCCCGTCACAGAAATGCTGAAGGGATTCCTCTTCCTCCCAGTCATGATCCTCAAAAAGGAAGTTTGTGATTCCCTGTTTCTTTAACAAAGCCTGGTCGATCTGGCTGGTGTAGATGTAGCACAGGTCGCCTC
This sequence comes from Albula goreensis, assembly GCA_022829145.1. Taxonomy (NCBI): domain Eukaryota; kingdom Metazoa; phylum Chordata; class Actinopteri; order Albuliformes; family Albulidae; genus Albula; species Albula goreensis. The sequence continues at coordinate 5,509,413 of CM040748.1, read as the reverse complement.
GGAATGTCTTCTCAATGGACCTCAGCTGATCCATTGTTTGATGGAAAAAGTACAAGTCGCAGAGCTCTTCCAGTGTTTTCAAACGCTTATCAAAACATTTAGGTGACTTTGCTTTTATGAGCTGAGGTGTGTAAGAGGGTCTTCGCTTCATGCTGGGATCCTCCGGCTGATTTTCAAAGTTGAATTCACCAGATGTGGGTTCTTGGTCTACATCGACTGAGTCTGAAGTGTTGTATGATTCATATGGTAGAAAAGCAGGATCATTAATTTTTCTGTTTGGATAGGATGTGATCTGCTTTAACAAGTCTTTGTGCTCATATATAGATTTTTCAACATTAGCTAACTCATTAGCTTTCTCAACCGCCTGGGTTGAAAAGCAGCCATTGCTCTTTTTCTGAACCTCGGTCTCCTTGTGCAATACGCTTCTGGTATACTCCAAGTCTTTCAGTTTCTTTTCAACCTCATTGGCAAAAGCCTTCCTATTTCCTGTTTTCAAACACTCTGAGGCCCTGGAAAACTCTGATGACAGCTCCAGAAACTGCTGCATGATTTTCTTCTCGTCTGCTGAAATGTACGCCATGCAGAAAGGCCGAACAAAGCCACGTGCCTCCAGGTCATATAGAGTCAAGTGGTGAACATATGCAAAAGCGCCTTCTTTAGAGTCCCCAAGCACAACTTTTGAGTCCTCCACAAAATTGAGCTTTGGATATCCACAGCCTGGAGGGTGTCCCACAAAAGACGCTTGATAATCCACAGACATGATCCGCAGGGCAAAATAGTTAAGATCAAAGGTGCCATAAACTTTAGACTCATCTGGGATTGTGAGCAAAGGCTGTGGGCCAACTTGTTCAGAAAACTCAGAAATCAGAATGAAGTCCTTGGTGAACTTCGCATATGAGGTCTTCGACCACGGATTGACATTTCCAGAATGTGGAAAAAGGGGAACAGAAAACTCTTCTGGGATCGTACAAGGGTCTGGATACGTCTCCCCAAAACCATCTTCTTTGGTAAAAGCCACCACATCAGGCGAACCAATCATATTGCCAAGCTATATGATTTAGAAATAGCATTAAGAAAACATTATCATCCGGTATTTTTTTGCAATACGGCTTCATGTCTCCTCACTTAAAGCTGTTATAATAGGCTGTATTTGCACAGCTTGCTTAGGCTACTACGCACTTTGTGACTCAGCTGTCAGTGCAGTTAGCTACAGCACATATGGAACATTGCTTAATCATAAATGTTTACTTAGATGAATACAAAAAATATATACATACATTTTAACAAGCCTACGTTTGTAATCTCTATGAATTGATTTGTGTTGCGATGTTACCCAAGTCTTTCCTCTAACAAAATGTGTCATTTGTTTTCCCTCCAAACTAAAGTTGTACGCTGACAACAGCCGAGCTAACGTTACCAAGCCGGCGACGAGCGTCAATACCACTCGCTAGTCACTATCTTACATACAGAAATACACACAAAGAATAACGCTGCTCATAATTGCTCAGTTTATCACTTGCCGAAAGAGTAGATGGTTATTGGCAGCTAGCGCTGAGTCCCGTTCCGTATCCAACGAATAAGTCCTTCTTGCCTTTCTGGTTCAGTTTCACCGTTCCGTTAGGTGCGGAGAACATCAGAGCAGGTGAATAGCGGACAGTACAAATAGTGCGTGTCGTGTCACGACTGAGACCCCCAGTAAACATGACCAGCCATATTTATCCATGTGACTCACTATCTTGACTACAAGGAAGTACTCCGGCTCCCCTGCGCTCCCCTGCGCTCTCCTCTCCCAGCCTTATCTTTGGGTTTGGTACGCGTCCCGTGCCTCTGATTTACAAAGAGAAAGTGGATCACGTGGATTGTATTTATGACCCCCGGGGTCGAACATATTCAATCTAATTTATGTTAAAAAAAATCTAAACTCACAGGCACAACTGTTGGTTATATTTTTAGTTAGCTAGCTTGCTAATGCTTTACGACTCGTTCCGTTTGCGACATGGCGTGAATGTGGACGCTAATTTTGTAACATTAGTTACTATTATTTGCAGAAGCCTTTTGTCGGCAAACATCAGTTAATTTACAACTATATGTTTATTATTTTTACTGGTGTTAAAATGAATTGTTGCGAACGCATAGGTTTAACTAAGAGGGGCAGTTTACTGTGGCGTTATCAAACCGTTCTTTCATCTGTGCTACATGTAATATCAGCTTCAAGATCATTGTGCTGCAGATTCATATCAAGTACTGTATACAGTTCAGTTAGGCGACTGCCTGTTAACGATTAACGACTGGGTGATGGAGATAATGAAACGTTTAATGAGTGGGGGTATGAGCTGCAAATTGTGAGTAGCTTGAATCAATCAAAAGATTACTTAGGGTATAAAAAAACAGTAGGAATCGATCAAATCATTGGACTCCGGATAATGTGTCTTCGTTAATTCCACTGCTCATCAATCATTCTCTTACATCACTTTACACGCGGGGTCACACGCATGGATCCTGGGGAGATTGCTAAATTGGTAGGTGATTGGTTGTTCTGGAAGATTGTAATAATTCTGATTAAACACGTATATTTTTCTATATCGACCGATCATTTCTACAGTTTGATTTCTGTCTTAAATTCCGGTCTTGGAGGGCCGCAAGGTGCAGTTTGTTTTTATTATTACTCAGCACTTGATCAGGTAGAGCAGTAGAGTGCAGTGGTACCTCTCTTACCCTTGGGGGTACACCATGAAAAAGGGTTATCTGGCTAACTTAGGTAGATATTGTGAAGACAAACCGGAATTTCGGTTAATGAAGCTAGCTCTAAATCAATTTAAATATGTTAAAACATATCCAGCAACAGTCACTATCTGTGAACTAAAACAGCCCCTTAAATATTGTCTAAAGCATGTTTCCCAAAGTTATCCAGCTAACTTGGGAAGCCAGCTGCGTGGTGCAGCCCTGTGGTGCCTTGAATCTAAACGGGTTTTAGAGCTTCAAGCAAAACAAAAATCAGTATTCTGTACACCGTCACTCACCAGGACTCAAACTTAAGACCTCTGCCATAGAGGCTTTTGTACAGTCGACAGCAAAAAAAAAAAAAAAAAAAAATGAGGTGGGTGGCCTCAGACACTGGTGAGCCTTTTTGAGGGGTCTGGCGGAGAAAAGGTTTTGGAAATCCTGTTCATCATACAAACATAGACACATAAACACAAAGTGATATATCTACAAGAGGGAAATTACAGTCACATAAGCCTGACAAGTGAAGGTAGCATGCCAGCTCAATGAAAGAGTAGTTCGTTTAGAATGGTCCAAAGGCCAAAACAAAAACTATGAAAATGATGAAACACATATTCAATGGAAATAAAAATGACAGGGAACTCTCAAATACCATCATCACCCTATCCCATGATTCTCATCGACTTATGATCTTGTTAATATGGTTTTAACCGGATGTAAACGAGCGTCATACAAATGAGCCGTTTCTCTGCCTGATTGCAATGGTTTTTCTATCTATTGCCTTCAATTCGTAATGAGTTACCAGTTAAAATCAAGAGTCCTGAAACAAAATCTGACACGTACTGAAAATTGGAAAACTGCAAGTGCATCATGTGTCATCCCCACTGTAAAGTTAAGTTAGCACAAAGTTCAGAGTAAATACATCAAGACAACAGAAATAAATAACAGCAATAATATTTGTTTAAACTTTATTTCCTAAACAGACATTTTTTAAGAAATGGAACATCTTCAAATACACTTTTACCGAATAGTCAGTCCACTCAAAAACATGACTAGCCCCCACCCCTGTCAGGAGCAGCTTTCCTAGCCACTGCAGCTACCTATGTTATGCACATAAAAAATGACTTGGTGTACAAGAGTGGTGAGTGAACACAGAATTAAAATAATCCAGTTTTCAAAAAAAAAAAAAAAAATATATAAACTGTATTTACAGAAAATCCAAACAAAATCTATTGATAGTATGTAACACACATACATTTACCAAAATATATTTATTACAGTGTTACATTACTTTTTACAAATTCCAGCGTATAGGTAACTCATCAAGAGGTAGGCTACACTTTCAATGAGGCGTTAACATTAAAATGATTTTATGCCCAGTACAAAATTCAGATTGGAGTAGGAAAATAAATACATGGCATGCAGAATGTATAAGGAAGCTCAATTCAGAAACTCAAACCTCTGCTCTAGGGTATTTCAGATAAGCAGAAATGCTTTTTCCCCCCACAGGGATGTTTCATGAGTCCTTAAATTGTGGTTCTGCATAGTTTTTCCTGTTTATTGGCAACATTTATATCGTTCTGAGATTATCCTCCAGATTATTCCTTACACTGCCACGCAACAAAAATATCTGGAGTAACATTCTGGTTAAGGTACCTTGTTATTACATTTCATGTCTTAATTACAGGTTTTGTAACAAGTTATGTTCATCAAAAGTGCTAATATTTATGTCTGCAATAATATTTCAGGCTCAGATACGGCACAGTACAGCATAAAACCAATTTCATCTATCTCTTCTTCAGTGAAACCTGACAGCAAATTTACTGTCTGCTTGAAGTAGCTGGGAAGGAAACCCACTTCCAGGTAGCCAATGATCTCAGTGATGGCTTGCTGGAATCTATCAGCCAGAGCAGCCTCAGACCAATCGAATTCTTTCTCGCTGAGATGTAAAATGACATTGGTCAGGTGTCCACCCGAGAGCTTCCTCAAAGGAGGGGTGCTTTTGCATACTGCTTTGAGGATTTTTAAGCACCGTTTCCGATGACCGTGGTCCTCCTCATCCAGCTCGGAAAGCTTGGCGGTTTCTGAGGTGTACAGGCTGTGATACCACATGTTGTCAAAGCTCCCAGTGAACTCTGGCTGGGCAGCCAGCACAGTGTCATCCAAGCGAATTATAGGCAAGATGCTGATAAATAGCTGGTTGCGGGCATCTTTAATCTCTAGCTTCAGCTCCTGGGACCCCATCACTGGTCTGACCAAGCACTCAAGTGTGCTGCTGAGGGAGGGCCAGTTCATGGTCTCCATCACAGACTTGTTCAAGATCTCGATTATTGTCTTGGAAGAGAGGTAGCCCCCGACCATGTATCTGTCCCAGAAACTGCGTCCGCGGGGGAAGTACTCCAAGTTTATCCTGCGTACCATCCAGAGCTGGGGTTTGCCGAGGATCGTCTCTTCCCCCGGGATCAGCCTCCACAGCGCGTCCTCGATCTGCAAAGGCACCAGGAAACAGGCATGGTCCGCCGTCACCACCTGGAGATCGTCCAGCAGGGAACCGCCCAGGTGCATCTCCCCCAGGGGCATGTCGGGGTGCTTGGTGTGGAGGAAGCCCTGGATCTCCGTGCATATATCCAGAGCCTGCTGTTGAGCGTGACCCACATCCTCCGCAGAAAGTGTTACGTGGGACTGGTAGTACTGCAGAAGCCTCTCCTGAAGGCTAAGGCACAGCTGGAGCCTCTTCACCTCAACCTTGGGCTTCTCTGGAGCAGCGCTGGAGGGCTTGGATAACTCTGCTAAAGTACAACAGAAAAAAGGTTGGCTGACTAAAGAAAATACACAAATCTCCTTAATGTTTGTAAAATGCAAATCTGTTACAGAGAATCCTTATCAGATGCCCCATATAATAAATGTCATTGTTCTGCTATGTTCTGCTTTTTGAAAGGATAACTACTTTTCATGCCTCAAATAAACAAAATGCCCTCTTGAACCTTGAAAGATGACATGCTGAAACTTCTGCATGGGAGGCAGAAGATAGATTTGATACTACATATGTTAGATTGATTGGTTACAAGTTTAGTTTCATTCTGCTTCAAACAGAGGAAAATTTTGCAATGTCAATCTGAGCCCGCAATGTAAATTCTACCAAATTAAAAGCTCTAATGTAAATTCTGTCAAATTAAAAGTACCCTTATGAGCTTTTGTGGCAGCAGCGATCTGTTTCATCACCACCCCCTCAATGCCTTTCTTCAGCAGCTTTGGAGATGCGCTAACCAGGCTCAGCTCCTCCCACCCATCTATGGTCTTCTGGTCTGGCTTCTCATCGTCCGGGACTCGGCCAGCCCTTTCAATCAGCTGCAACAGGGGCACATTGACGCATACTTAATGTTCTCGCATCTTTCACACGATTCTGTAAAATGTGGTTCTGCCTTAAAGGACACTGAAAGAAATCCTCTCGCAAGCAAACAACATCTGTGATTCACAGGATTTAGGTCTGCTTACCCGTTTAACAGCCAGTGTGGCTATTCCCAGAATCGCTGCCCCCCCCACCCCGAGAACCAGGCGGGCATTTGCAAGAAGGAAGTCAATGACAGCAGCAAAGCCGTCCTCCCCCCTCCTCTTCCCTCGATAGTCCATTTTACTCTCTGCCTTTGTGACAGGCCCTAAAAACAGGAGATATATTGTCAATGCATACATTTATCATACAATGCCTTTCGATGTATTACTATTGCCTCTTATCTCCTGATCAAAAACCACACTCTGATTGCATCAGTGTAAAGCACATACCTCCTGTAAAACAAATGCACAACACAAGCTAACTACTGTATACTGTAATCAGCCTGTGGAAACAAATGCATCTAGTGTTACATGAATAGCCCCAATTCTGGGTCTCTCAGTAATACCCTCTTGTAAAAAGATACTGATACGAATTTTATTGTCATAACTCAGGAGAAAAACCATTTACTTTCTGTACAGAGCAATAAAACAAATTTGATCTTGTGATCTGACTTTGTTACTTATTAAAAAGGAATTAAAACAAAGTCCAAAGAGGCATGCAACACAAAGTGAAAGTAGGTTTGTGGACCTACAAACCTATTTCATCAAATAAAATTTACATAGCACAATAAAACTGGGCAAAAGAATGAACAAGGCATTTTCTTGTTTTAAAAAAATGTGCCTTTTTTCCAGACGATGTTTTGTTTTAATGCATAGCAATCATTTCTACATGTTCAACTGCCAATGCTGCCCTCCATCCTACCACATATGTACAGAATCTACCAGGACACACATGCACCACTGCAAATACAAAAACATGCAAACAATTAGCCTACTTTGTACAGCAGAACATTCGAAACTGTGTTTCAAGGAAATGCATGGCAGCATCGAAGCAAGTCATGTTGCAGCTGAGTTGCTCCAACAGAAACGCCACACTCAAATTTAGCATATGCACCTGGCACTTGCACCTCCCCAAAATAGACCTCCACGAGACATGGCAATTTAAAGGATGTCAGTCAGGGTGTTGAGTCAGTGCTGTCTTTGATATCGGCCTGTTTGCAAGGGTCTATTTAAAGGCACATGCATGCAGGTCAACGTCTTCCATTTGATTTATTCAGCCACTCTCTGAGTTGATGCTATTAGGGAAGCGTGAAGGTTAAAGCTTCCAGTTCCACTGTCAAATGTCAGTGGAACACAGAGGCTGCAAGTGTGATTGCATTTCATTTGATATTTTTGATTGCATTGTGCCACCATCAAATATTCTAATAATCACACCAGGAGTTGTCTGTGCAAGAAATTACTGCAAAAAAATAGTGTGCACTCAAACTTTCAAGCATGGAAATAAATATCAATGTACTGTCATTGTAGTCTGGGATCTTGCAGTATTTGGTGACCATTTTTAATACACTGTTCAAAAAAAAAATATATATATATATTGCTGTTGATGTTTACACTCAAATATTAAAAACAAAAGAAACTGTATTTTCCTTTTGTTTTGAAAGAACTTCCCCACAAAAATCGTCAAGTTATCTCATGGTATGTTTGCGAGTAAATGCTGACAGAAGGCTATACTGTGTGGGTAATGGACGAACTGGGCACAATGTGTGAATAGAAAAATGAAACGCTGACATTTAAGTGTATGTAGAACAATGGGTTCACTCAAATAATTGAATCATTGAGAACATGTGTCAGGACATCTCCAAACTACTGATGGGAGTATAACTTACCATCACACAAACATCGTTGGAGCTGGCATATGTTACCATTTAGTCAATGAGTTGAACCATTAACTATTGTTAAGGAGTTCGACCCCTTTATTGCTTGACTTGATTAAGTCAGAGACTGGCAGCCAGCTGCGGCTCCAGCCATGTTTGTGTAGTACAGCAGTTCATTCTCCACCCATTTCAAAGCCCAAATGCTGCTCAGGCGATGGGGGCGTGGCCCGCGGAAACATGCTGCACGTTATGTCGTTCAAAGACTTTATAAAGACTGATATTTAAAATGCTGGTTCACTGGAATTTTGACTTCTGAGTGTACGCTAAAATCAATTTACCCCGAGGATTCATATCAATGGCATGAGCCACTGTTGTCGTTTGATGTCGGTCCATTGCAAAACAATACCCTCGATAGATACACATCTTATTAATCGGTGAAGGTGCCAGATAACGCCACAACATTAACACATCCGACTGGATGGACCCTATTCTCTATGATAAATGCATTCTTCCCAAACGAGTTACGTCGTTCCAGGTAAAGCGCAAACCGGTGCGGTTGAAATGTTAAACGCTCTATTGCATGTGGTTAATTGAAATGTGTCAATTGTGTGGCTGGGTTCCTTGAAACCTATTAAACAAACACAATTGCAAAGCAGGTAGCTGACTGACCAAACCATTTTGATTCGCTTGCAAATGAATGATCCTCTAGCCTGACACAATGCAAACGGTTTCACCAGACTAGGCCTCGGTGGTTTTTCTGACGGCCTCGGCGTTGGAAACAACTTACCTTTCAGTGTTTTTGAGATTTTTGAGCTGCCACAACATTCAACGCCTGTCACAGCTGGATTATTATAACGTCACACCTACATTCCACATAGTTTAATAGTTACATCACTCCAATCATTGTTCCAAAGGCTCTATTTACGTAGTCGAATTTAGCAGATAACCCACTCCCCTATTTCATATTGCTTGCACAGCGAAAGAGGCTCCAACGTTATCTAAACTGGAGTTATATTGCATGATTATGTTAGCAGGTGGGATAGAGAGCTAGCAGGGTACACAAAGACATTGGTTGAATGCATTAATAAATTCAAAAGGGCTGTTTCACAGTGCATTGTAAGTCTACATTGGTCCCTTTGACCCAGTTTTGCATTTTGTGGTTGTAAAAATAGATCTCGGCATTGTCTGAAATCTAGCAGTTTGGACTCAGCAGAGTTGACTGCTTAGCTAGCGATCTGAGAGTGAGCTACATTCACAAGCTAGCTACCATAACGCATGAGCAAGCTAGCAAACACTGGAAACACTGTGATAGCTACTTCGTCGATGCTATTAGTTACGGCTTGTCATTTGCTTGATAGGACGCGAAACATGTAACACGTTAGGCTAACCTGACTCCCGTTGATATATCTAATTTTAGTTGGCTATCTTCTTGTTGAAACTAACAACTTCGCTGCTAGCTAGTACCAAGTCGCTACGAACAGGCTAACAAAGTAGCAACTACTCTGCCACAGCTACCTACAGATATGGCTACAAATATGGCAACTTACCTTGTTCAGTGTGTATTTCACGACTAGGATCAAAGCATTGTTTCAGGACACGCACAGCAGTGTAACGTCGGTAAACCAGCTTAACTAGAAATCACAGTCTTCCTTTTGTTTTTGTCAGCTATCTTGCCAGCTATGTCGTTAGCACTAATATTATGGCAGCAAACCAAAAACAGGCTGGTCGTTGTTGTTGGTGACACTCGGTTAAGCCAATGGGAACCGTACGGCTGGTGTTCACATGTCTGTAAATAGAGCGACAGCTGGTGCGGAGGCTGGCACCCTTCAGGAAGTGTGCGAGAGCGACGTGCAAAGTTCTGCTGCAAAACTGCTCGAGTTCGCTGCTGATTGGTCGGATCCAGATTCAGGCCTGAGATTTCGCTTTAGCCAAAGTTATGCAAACGCAGGCACTGTGTATTTGCAGTTGGAATCTAACAATCAACGTAGATAATGACGTCTGTTCAGCTGTTTTACGATAGATGTATGGTCCTAATGAACATTATCTTGTGTGGTGATAATTAGAGAGCCAAGCACCCACGGAGGCACCCTATTGCCTTTTTAATGCATTTGAAAAACTAATGTGTTTTTTTTGGTAATTAAAAACATAGCCATAGCTGACTGTCCAGATTCACTAGACTGATATAACAGTGGCAGCTGCCATGTACGCGTTGTCCTTGGGTACCCCTTGTAATAAATTAAACAAGTTTGTTCATTAGACGTTAGTCAAATATCAGGGGCGCTAAAGCCTGTAGGTAATGTTTATGTGCATCCATGGCGATATGATTTTCAGATATCACATGATAATCATCATGATAAAATCGTTGGAACAGGACACAGAACTGTTGGCAAAGAGGTGAAGGGCTTAGGCGCAGGGAGGCACCTGCTCTGGATAGTCAGGCAAAGTTGGTGCTGAAGAGCCTGACAGATGTTGCCGGGAAACAAACACATTTATTGAGAACATAGAACACCAACGTGCTGTGAAGGACATTAATATTGTTTAGCCCGTCTAATGCCTGCAAAGTAAGAGGTAGTGAGAGCAGAGTCACATGGGGTCCTGCTATCACAGGTATCCGGTTTTTCTTTAATGCAGAGGTGTACAAGTCACCTATGCCAGGTCATTTAAACCCTGACCCATGCGCTATTATGGTCCTTTGTGCTTCGTCAGGGGGGACGATAATATGAAGAACTTAGAAATGAAGGACCAATGTTTGTACAAGAACCTGGAGACGCCCCAGGTGAATTAGCTCTTTATGAAGGAAGTGGGTCAGATTCCTAGCCTCAAAGTGAGACAAAGTGTCCATGTAAATGGACAAAGCGTTGTTTTTGTTTCATACAGTTTCATCATATTACACATTGTAATCTTCAATCTCTTCCTGGTCTTTGAGGATTTATTTATTTTAGCGACAACACCATATCTCAGTTTTCTCTCCTTACAGACTGTCTACCAGAACACTGAATTGTTTGGATCTTTTGAGTCTACGCCTCTAGAGGATTTCAGGCATGAAATCTCTCATATGAAATCTCAGATCTGTTATCGTCCCACATGACTCCCACGGACTGCTTTTTAAAAACAGATTGCACAAACATTGATTATTGCTGTCTAACTGCTGGATTACTTCAGTCATTCTTTCAATCTTCAGTAGATCAGAATTCTGAAGGAACCTAACCTGGACATCTCTGTCTGAAATAAGATCGTAGAAAAGGTCATCTTTAACCGCTTGTCCATTTTGAAGAAGCCTGTTTATCAGCCAAATCTCAACACAGACATAGACCCCCTTGAGGTTGTACTTAGCCTTGTATATGCATGCAGTGGTGAACATCGTATTTCAGTTCTGTTTGGCCTCAGCACTGCATTTGATAGCCTTGATCACTAAATTTTAAACCCCACCTTCCAGGCTGGGTGGGCATTACTGCCTTCTCTGACACGATTTATCTTTTTTATCCACTAGAAAGACACGTTTCCCGTTCTCTCTTTGATCCCATGTTTTCCCCAGTCCAAATTATGTGCAAGGTTCCACAGAACACACAGGGGCCTATATTTTTCTCTATTTTGGCAAGGTTGTGCAAAAGCATAATACATTTAATTTTTATACATGTCATTGTTATTTTTGACTTAAACACTATGTAGTGAAATGATTGTATTAATGAAAATATGTAAGATTTAGATTTCTATTTATACAAACAATCAACTTTCATGCAGTCTTTACATTGTATCATTAACATTTAAAGATGCCTTTTTTGAGTTATCTTTTTGTTGGACATCAGATATATATAAATACAGTTTTATCTAATAAAAACACTTTTTTTAAACATACAATCAGCAGGAATATTTCATAAGGGCAAGAACTAAGGAGTCTGAACTTTTCCGTAAACGATGTACGTAAAGAAACGCAATTATAGTCCTAATGCAATAATCTGTGCACTATATCTAGGCACCAAAATAAAAGAGAGATTGCTCTTGAAAAAAGTACAAAGATGAGCCTGAAGCATTTACGAACTGGAGTCATGTGAACACAATACATATCTGTCCTTTGCTGTACAGGTCCTGGAGGCCTGTGGAACACAAGAATGTCAAAGGAGCAGAAGATGAAGGAGGACAAGGAGGAGGAGAGTAAGGACAAGCAGCCAGAGGAGGTCTTCCACTGTGCAGAGTGCAGTGAAGCCCCAAACATGCACTGTGACACATTTGCCTTCACACTGCAGAAGAAACATGATAGCCTCTTCACAAAGTAAGAGGTAGCATAATCCCTGCATGTCATTGTCTGTGTGGGAGGTGATGACTTTGTGCTCATGCATTGGGTTGGATCAGAGTCAGCAGAATTAACTGAAAGAGCTCAGTGCTGCAGTGCCTTGACCTCACTGCTATAATCACACTTGCAATGCTCCATGTGATCAGCAGAGGGCGATGTATTGTGGTGATACCCAAGTACACCTGTTATCACAGGGAATAAATATTCTTGAACTGTTTAAATTTCATGACATATAGCTGCAGGAATACTGATATTGGTCCCTGCTCTTCATTCTGGATCACTCTCTTAATTCATTATTAGCATTTTGTTTTATCTGTCCATCAATACCTTTTGAAATCAAGCCTTGGATCCTTACCTTCATGACAGCTGAATGCAATTTTAGGGTGAAATATTGAGTTTTCCACTGGTACATTTTAATCACAACTGGTACTTTGTATTTTGCAACATTTAGACAAAGAATCAAGAGTGAAAGCTGAGAGGACCACCCCCCAAACAGTACAGTCAGTGTATGGTTTGCTCATCTGCTTAATGATTTTTTCATTTGATGTTTTTGGTTATCGGAGCTGCACCTCAGCAATAGGGTTTTTTTTCCCTTTTCTCTGTAAAGCCCTGTCAGATTGAAACTGTGTAATTGCAGTGTACATCATAAGGCCAAACATTCTGTTTCATAGTCCCCTAGAGGTGCAACTCCAAGGTCACACATGTCAACCACAAGACTGTGAAGGGTGGTGTGTTTGTCTGGAGGTCTTAGATCATATCCTGCACGTGGCTCTGAGAGGAGCTGTTATGTAGGTGTAATTGTTTCAGTCTGCGGGGTAAGTACTGCTCGATGCATCACCAAAATCCCTTTCCTAAACGTTCTTCCTGAACGTTAGGCATTATGTCGCCAACGAAAATCACATGTTAATACTCAGCCCTCAACTGTAAATGTTCCGTCTTCCAGAAAAATGGACAGATTCCTAAACCACACCTCAGAATGCAGTTACATATAAATGATATTCTCACCTGCATTTTATAAATTGTGTTCAAAATTTTGTATGGGGGATCACTGGTTACATGTTTTCATGAGTGCAAAATAATGCATAATGAAGGAATAGCCAGCGTATAATACAGTAAAAGAATACTGGAAAAGGTCCTAATATCCATAATGCATAAATCCATTTCCAAATACTTACATCCGTGCCAAGAAATCTATGCTGCCAACTGTGATCCAGTGTGTTCAAAATACCACCACACTCATGAGGGGATTTTCTGTTGCTCAAAACAGAGAGCGAAGTCCAATGTGCTTCGGGTTCACCCACATGAGATCACATGGGAGTGGTGTTCATTACTTCCCAGCAGTTTGTTGGATGTGAACCACCTAGGGGTTTTTTTCCCTGTATTTAGGGATATTTTACTTTTGTATGGGGGATGCATGAGTGTCTCCCTCCTCCTCGCAGATGATTCATTTAGTCAAGCAATTTCCGAAGTGAACCACAGGAATGTGGCCGCCTGGTTCCTATTTCCTGGCTTTATCTGGTGAAGTGCAGGGTCATGTGACGCCTGCCCCCTGTCTGAGGCCTGGATCCCTAGACTAGACACTGACATCACCCGATGACCCTTGGGGGTGGGGGTGGGGGGGGGGGGGTGGGTGAGGGGTGTGGCACGGAGTGTAACTGGAGGTTATAGTTTCCCCAATATTGATTGGACAGTCAGAGCTGTTTAAATAAACCTTTACTTTTTTTTATTATTATTATTTTTTTTTTTTACTTTTCGCTGTACTCAAGAGATATTGCATATATATTGCTCAGTCACAGGATCACAGCCTATTGGTCATTTTGTCCTGCCATTTTGTTTCTGCTGCGGTGCCTGGAGTTAATCCAAAATTTTAGAATTGCTGGTTTCTGATGTCTGTAAGAGGTGGGTGGGAAACTAGTCCATAGTGGGAGTCAAAATGAAGGGGGTGGGGAGTCAGTAATCTGAAGTCATGTTCATTACTGCTCAACATGACCTCCTGTCCTTTGCTCACTTAATCCATTTAAATACTTGAAAGACTGCACCAGAGATGCAAAATTTGAATGAAGATGGACCTAACAGTGTGTCAACACACCTCAAAATCAATAGAGAAAATTTTGACTGAAAGTTAACATTTTGCAGTGGCCAGTCTGGAGGCATTAAACTGATTGAGAACCTGTGGTCTGAATTGAAGAACACAATTCATAAGCATTGATTTAAAGACATCAAGGATCTATAAGCTTCTGCATAGAGGAGTGATCCAAGTTCCCCTTCCAGTGTCTTCTCCTACTTTAGTACACATTGTAGGAATAGGCCTAATGCAGTTGGCTGACTGTATATCTAGTGTACTTTTTGCTTTTACCTTTATTGACCTCACCTCTAATCCATGGGTCCTAAAACAAATATTCACTGATGGAAGCCTAGAGCATTTCCAGGACTGAATTTCTGTTTTAGGTTTATATTCAAAATGGAAACTGCTTCTCAACCTGCACACACTTGATCTGGAGGAAATATGGAGCAGTAGGTCCACTGTGGTAAATGAATTATTAGATTAATTTTCATATATCATTGATTTATTTGTTCATGGTATATGACAAGTAGTATTTTACCTAATTACCACAAAATTCTCCCTACACACAGAAACATATTTTTCACCCTTTAGGGCATTCTTCATTAAAAAAAAGATTTGTTTTGCACAAAGATAAAGTTGAACACTAGGCAGTAAATGCTTTATTTAACATCGAATGAAATGCTGAATTTTCAATTACTTACAATGCTACACCATCAAGTAAGTAACAGGTACATTCTACATGAGAGGAAAGAAAACAAAATTAAATGTAAACTATAGTCTTAAAAGTTTCACAGGATAGGTGCCAACAATACAATATTTTAAAAGTCCATTTGTGTCTTCATTTGATGGAAAACATACACATAACATATATAAAATAAAATGACTACATGTTTGGGGTCCCTTTCAAAGTATAAAGTGGTTCTAGAGACAAGAAACTTGGGTGGCCAACAGCTGTTTAAACCAAGGCCTACCAAGTAGTGGAGAGCTTCCAGCAAGACAATTATACATTGCATTTTATATGCAAACATTATTTTTGTGTCATTGTTGATCTCATACAGCCATTAGCCAAATCTCCCAAGTTTCCTCATGACAAAGTTTTGCTTTTATGAAATATATTTGCGGACAGTGTTTGTGTAACATACTCAATTGGCACCAAAGCAATACCCAGGACCTGAACTGATTAAAATAATGTGAAATGTTGAGGGTGAACTCTGGCTGACTGTTTTCCTTGCATAAAACAGCTCAAGCATCTACTTTACTAGTTTCCTTTTACTTTGAAAACATAGGATTGGCTACTTCATGAGGATAAACACTTTTGGAAAAGTCAAACCTTTACAGTCCAAAACCCAACAGTCCCTTTGTCTCCAAAGAGCTTTGCCCTCTTCTCTCAGCACCTTGGACTACAGGTTCCATACACAAGGATCAGATTCACGACATTATCACCCAGCAAAAAAAACACAGTGTAAGAAATCATTAGTGCTCTACACACCAGTGCCTATAAAATATCCTCTCAATACAAAAAAATCATACACAATTAGTTTCTACAGATTGTGTTAATACTGTGAATGGAATAAAAAATAGAAATTACACATACATTATCAAAAGCGATTACCATCCGTTAAAGTGACTGTACCTTGACTAGGTATATAAGGATGAGCACTGTAAAGTCACCTGTTCATTTTTTTTAAAAACAAAGATTAAAAAGGTTCATTCTCTTCCAAAATATCTTTTGGTCAAACACCACACTCGAGACCGTTGTGCTCATTAGGTGTCCTTAAGTAAAAAGATTTCACCATGGAGATTTCATGTCAAAGACATCATGACACACGTGTTAAATGTGGCGTGGCAAAGAAGATGGGGCAAAAACAAAGGTAATCAGAACAAGGGAAATTACTATAAGAAAAACGATGTTGGCAACTGAGAAAACATCCATCATATCTTACCAATCTACAGAAATTATGAAAGAAAAAAGGCCTGCCAATACACCAGAACTGCTTTTATGAATTAGGTAAAGGAAAAAAAAAAAAAAAAAAAAACATTTGATCAAACCCACAGGGTCCAAAGTGATAACTGTTCAGTGGTCTGGTCCTGGACAAACCATCACAGCATAAAAAGTTGGGAAAAGGAAATAATTTAGGGGAAGCAGGCTACTGTCTATTGTCAGAGCGCACTTTATCTCCTCTTCTGATCTCGCTAAGAAGCAACGGCTAGCGAGATCTAGCTATCTCCAGGCACTCTGCTGCCAACACAGACCGAAACCCTAAGATGGAGCCAAGAGTGAGCAGAAAGCTTGGGGGCGGGTGGCATCGAAGGACTGGAATAAGTGTGGGGACCTCCCTCAGACCGAAGCAGGACATCATTTTCAGCAGATGTTGACCTTGTCGGTTTGGATCCAGCTGTGGTGTGACAGGTAGTCCAGGTGAAGGCTAATGGCTAATGGCCTCGTTGCTTGGCACGCAGCAGCAGAGCAGAGCTACACGGCCCCACACACACTCTCTGAAACAGATCCTGGCACGGACTGGATCAGCAGAACGTAAAGGCTTAGGAAAAACTCAGACAGCTGCAGCTCCTCCCCAACCCTTGTGTTTTTTGTTTCCTGCAGGCATTCCTTTTTAAACATGGATGTTAAACTTCAGATGGTGAAAGGGGTGGAGCAGAGGTCGAAAAGATGGAAAAGATTGGAGGAAAACAGCATTTGCTGTCTTTTGGCACAGAGGAAGGGTTCGTGTCCTCACATTGCTTGTCAAAACCCTACGGAAAGCAGTTTATCTGGTCCAGCTTCATTAAGGTTATTCAATTTTTTGTTTCGTTTTTTTTTTTTTTTTTTTTAAATGCAGTCAAGTTCCATCAGAGAAATGCAAACTGTCTCCACTTCAGTTCTGCTCCCTCCAAATGAGAGGCCTGTGAACCCCTGAAACAAACAAAAAAAATATATCAGTGAACTTCAGGCTCATTTAATTAAGCAACCTCATTATATGCACAATTTAAGAAGCAGACCTGCTGTTCACCATACCAACTACAATCTTATCCGCTGTATGCCAGTTTCTTGTAATAACACAAATGGCCACTAGAAGGTGCTGTGCAACAGATTTCTAGCTGCCTTTGAAAACTCTTGCTTCCCCTCACAGTTTCCTTTGGAAAGGCATATGGTTATCCGGAGAGCTATATTTACGAGAAAAGAGATTGCTCCCCTTAACGGATAAAGGAGACACTTTGATGCTTTGAATAACAATATAGGTTACAAATAACAACAAAGACACAAATGGGAAACACCAAAAAAAAAAAACCCACCAGATCCACAGAATCTATTAAGCAGGAAAGAGATAGGAAAGAGAGATAGGAAAACAAGAAAAGGAAGGAGGACAAAGAGAGGAAGAGGAAGACAACAGCAGAAGAATACGTGTCCCCCTGCAAGTCACCATGTGTGGTCTGGAATGCACATCTCAGAAGTTTCTGTTTGGAGTAAATGAATGGGCTGGCTCTAGTTTTGTTTGTGACCGGATTATCTAGACTCGGAAGGGAAATGGAAAAAGGTCCAGTTTTGTTCGAAATTTAGGCATACAAAAATGCAGCCATAAACAAATATAATGGCGCTGTAAACAAGTAAAATGGCTCTTTCTGGCCTCTCGGGTGATGCGAAAAGCAAAATAAGCTGGGGGTGCCTCTCAAAGGTGGATTTTAAAGATGGCACAGCACTAGGGGTGCCATTCTCATCTGTGCGCCTGGGCGGGGCTAGCATAAGCCCTGAATAAAAGTGCCAGTGTCCCTGGCTTATTGTGGCCCCCGTTCAAATCCTGGCATCGTCTGCCAAGAGCTTCTCGTCAAGTGCTTCATTCATTAAAAATGTCCACTCCATTGGGCATCTTCCTGTGCTACATGGATTCCCAACAACAAGTGAGCAGCCTGTAGGCCTCCATTGTGCATGTGCTGGCACCTTACTTCCCTTGACAACCAGGGATCTGACCACAAAACCCCCCCCCCCCCCACACCACATGCCCTTGTGCTTTCCAACTCGCCCCAGCCCCCAAACTCATTCTTGCTTTCCATTTGGTTCTTCTTTCATGATCTCCCAAGTCACATCCTCCCATAATGCTCGGCTGGTCTGCTCACCTCTCGGTGAGAACGCCAATTCTAGTTCAAATAAAGCAAGTTTTTTTTTTTTTTTTTTTTTTTTTTTTTTTAAAAAAACAACATTTAGTTAATGGCGTATTGGCCAGACAGATGACTCACTTGCTCCAGTGGCTTTGTTGTTACTGAACACAAGAAAGCATTCAAATGCTTTTGGTTTATTGGGCATTTTCAAAAAAAAAAAAAAAAAAAAAAAAAAAAAGTCTCATATTAAAATCACGCAAACATCAAAGTGCTTTACAAAAACCAGGATACTCTACATTAAAAGATTTTTGGTAGTTGTTAGACACATTGCATATGGTTAGAGGATGGACTTATGAACCTACAATGATAAAAACTGGAAAACAAGTAAGGGAAGAACATGAAGAGGTTTTGAAACTTTTCAGTGAAAATTACGCGGCTTCTTTTCAGTAAGTGAACCAGTGTTTGACGATGTCCTGACCACACAAAGAGCAGAGAAGAGAGAAAAAAAAAGACTCTAGATTAGGCTGTGTTCCACACTCCCACATCAGGTCCCAGGGCCAGAAGTCCTTGCAGTTCAGGCTGGGGAAGGGACGATTCAAAGGGTTCACTTCCCGAACTCACCTCCCTCAGTTTATGAGTATGCCTGGAGACCGTCCATCCTCCTCTGTGATGTTCTTCAGGTTCTTCTCTGCTTCATCCACAGACCTTCAGGGGGGGGGTTTGGGGAATAAAAAAAAAAAAACCCAAGAGTCAGTCGTTTGTTGTTCCTTCATAGTCCCATATCCCAGCAGGATAGGACACCTTATGCTGGGCCTGGGCCAGCTCACAGGACCATTCATATGTGCTGCCTGAAATGGAGCTCTTCAAATGCAAATTAATAGAATGCATATCATTGAATCTTAGCCACATTCCCCAGTGTTCATGAGACTTCATGAAAACAGTGCCGCTCCATACTTTTAAATAAGCAAGTAAGCATCCGACAGCACACCTTGCAAGTATATGAAACTTTCTTTGCCATTATAGATGTCTGACAACAGGAATACAGATGGTATGGACTGGCCAATGACATTTTTTCATCATGCCGTTTACATAGTTTTTGGAAAGCCTACTTAATCTGATGCCCAAATAATCTTCAAACTTTGGAAACAGGTCAAAAATGTCATCCCCTTTCAACACATCACATTAAACATTCTAGGTCACGTTACTCTGGGGAGGAGAGGGCCTGGCGCCTGGTGAATACGCCGTCTTTCACTTTCCAGAGGTTAAAATGTTACCTCCCGGGGATACTTTGCATCAAATGCTGTGGCAGAAAGTAGCTTCTCCAAACATGACCTCATACAGCTACAAATCCGGCAAATACATCTCAACTGTGACACCCCCATTCAATCCTCGAGGCAGATGTGCTTTCTGTGCAATTCCAGACGGGGTTTTTCTTTTTTTTTTTTTTTTTTTTTTGAATGGGACTTTGGAAACCTCAGTTGATTGTCTGCAGCATCCAAGTTTGTAACACAGTGTATATCCAATTTAAAAAAAAAAAAAAAAAAAAAAAAAGTTTACAATTTTGAACAGGATATGTAATCATTAAGATATCCCGTCACTATGGTATCCTCCAAAACGCATTCAGCCAGCTGTCTTCCACTACAATCCTCATGGTGCCCCCTGCCACCACTAAGCCATGTGACTGCTGCCTCTACAGCAGGTACTGGCAGATTGCAGTTCCCAGGTCAACCAGTGGAGTCACTAGTGTGCAACAAAGTCAGGAATACCATGTGACCTCTGAAAGCCCCTCCCCCTGGGAAACGACATATAAAATGATGAGCTGCTCTGTGAAGTTACTGGCTGTAGTTGGCGTTATGGCAGAATATTATTTCAGAAGAACGGACCGCTACACCAAGGCTACGGCACTCAACAATGCCTGACCAGGCTTTTTAATATGAGGGGCGGGGGAAAAAGTGCAAAGTTATCCAATATAATGAGTTAATACATCAAGGCTGTGCTTTTATGTTTTTCAGACATTAATGTTACCATATTCATTAGGTGCTGACATGTAGATATAAAACACAACACTCAAGTATATATACCTCAGCAGTTTCAGTGAGCAATGTAAGCTCAAGAGAGGTGGCAATACCTTGCAGTCAAACGGAAGATAATTAATTGCTGCACAAAAAAAACACACACACACACACACACACACGCTACATTTAACGAAGCCTCTGGACTTCATTAATGTGGGTGAGACAAAGAGGAGACGGCCCCCAGAACACCAGAGCAACGAGGAGTGCCAGTCCAATCCAAACAGACCTGCTCTGGGACACTAATTGAGATGACCCGTTCTCTGCAACCCCCCTTCCTCTTCCAGCTTTGCTGACCTAGATTACCACATTAACAAAGACTGTGGGCTTTCTTATGGGACCGAAGTGAGAAGGAAGTTTCCGGAAAGCCTTTCCTGAACCTTAAAAAAAGAATGAAGGGTGAAAAAAGTCTGGGTGGGACTGAGATGGAGTCTGAGCCTGTGTTGAGTCAGAAGAGTCGTCCGATTGTCGAGTTTAGACCGTCAGAAACGGGGCTAATGGGACCCTAATTGATCCCTCTAGCTCTTTTGTCAGAGCTGCTATGTCGCCAGCTCACGTCAAAAACATTGTTCAACTGCTGGAGCACAGCCACCGTCCCTCCTGATAGTGACAGCTTACAATTAACATAGCTTCTCTCCTCCACAAAAATAGAGCGCAAGTGACGAGGACCATCGAGCCACTGTATAATGCTGCATGCTGGGTAGGCAGTTACACCGTTACACTGGTAAAATTCCATCCACATTCAAAGAGTGATTTATCGAGACTATATCCTTAAATGTTTGTGATGCTCCAGACTGTTGTACCATAAAAAGTTGGTTATATCACTGAAACTGTACATTTGAGAATGTTTAAGCTGTAGAATCTGAACACATCCAAATCCCTCCATTATCCTCTGTTGTCCCTGGGTGTGGAGCCCTCTCTTCCACCCTCCCTCCCTCCGTCTCTCCCTCCCTCCCTCCCTCTCCCTCTCTCTCTCCCCACTTCAGCAGCGGGATTTATATCAGCTGTGGAGGCCAACGTGCGGGGGAGTCAGTAGAGTCTACAGGAAGAAATATGACTGGAAACTGGGGCTCTAACAAACTGCTCTTTGTAACAGGGGACCGCATAAACAACAGCCTTTCCTGCTCGTTAACAGAGTTTAACAGTTAAGGCTCCCCTGCAACAGAGGAGAAAAAAATAAAACATTTTTGTTTACTTAGTGCTTTAAGTATTGATGTATCGTAGTCTGACAGAAGGCTTTCGGTGAGGGAAAGATAAATCAAATCACCAAAAAAAACTGATGGGTTAGAAATGCAACCACCCTCTCTGACAAGAAGAACGGGGCTTAATCAAGCAACAAAATGGCCACCCGTGGCTCAGCATGACCACACAGAGAGCAGCAAGAATGCTTTAGTTTGTTAGGTGATAGGAAAAGCCTTACGTTAAGAAGTCCTTGACGTCCTCGACTGTGATGTCGCCGGTGGTGTCGAGCGTGATGTCAGCGCTGCTGTTGGGCGAGTCCAGGGCAGGGGAGGAGAGGGCGGCTTGGATCTCCTCTAGAACTCCTGCGGGGGGTGGGGGACACTGTTAGCAGGACGGGACAGTCACCACACAAACACACCGATGCTGGAAGGCCAGGAGCTGCCAGGTACACCCAGTGAACTGAAATGCATTCAGACATAATACTAAAGCGCTTTTCCCATCTGGTGCTCACAATTAGATACAAGCATTAGTGCAACTCATCCACTGCATGCCTTTGGGGGCACCTGAAGTGCTTATATTAAATGAAACAAAACCACTGTGAGTTCTCAGTGAGTTTTGTCATTTCTTTCCCCTCCTACCACTGACATTCCTCAGGCACTTCCACTTCAGTGTTACACTTAAGGGTGTGCGGACAGCTCTTAACCCCAAAATGATTCACTCAGTGGCTGAAAATGTGAGTCAGCAGTGCATCCTGTGAGGGTGAATGGAGGTGGGTATCACTATGCTGGTATCACCCTATAAGGGCGAATGGAGGTGAGAAATGTGCTGGTATCACTGTGCTGGTATCACCATATAAGGGTGAATGGAGGTGGGTATCACTATGCTGGTATCACTCTATAAGGGTGAATGGAGGTAAGAGATGTGTTGGTAGCACTGTGCTGGTATCACCCTATACAGATGAATGGAGGTGGGTATCACTGTGCTGGTATCACCCTATAAGGGCGAATGGAGGTGGGTATCACTGTGAGTTACAGAGTGGTCCGATGAGTGGAGCCAGCCCCAGACAGGCCCAGCTGTGGACACACAGTCATTCACTACACCGGGAGTGACAGCAGTGTTCCAGTCACACGGCACCTTTTCATGACCCAAATCGAGCGCAGTCAGGGGCTTCTCATGTTCAGCTATATGAGTGGAGGGTCTTTCTCTCACACACAACCCCTGTGGTCAACTCTACTTTTGAACTAGTTAAAAAAAAAAAAAAAAACTTAAACGATGACATCACTAACCAGCCACATTTCAATCTCAACACCTCGGTTTCTGAAACTGAGACGACGAGTGCACAACAATCACAACGGGAGGAGGACGTGTCATCCAATCAGAATGCAGTAGGTGCGTCTCATTACACAGGGGTCAAGTCAGGTTCAGTAAAGCAATGCTCCTCTCTGCCATCTCTGTATACATATTTTAAGACTGGAAGCAAGGGTCGTTCAAAAGTTAATGAGACTCATACTCCTGAACACACAATTAAAATCCAAGCATGGAAACATAAGACAATACAGAGACACAAGACAACAAACTCCCTCAATATTTAAAATGCGGTAGTTTGTTTTACATTTACATAATAAAAGGAACAAACACAAAATTATGCTGTGTCCTCACTTTTATTGTAGAAGATAACCCAATAAAACATACACCAGGCAAATTAAAATATCTTAAGAGGGAAGATTTCATTGTCCCCTGCAGATAATAATAATTATACGCAAACTATCTTTATTAAACTTTCTGTTGAAACTACTCAGAAATGTTTAAATTACAAATACAGATTCTGAATACTAATCAAACCTGAGCATACCATGATAATATACTGGCAACCAACACCAACCTGAACATTTGCACCAATTTTAGCCCACAGACCGTTAACCCAGTGCTAACCAGAGTGACCAGTTTCACTCATACAGTGAACAGACAAGGGCTCACTGTACAAAAGCAGCTATTTCTGTGTACGTCCCTTTTTGGATTAATGGAGTAATGCCATCGCAATAAAATCAGAAACTTAAAAATTAATATATACAAGATTTGTTTCTGTTTTTTTTTTTTTTAATGAAACTGCTTTCCTTGCTTTTCATTTTTCATCTAACAAACAGTTAAGATGGGAAAAAAAAACACCAGTTTGAGATAATGCAGAATTTGATGGTTGCTTAATTTGCATATCAAATGACATCTGCAGTAGGGGTAGATAAAAGCTGCACTCCATCTCGGTCTTGTCTGGAAATATTGGCCGGCTGCCCGTTTCATACATCACTGTAAAACTACTGAAATTCTGTGCATGTTCAACATCACTCCAGGCAGGAAAAAAAAGCAGAGCAATTTAATGCTCGAGATGCAAATAGACCATTTTTGACCTTGACTAACTCTGGTTTTGGCTTGGCATATTCCATTACATGATCTCAAACCAGAGTGTCTGTGTTACCCCTGCAAGCAGATCTGTTTGCATGGAGAACAAAGTGCACGATATTAAAAACATGTCATTAAAAGAGAGACTTTCAATTACCTTTTCTTAATGAATCAGGCTAGGTATTCATCCTGAAAATGGCCGCTACATTCAATGCGTGCAGAAAAGCTAAAACATCCAAAGGTCACTACAGACAACTTTGAAGTTGCTCAGGGTTTTCCATTTGATTATAGTTTTGATCATAACCAAGTAAATATTAAAGCTTGTGGGTGCAACCTGTCCTATCATGCATTGTCCTACAAAGTGCATTTGATGGTGGGTGTATGTAGTGAAGGGTTGTATTATTTATATAATAAGTGGTTCACAAAGAAAAAAAAACTGGGAGTCTTCAGATATGATTTCTCTTACCACAACCAGCGCCTCATGGCTAAAGTAATATGTTGGTGCGCAAGACTTTTCTTCCATTTTTTTTCTGAGAAATGGTTCACATTGATATGGCAGAGCAGGACAGACACCGCTGAGTGAGAAGTACTCGAACCTCATTTGCAGTCACTCCAGACATTATGACACGATGATGACACACTGATGGGGGTGACAATGAGCCAATCAGCACGTGGAAAACGGAGATCAGTCCACAAGCAAAACACAGTGTCATTACAAATGGAGGAGGGGGTGGGGAAAAAAAAACTCCATTACTGAAGAACTCAGCTGCAGGATGCAATCTCATCTCAGATTTCGAGACTGAATCAATCGAACAACCACACTGAGTGCTTCAGAAAGTGGGCCACTGATACAGGTGCCAGGGAAGGACAGGGCAACCCCCATAACCACACGTCTGCCTCCCAGGATGGTGCCATATCAAACAGGTTTTTTTGAACCTGGTATCACCCTATAGTCCATACAGCTTTCTCATTTAATAATTGGATCTTTATGATTTCAGGCATGATCTTAATCATGATCTTTATGATTTCAGCTATGATCTTAATCATGATCTTTATGATTTTCGGCACAATCATAATCATTGTCTTAATGATTTAGGGCACAATCTTAACCATGATCTTAATGATTTCGGGCATGATCTTAATCATGATCTTTTATGATCTCTTAATCATGATTTAGGGCACTCCATCATCCTCAGAGGGCAGATACTGCAGCTAAGGGTATCAGTGTTCCTCCAACCATCAATCGTTACAAAATGGATACTACGGAGAGTGTTTGCTTTGGGCCTCAATGTTAGTATACATACTACGGTCCGTCAGGGGAGCTTTCTCCATTACTATCCTTCTCGCCCTTCTGCCTGGAACAACAAGCATTGTACACACAGTAATCATGACAGGAACGGCTGCCAGATCAGATGGTTGAAATGAGGTTTCATGAACCATATTACGGTGGAGCTACACTCAGCTGTCAATCATTGACTTGTTTGAACCAATCAGAAGTGTTCTTTCTCTCAACAACCAATGTGGTCAGTGGTCCAAACTCATTGATACTATATGGTAGCTCCTCCCATTTTTGGCTCCATGAAACCTCACTCCCCCATGACTACTTCCTAGGAAGCCTGGCACCTACTTTACGGGCCATGCTACCTTAGGCCGCTAATCAGGTAAAGTATGAAGGCATCATGCAGAACATGTGAAGCTCTTTCCCTTAATGTGGATCCCACATAAAACTCTATATGATCTTCAAGTAGCATCACCTGTCCTGACAGCACATTGATCTCCAGCAAGGCTTGAAAACAAAAGTCAAAGAATGCAGGACCACAGGCCAAGAAAAATCCAGCACAGAAACAAGAACTTTGCTGTTCCCTAATAGGTCAGTTCCTACTTTTCTATATATATAAAAAATGTTTTCCCAAAGTGGAATTTCCCCTCATGAATCTTTAATGGAAGTTTTATTATTGGGACTGACTGGAGAGAGAACTTCTGAGGGGCGTTGCCATGGACACTGCAGAGACACTCCGGGGTGATTCATCTTCTCAGATTAAAAACGGCGCAGAGAGAGGGAACGGTAGCTGATTAAATCCAGGGGGAAAAAAAAAAAAAGAGAGAGAGCCGAAAAATCAATAGTCAGGCAGGACCTTGGAGACAGAGGTCTTAAACCCAGCCGAGCCTATTTACCTGAGTTACGGCCAGAGGACCCTGCATTAGTTCAGCCAGCCCACTCTGTCATGTGGCTACAGGAATCTGGACCAGAACCACCCAGAGCGATGGGGAGAAAACTTGCACACTCAAACAACTGCTGTAAAATCGTAACCCCCTTCCCATGGGGGTGTAAAGATTTTACAGCAGTTTTACAGAACACAAATAAGCTTTGTACCATGTCAACACATTGATGGTTTCCTAATACATGGTCTGCAAATTCATTAGAAATACACAGACAATTACAAAAATAGCACAATGTTGTGAGACCATAAGCTTTACTGTGAAGGTTCCCTCTTTAAAGTGTTAAGAAAGCTAGCTGTGATATAAAACATTTGCTTATATATCCAAAGGGCCTAGGACAACACAACCGAGTAGCATGTTTCTTCAAAACCACAATGTACACCATAACTTTCTGTGATGTATACAGAAGGGCAAACAGGCCGACCTTGTTTCTTTTCAGATTGCGACTCTGTAGAGTCTTTTATGACATGAATAAATTCATGATCCCACCTCTCAGTGGGTGTGCGGCTGAAAGGTCTTACCTTCTGCTTCTCCGAGGGAATGACTCTCTCCTGTGGGCTGCAGTTTGTGGGTACCGTTAGCCTGGATTGATGCAGTCGTGTTGCTGCGAGGAATGCACAGTGACAGAATGTTACCCAGCATCCTCAGGACACAGCACAATCAAAGGCACTCTATGGCTTCGTGGCCCTGGCCCAGCCTCAGGATTTGTTTGACATTCTGTCAGTTGTTTTCTAGTGGTTAAACACCGATGTTTCCACTCCTCAAATAAAACGTCAACATGAACGGGGGTCGATCCCTGGCATTCGCTTTGTTCCGTCACCTCAACCGATACGAGGCCTCAGAGTTAAACAAACAAAAATGTTTTTCCCCCACAAAGTCCATAGGCTAACCATGAGTTATGTCTTGGCATCCACCTCAATCACAGAGAACCAAAGTCTAAACGAAGTAAATTAAATACAGAAAGGAGTCTAGTCTCCTAAATTACAACCCCCCCCATACACCCCCTCTCCCTGAGAGCATACTTGACCCCAGCCGCCACCTCTTCCTCTCCTCCTCCAGGGAGTTCAGTTTAAATATTTGAGATTCCCTTGGGGTGTAATAAGTGTGGTGGTGTGAAACAGAGGCGGCCCAACCGCATGCTTACACTGGTTGGTACCTCAGCGCGCTAACGTGCTATGCTACGCTCTCGTGGGTGTGCTTAGAATGTGAAGCCCACCCAGTCCCTGTATGCTAACCAGCCCTGCCTGCATGCCTCACAGCCTTGTGCCAGTCAGCTGAATACAGAATGCGATCAGTATTTTTGGCCCTGTGAAAAAACAAAGGCACAGAGCTGTCACTTTTTGATATGAGGATGCCCAAGATGGATTTCTGCTTTCCAGTGAAACCAACTAATCACGCTGGTTTTATTGCTTTTTAATGATGACACATCTTTTTATATAGCCAGTCCCTGCTCAAGTTCAGCACTAGCAGCAAAAAAAATTAATACATAAATTTGTGTCTCAGATCTCGGCACTAAAACACTTTCTGGAAAGCAGGCTGCACACCGTGAGTCCATAAACCAGAGTGTCATTTCTAAAGGCGACGGCATAAAGAAACATTAAGGCGGTCTTCGTCTCGTTACTGTCGGTTTAAGATAAACGTGGGGAGATTATTTTGAGACTGTTGTGTTAATGGAATGTGGCGTGTTCATTCCCTCCCTCCCCAGCGCGGGAGTCATCTCACACCCAGGGCAGGCGAGCCGTTAAAAAGAGCCTCCGCAGCGCAGACTAATAAAACCGCCTCTGCTCACGGTCTCCTCAAACTCAGCTCCACAACCTTACAATGGAAAACTCTAACGGCACCATCAAAACAAACAATGAACGAAAACTTGAAACTGCAGTGCACCATCAAAAAAAAAAAAAAAAAAAAAAAAAAAAAAAAAACTTTAAACACAAAGCTCAGCTGAACTTTTTTGTTTTCTATTCTCCAAACTAAAATTTATAATAAACACACAAAGCATAAAAATGCAGGAAAGCGCCGGGATGCACGGACCTTCCCCACACAAACCGCAGCACTTTTACTGAGCTTTTGGCTGACGGTGCTCGGCTCGCTGCTAACTCATCTCTCAGTCCCCAGAGATCCCTGCTGACGGACCTGATGCTGTTGAGAAGACGGCGGTTTCACCACCTCTAAAAAAAAAAAAAAACTGCTTACTGAACGGATTCAAGGATTACACCATCATCTTCAGCAGTGTAAATAAGCCAAGGCTGCGGCCGCACACACCAGTTCCGTTCTATTCAAGTGAAGGGGAAGGGTGGGCAGTAGATTTACAATGAAACCGTTATGACAATTATGTTGTTCAATGCTAAGTGTATTCATGAAAATGCAAAGTGCAAAACTAGGTTTATTGGGACCAAATGATGCTTTCATATGCAGATGAACAAAGCCAAGCAACCAAGTTGGGCATACAGAACGAGCTCAGAGTAACGTGCAGGAAGAGATGAGAATGTTCCCAGCAGCCCCTTGGGTGAGGCCCTGTCACCTGTCACCTGTCGGTGCACTCACCTGAGTGGCGTGTGGTTATGAGGCCGGTCCATGTCCACCGAGCACAGGGGCTCTGTGATGACTCGTGCCGAAAGTGAGAACCGTTCAAACTCCGAGGGGGAGATCAGGTAGAACCCTAACAAAATGAACGAAAACTCCATCATTAACACCCCGATACAAAACAAACACTTGCATCTGCTCTCATAAAAATTGTCAGACGTAATAAACATTTTAATGACACTTTTTCAAGCCGCTTGAGGCAGCATGCCCAATTTTACTAAAATACAGATAAACAGTTTGTGCCTTATGTGTTTGGCATGATGCTTTGTGAAACAGACGACTGCAGCACTACACTATCAGATGCTATTTCAGCTAAAACAAGAATATTACAGACACACACTCACCCTGTCCTGTTTTGGTGAAGACACAGGAGGCTATGCCGCTGATGTCTTCCTTGCGGATACAGTCATAGCGCACCTGCGGCCGCAGCGCTGGCACGCTGAACACGTGTATGTCGCCCAGGTTGGTGAGGCACACCAGGCGTTCTCGCTGTACTCCTCCGCCGACACGCTGCCGAAGCTCGCTAGCGCCACCTTGCGCACCCGGCAGCCCTCGTGCGCTGTCAGCTTGAACTTCGTCTTGGCGCTGACCTTGGGTAGTGCGAAAACCTGGAGAGGAGAGTTGTGAAAAGACAGACACACACAAACAATTTTAAAGGATTCTGAATGGTAACTAAAGATGTTTATCATATTGAAAAACAACCAATTAGCATGAGATTCAGCCAATTTCAGTTTTTAAGCTCGTACTGCACAAGTCATTCTGCAAGGCAAATTACATACGTTTTTCTTGTTAACCTGACTTTAAGTAGCAAAATGGATATCACAAGATATACATTTAATAATAATATCATGCACAAGGAAATTTTAAAAATGATAATATCTAAGCTCAAAGATACACACTAAGCACAATATTTTACAAGCATGGACACTGGTCGCGGGGGCGGGGCAGTCACCTTGAACTGTTCCTCGGAGGCGATGAGGACCGAGTGGCTGCCCTGCATGTCGGGGGCCTTGGCCAGGTCACGTGACACCTCATAGGGCTCAGGCAGCGGGTTGCCCCGCCCGTCCAGCACGGCGATGGACACCACGGGCGCCCGGTGCATCAGCTGGATCTCCTTCCCCAGCACGGCCTCCACGCTCTGCTCCGAGAACTTCTCCTGCGACGGCACCTCCAGGGCATACGCGTACACCGAGCCCGAGTTGGTGCCCGCCCACATGGTGGGGCCGTGGTGAGAGCCTGAGCAGAACAGGAAATGGAGGACAGGGAACAGGAAGGCGACATGAGGCCACTGCGTGATACTTCCTCCAGCCTAAAGGTTTGTGCTACAGCGTATACTGGGGTCAAATCTGGGGTAAACTCTGAAAATACCGTGCAAACTACTGGGGTAAAACCAGCCTGAATGCACTGTGAGAATTTCTGCAGACACTCATATCTTACAGCTCTTAAATGATTACATTTACAACATGATAACTCTTACATGCATGTTACTACTGAAAGAAACTGACTCACACTTTTACAGCATCGCAGTGTTGTAAAAGAAATGTATCGAAGTATACGGTTTTTGAATATTCTTTTGATTCTATTACGGTGAATTAAGGAAGCAGCAGCAGTTTACGGACCTTGGCACCTCTCGTAAAACACACAAAATGTGAAATGGCAGGGGTTCAAGCCCATGAGAGGGATTTGGTGATATGGATTTGTCATGTACTGAAGCTGGTAGGCAGCCGGGCCTATCTTGCACTACTGTGCAAACTAAAATAAAACATAAGATAAAATAAAATAAGCAGTGACATCAAAACACAATGTCCTCACTAGAATCAACTATTGTAAGGGAACATAAAGGTCTTTGTGGCCGATATGGAAAGATGTAATTTTGCGGATTCTGTGGATTCCTCTGTGAACTCTGTGTGCCTTGCGATTAGCTCTCTGCCACACTGATTATAGTCGATTAAACAGTTAATTATGGTACTGATGGTGGCATGTTATGGTCATTTCTATAAAAACTATTTATAACATTGCCTCTATGATGAAATCAGATTGAGCTAGCATCATTTCAATTTACAGCCCTTCCCGCCTCTGAGTGCATGGATCGCCTGTAATGAATGGCTTGTCAAGTGGTTTAAACAATGCTTAATTCCAGATTATGTTTTGCAATGAGACCGCAAGGAATCACAAAATGCTTGCCATATTCTGCTTTTCCCACGGAACATGAAACTCAAGAGCGCCAGAGAGAGACTGACCTCCAAACCATTACGTTTCTCCAGGACAAGGGAGCTCACTGAGCTCCAGAGAACTAGCTAAGTGTTCTGCATATTGTCTCATCCATATTTTATGTTTAATTGAATCATAAACAGTTTGCTGCCAGTTCAAGGTTACGCCACGGTTCCCACCAGTGCAGTACAGACAGCGGACTGCAGAGACTGCCAGTGTGTGGGCGGTTCTCCCACCAAGGTCTGAATACTCCCACGCAATTGGCCGGTGCGACATGATTGAGAAAATATCCAAGGCTTCCAGAAAAACCCGGTTATAATAACTACCACATTGTTTAAAATTAGCACCGAGGAGAAGCTGTGCGTGCAGCTCTATGTGTTTAGTCTGTATTGGTGGATCTGGGGTTTGATATGTTCTGTCCCACTTCAGTAAAGAAGAGAAAAATCCCTGCTTAAATCAGTCAAACTTTATAAAACAACTATCCATATCCATGTATTCATTTCTGCTTTAAAAGACAGAAAGCCAAAACAACTAAAGAAAAAAACTAAAATTCTTGAAAATTGCAAAATTGCGTGTGCAGACATTAACTGATCACTGGGGAGGAATCTTAAAACGGGCACATTCATTTCCCCTCTCTCTTTTCACCACCCTACGGTATTAACTAAGGCAGTTAATACAATGTTTGCTTTATTAACCTGCAGGTATCTGGAGTGCCCTGGGGAGACAGTCAGCGATAGATGGGATTGATGAGCTTAACTAACGGAGTCACTATGTTACCCTGGCAAAGCTGAGCCAATTGCTCCCTCGCGACTCTAAACACAGCCAGACATAGTGCAGCTGGGTTTCAAACCTCCATCTGTAGAGCACTTCACTAAGGTATCCCATAATACCATGATGTAGAGACGGCATGGCTGGCGGGGTGGGCGTGGGCTCACCATCTCTGAGGAACGTGTCAGCAAAGCACAGACAGCGCACCACCCCGGAGAGCGAATCGTCAGCGGAGCGCGGCTCTATCCGCCTCTGCACAGGCGCCATCTCCACGTCATGAGGGCCCGTCTGCTCTGCCAGCTGGGCGTTGGCCTCCTGCACCTGTGAGAGGGTGGAGCCGTTACATCATTGCAGTGGTGTAAATCTCATGGTCGCAGAGGGATGCTGGAATTCGGGCTTTCATTCGCTCTGGTGCAAGGGTGTTCAAACTAAGGACATGCCCTCTAGAGAGGGGTGCATAAGCTTATTGGTGAAGTTCAGGGTTGGGGGGTTGGGGGCTTGACAGTGAATTATGCTACTTAAGATTTAAGGGGGAGGGGTGAACTCCCCTGCTCTAGTGCAAACAAGAGGATGGTTTAAATGTGAAATTTGGTCGGCGCCCTCAGCAACGCACGGCAGACTCACCTTGCTGGTCGGACTGTTCACCACCACCCGTTTCTTTCCCGAGACCCTGCTCTTCCGGATTCTTCTGAAGGACTGACGCAGGGACTTCTTCAGCGACTTCACCCTGGACAGAGGCCCCTCCATGGCCAGGGAGTCGTTGGGGTGCAGGGTACATCTGGACAAAAAGCAGAACTGCGCTCAGAGCACACGCACACAGACATTTATCCCAATATAACTTCCCAAAAATATCCAGCACAAAAAAATACACTTCAGAGAGGGAAGAGGTCAGAGGGTATGGCATAAATTGATGGCAAAGCATAAACAGGCCTGATGTCATGATGTTACACAATTATGGTTCAACCATAAATGATTATGGTTGAGAACAACAGACCAAAACAAGGAGCCACTGAAGTCGTAGAGACATGCTCATAAAAATGACATTTTTCAGAGGTTGTGCAATGCAAAGCCCTACTTTAACTCTGACAGATTTCCCTTTTTAATGTTTGTAAACAGACCTTGAGGAGAAGCTGGAAAAAGCTGGGGTTTTGGGGTAGGGCCAGATAGTGATGAGGTTGTGAGGTTTCATTGAAACAAATATTGGAGGAGCTACCAAGTATCAGTGACCCAGTATCAATGATTTGGACCAATAATCACACTGGCAGTGGAGGGGAAAACAGTTTTAATTCGTTCAAACAAAGTCAATGATTGACAGCTCAGTGTGGCTCCATCCCTCCAGGGTTCATGATACCTCATTTCACTAGGTTGAACCCCCTTGAGGTTTCACTCCATTGGTGGGCAGGGTTAGCCCCACTGGTGGGCGGGGTTACCTTGCCAGGACAGGGCTGCGGCGATGGTAGTCAAAGAGGCCAAATCCATGGCTGGTGCCAAATGCGATGAGGTTCCACTCAGCATGCAGCGTTACCGCGGTGACGGCTGCTGGCGGCATGCACTGCACCAGAATGATGGGATGGAAGCCAGGGGCGAAGCTGACTGGCCCATTTTTCGGGGCCAAGCGGTCGTGACCCTTCCAGGTGAAACCCTCTCGGTCTTGTAGGAGGTCCAGGGTGGCCACATTGATTGCGTGATCAGATTTCTCATCACCCAGATCCATCACCAGGACCTGGAGGAGCGGAATAGCAGATCTTATCACAACATTTGGCTATGGGGCAAGGAGTTTGATGGGTTAAGCAATGAATAATGAATGCAGAATTTCATACGAGAGCTCGTTTGGTCAGGCTATTCTACTGTTCTACACATTATCTGAGCAGAGAGACATCTCCATAATTAACACTGACGCAGAGTCAATGCTTTTGTTAGTCCAGATCCTTCAGGCATTTGAGACGAATAATGACTGACAAGCATACCAGATTTGGCATCAATTCCATACTGATTCATGGAATAGTTACATTTCAGGGAATCGATCAATGTTCAATTCATAAATTAAAAATGCCCATAGCGTTTTAGGTGGATTCCTCAGCGAAATGAATGTGGATTCTTCAGGTAAATTAAATCTATTCATTTTTTTCAGAATTGACTGAACTAAGATGTAACTGACTCCAACCTGTTTTGCAACTTGTAGTATACTACCATATAAAGAACAAGACCCTATTGTATTACCAGGTTATAAGTTGTCTGTAAATTAGTTATAACTTAAATCAGACATAGCTTTAACAAGATTACCAACTTAAGTATGTGTAGGATAGGACTGCTTTAAAAATCTGTGGATCTTACCTGGCCAGCAGTGCCTGCGACTACTAGCTTCCCGCTGTATTTGCACAGTGAGATCTTCTGTATGCCCAGCCTGGGGTCATCGCTGTATGGATCAAAACAGCCCACCTGTGAAAACAAGGGAGGCCCGGACTGAATGCCTCTCCAGGCTCAGGCTCCACATGCATCACCAAAAATCCACATTCAGCATCAATCATAACTGCAAGGACATGTGGGATAACAAAGCCACAATTACACTGTAAATAGATTTGAGGTATTTATACACAAACACACACACAGTCAGAATTAAATTCCCGGTAACTGTTTCAATTTTACTTTCTTAACCACTGTACTGAACACACGATAGTAGCATAACGGCTAACGCAACAGAATTAAAACAAAATGACTATTTGCATATGTTGCAATATAATTAAGTACAGTTACAGAGCTGGCTATATCTATTCAGGGGTATAGCTAAAAAATTCTGGGCCCTGTTCACAGGCAGGATCCGAGGTCCTTCAAATCCTCGGGCCCTTTATACTTAGTACCTTTATACCTGGTGTCCCTGTATGCATTACCAGTAGTTATAACACACACAAATAATACAATATTATTTTTTTTTTTTTTTTTTAATGGTCCCCACCTGTCCTGCTTTCTGTGCCTTACTTGAGATGGTGGAAAACAAAGCAAGAGAATGCACTTTAACTTCATGCAATAAAAAGTGCAGGAATGCCCAGGAAGGCAATCCGCAGCACGTCAGCGTTTCATCTTCTGCAGATGCAGGCAGTGCGTCTCACTCGACAGACAGCCAGTCTGCTTTTAATTAGAGAGGAAAACAGAGGAATATTCCGGCGAGAATCCCATATGTTTGCGAGCACGGTGCCAAACCCGGAGTCTGGCTCCTCTCTTCTTACAGAGGGACAAACGGATAGCGAGGGGAGGAAGAGTAGGAAAAGGGAAAAGCAGAAGCAGCCTCACAATCCGCCTGTAAAGGGACTTGCACCTGTCAAAAATTTAGCATCGTACCACGTTGCCAAATTTGAACATTATGTCAAAAGGGGCTTACAAACAGAATCATATTAGAAACAGACTAGCTATGTACAGGGGAGGCCCGCTTATGCTTATCCACTGTGAAGAGCGGAAAGACACAGAATGCATGAAAACTTTAGAAACGGCTGAGAGGATCCGTCATCTCGCTTAACGAGGCGGTCCGCAGCGATTAGCGGCGAGCCCTGACCCGGCGGCATGGCTGTCATGGCGATTCCGCGGCCGTCTGGTTCTCACCTTCCTAAACGGAGGCCACTCCTCCTCCCCCGCCTGGCCCAGGCTGTCATTGTGGTCACAGTCTGTCTGGAAGATGTTGGCCGTGCTCAGCTTGTACAGGGGCTTGAGGGACACTCCTGACGCGTCCCAGAAGCGGACTGTACCGTCCTCGTGTCTGAAATTGACGAGGGAAATGAACGTCAGTGCCGATCCCGCTCCCGGGGAGGCAGAACCAATTCCTTTGGCACACGTTGCATGCGCTGGCCCCTCATTTGCATTACAAAGTTTTCCAGTCATGCTTTATTTCCCCCTCTTTTTTTCCATCCTTGTTTTGGAAATGTGCTGTCTTCAATTTTAGAAATATACTGCATGTTCATCAAAATGGGATACATTATTCTGCTAAAGAATGCAATGCTATCGTTTACATATCAACAATAAAGCCATTTGTTGCTACCATTATTACTGCTCCTCAGCTTCCAATCTACTACAACCCATAATATGTTGCACATTCTCACCCTGTTAGCAGCAGTCCATTGTGTTTTGGCTCGGGTGCAAGATTCTTCCCCCCATTGATAGGCCACTTCTTTAAAAAAATAAATAAATAAGAAAGAAAAAAGTGACTTGTTCAATAATATATTATGGAACAGCAACATGAATAATGATTTTGCCGTTTCGTACAAAGTTTCACGGCTTGCAGATACAAAAATCAAATCTGAAATATTTATACCATAAATGTACAACTTAAATCTCAGTGACATTAAAATGTTTTGTGGCTTCATGGAACATGACACACCTGTGGTACACACATACGGGTAGAGGCTCATATCAAGAAAAAAAAAATTAGTTAATGCAATATTAAAAGTTCCCAGAAAATAATAAAACCCTGTTTGTAGTGCTATTTGTTAAATAATTTATGGTGCATAAACCCTGCAGCAAAAACAGAAAAAGAAATAAGTTTCACTAGATAATTTAGTACTCCTTTATTCTAGTGCCACTTGCTCCTCCAAACACCCACAAGAGAGGAGCCCATTTGTATAAATGTGCCAGCAAGTTATGCATGTTTAATTTAAGTGTGTGCACTTTCTCTGATCATCCACTTCTTTAGCTGCGTGGTTCCAGTGAAAGCACATCATTCTGATACCATATCATAGCACAGTGTGTACTGTATACTGCCCTGGAATGGGACAGAAATGAGCGATCACAGAAATCACTAACCGACTGAGACATGGGTCTAAATGTTTTGGTCACCTGCCAAGAGCTGGAGGCCAAGAGGTGCAGGTAATTAAAAGTCCAAATGGGAGCTAGCATCTGGAGAAAGCTGGGTAGTGAAAACTGGCTAGGTCATTCAGTCACTGATGAGAAAGAATCTACAGCATGGAGGGACTAATTTTGCATTAGTAGTTGTTTTACTGTTACATCAAAGTATTTATAGATGAAAACAACGGTGTTAGAAAATTTTGACCGTCTGGACCAATAAGTTTACTTACCACATGGGTCTGTGGCGGGCTCTGGTGCTGCCCAGCGCTCGTCACCTTCTCCCACAGCTTGGTCGGCACGTTGGAGATGTGGCAGGAGCAGGTGATGGCTGAGGAGTGCAGTGGAGCGAGGTAGGGAGAGGGAATGGTGGGCCACCCAGTGGTCAGGAGGTCAATTACAACCAGCTCCTCTTCCAGCAGGACCACCAAGGCAGTGGGGTCGTCGAACTCTGAGACAAATAATTAACAGGTGTCCAAAAACACAGATGCAAAAGGTCACCGAGCCAGACTCCTGCCAAAGTGTCCACATTATTTCCAACAAGGATATGTTGCAAGATTTGTGACTGCGCAAGCCAAGATTTTCCCTGTTTCCAACAGAGCTAACAAATTAAATAAAGATCAGATTCTCTTACCATAGCAATTTTTTAAACTCAATTCTCAAGTGAGCAACCCTCACAAACATTCTTCAAAAATGACTGGGATAAAAAAAAAAAAAAAAAATTTTTTTTTTAAAAATCACAAAATGTTTGACCGGTCCCTCACCCTTTTTATTGTCTGTGCAGTAGATGGTGAAGAAGTCGATGACGCGGGAGGTGAAGTCCAGAGTGACCTGGGTCTTGTCCTGCAGAACTGTGACACAGTGCCTGTCCCCGTAGCTGGCCCGGGGCATGCCCCCGCTGAACAGCACAAAGGGGGCTCTGAAAGTGGAGAGAAGCTCAATGTGACACCCTGCATTTTAGGCCCCCTCCGGAGCCCTCCCACAAATTAAGTGCCAATACAAAAACTGAGACAGAATTTGAGATTACCCAGGTGTAAGTTTTTCCATTTTACAAATGTCTGTCAGTATTTATGGCTGCGCACAAATTCAAAATATATCCAATACACCCACACTGCTCAGCTACACATTTATATGACTATAAACAGCTTTCATCATCTAATAAGATTTCCTATTCAGTATTAATTTAAGATGAATAAAGTTTTAGAGTTGAGAAACTGGCATAAACCAAGCAGTTTGTTTATTTATTTATTTATTTATTTGATATTTAATGCCAAGTCGCCACCAAAGGCCATCTCATGGCAAGAACACGGTAAAACCCAATCAATAAATACAGACAAAACAGACTATGAAAACATCAATATGATCACGGGTAATACAATCCTCATACAGCAGAAAGAAAGATAAAAACATAACTAACTAAATAAATAAATACAATTAAAACATTTTCATACCAAGAAATTACACAGAATACTTTAAATGTATTTGTGATAAAAACTCTAAAATGTTTCCTGGAGGGAAAACCAAGCAGAGTTTCTCATGATCACAAAGATGGTGAAATAAAATATTTAGTGAATTTTGGCAGCGTAAGGGAATCTTTCTGCCCAGCATTATCAAACTGATAGTCACCCCAGTTCTGTTGTCCTCCACAGGATCTTGTTAATGGCTTTGCAGGGGAAGGGACCTGAGAGGGGGAAAAGAAAGGCGTCCTCAGGTCAAACATGGGCAAAGAACAGAAACACAAACCCATGCAGTTCCCTGGCCACACCATGTGACCATGTGACCATGTTTTCATGCGCTGTCATGAAAATCACCGTCAACTCTCACCAGCCTGTGCCATTACTATGACAGCCGGTTATAAAAACACAATATTTATTTGCACTGTTAAAGGGCCATTGTGATATTTAACACATGTTCCTCTCAAATATGAAAGTGAATGACTAGTGTTTATTGCATGAGAGATAAAATTTCTGAGGTTAAAATTAAGTTAAGGGGTTTTTTTAAACTCTCTCAGGAATCAATTAATCTTCTCATGTTTATCTGTTTAACCATGACCTAGGGGTGTGATATTTGCATTATTTAGAATTTAAATAACCAAATGGTGTTCCATGCTAATCAGTAGCATCTTCTATACCACCCTGCTGTTGCTATGACTCCCGACCCCTTCTTAGTGTTCACCTGGCCTCCTACCCCACTGTGGTTATAGAGTTGCTTCACAGTCCTGCTCAGGGGCCAGCCCGTAAATCACGTTAACTGTGATCCTGGTGTTGAAGTACAGTGCAACCATTTCAGCTCTCATAAATATAGTGTGACAGACAAACAATATCAGGAGAAATGCTGAAATACATCAATACTGGATATACAAACCATTTTCTACCCTCTATAAGCTCAAATAATTTTCTCTGTTTAATTTCATATATCAGTCATTGCTTTATTTTAAGAATAATGTTTAAGCTCTCAAAACCACTTCAAGTCATGGGGCAGAAAAATCTATCACCTAAACCACTTAAACCTCAGAACGAATCCCAGAGCATACTCAACAGTTTAAACATTTAGTACAGATTCTGCAGACAAAACAACATTTT
This sequence comes from Albula goreensis, assembly GCA_022829145.1. Taxonomy (NCBI): domain Eukaryota; kingdom Metazoa; phylum Chordata; class Actinopteri; order Albuliformes; family Albulidae; genus Albula; species Albula goreensis. Next base: position 5,470,201 of record CM040748.1, on the reverse strand, counting down.
AGCAAAACCACAAATTGCTTAAAGCTGTTTGCGGAAATGCACAATGATGCTTTGCATACCAAACTCGATACTCTTCATGACTGGTGACATGAAACAGATTACCTCATTCCCATATCTAACACAGATATCAAATATATACACAACTTCCATAATGCAGCATTTCATATGCTAGACTAATTCTTGAGACACGTGGTCTCATCCACATATAGCAGCTTTGCCCTCACAACAGGTCCTGAAGAGCAGCAAGAAACAAAGTTTTAATTGGTCAATTGGTCCAGAAACTCTGTTTTAATTGGTCAATAAGTGCTGAGTAACAAGAAAAGCCAGTGTATACTGCAGCTCTGCAACAAGTGAGGCCCACTGCGCTATGGGCTACAGCAGGGCTATTTGGTGGTCCTCAAGGGCTGCATACTGCAGATTTTCTACCCTTCATTTTCCTTGGCTTCAGGGGCTATGATGCTGGCCAATCAATTGCACTCATTGTTCAATTAACCATTGGATTGGAGGGTCTGAGTCACGTAGCACTGGACCACAGTACCAATCAGCCAGAGCCACATGGCTCTGGACTACAGTACCCATCAGCCATTTTCCTTAAGGCGAACAGTAGGCAGAGGTGCTCACCGTAAGGTATGATGGAGGTGATGGGCTGGTGGGTGCGGGGGCTGCTGCTACTGACGGCCCACACCATGTATCCCCCATCGCTGTGGGAGCTGACGAAGGTCTTTCCACTGCGTTCCCATGACAGGCTTTCCAGCTGCTGTAGGTCCAAACACACAGCACAGAACTACATTACCCATGGTGCATCACACGACACAAACAACCTCAGCTTGGGTCTCAACCAAGATGTAGGGCAGAAGGAAAGAAAAAATACAAAAACAATTACCTTAACTATCAGTCACGATTATTTACTTGCTATTTTTTTTCCTCTTTCATCCGTGTTAAGTTTTAGTAAAAATGACCCATGGCAGAATTTTCCAAAGTAAAATGTGATTACACTTTTCTGCTAATGCATCCTTTGTTAAAACACAACCTAATGTCAACATACACTCTCAATCAAAATATAAAAAACTTCAATCTACAGTGTCAAGATGCTGCATAATTAAACTTTTTTTTTTCCAAAGCTCTCGAAGAAGGTCTTTTGTACACCACAGTAATGGCCAAGGGAATTATTGTTATTCAGTACTATCTGCTATAGAAGAAACATCCTTTAGTGCTGCATGAAAAGTGTTTTTTTTTTTTTTTTTTATTGTCTCCAGAGAATTACATTTTTTTACCAAAACAGAGAACCTATTTAAAAAGAAAAACCATCTGAGGTACTTGGAAGACTTGCTTGTTAACTACAATGAAATTTGGTAATTATGGCTCTCAGTGAATCCAGACTGATGTGATATAATTAGCTCTAATACGTTTTAATAGCCTCTTCATCATATCTGCAGCCCACGGGACAGCAATACGCAGTGTGGACATGCATTTCAGATGGGGCCTTCGTAAACACTTCATTTAAATTCTGTACAAGATGTGCTCAGGAGCACATTGGAGAAAACTACTTGTAAGTCAAGTAGCACTACAGTCACGCGGGACACAGCGGAATGAGGATGGTTTCAGAGGCTGCGCTCCTGAACCAGGGACCAGGAGAAAGGGTGTGTGTGTGTGTGTGTGTGTGTGTGTGAGAGAGAAAGAATGTGTCTGTGCATGTGTGTGTGTGTAGGGATGGATGGAAGCAGCGAGACCACACACCTGGTTCCCCAGGAAGAGGTTGTCCACCTGCCGGGTGGTCTGGTCCCACAGCACCACCAGCCCTCTGCTGTATCCGATCAGGATTTTGTCAGGGGACTGTGGGTGTTCCTGCAGAGACTCCACCGGTCCCAGAGATTTCCCACACCTGTAGTCCTCAGGTAAGCTGCAAGCGCACAATGGGATCAACAGTCAAATCTCCATGTTTGAAACATAAAAAATGACTGACAGACACCAGAGGTTACCCAAAGAAACCTTGTCATTTCACCTCATGGCCTCTCAGTTTTCTTATTGGGAAACACTGGGAAGGAAACTGGCTGGACACATTCTAGACTGCCAATAACAAACCGTATGCATCATCTACATGTTTATTGCTTGACATGGCATACATTCCCATCTGTAACTTACCCTTATTATTCCCTTGTTCATGGAGAATAAAATTTTAAATCATTTAAATTGCATCAAGTATCAGATTTTTACCAGTTTAAAAAAGACCAGAACAGAATACCTATGATTTTCACGGAACACTCAAGGTGTACTTAAAATTATTTCCAGAAATTCACCTTCTTTTGTCATTCAACCCCCTGGCCTTGGCGAGTCCCTATGCATCATATCGTACAGGAAGATCATTACGAATGCAGAACACGTTGAGCTAAACCACCTTATCGCATGAAGCTTGTGAAGAGTGGCAGGATTTCTCACAAGAGGGGCGATGCCGTGTTTTTCAGCCTCACGAACGCCATCCGCAAACTGCATCCCATGAATTATCCAGCACTCCACAGCGCCGTTCTGAATGCTGCCTTATCTTTGAATGCTAAAGCCTGAAGCTGTCAGAGATAATAGGGAGACTGAGTATTGGGACGCTTTTACATCACTTCCTGTCCAGATGCAGGCAGCAGAATGAGTACTCAGCTGTTTGGCAGAGACCACCAGAATACAAATTATAATCATTACTCTGCGGAGACAGGAAACCCTGGGTTTTTTTTAAAAGAGGAATACACTTTGCTCCCCATCACAAAGATTACCATTCAGGAAAAGGACATGAACGGTTCAGGGACCAAATCGAAGTCAGGCTAACACTATGCGGTTTGCTTTTGAGATCTCTTCACCATTCAAGACCAGATCTGGAACTCGAACTCGAAAGCAATGACATGTATCCATGAAAGAATTTTGTACGATCATAAAAAAACTGAATTGCATATGATTGGTAGCGCCAGCATGGTATCGTATTGTATCCTGCGGATCCTGCTGGTAATTCTGGAGCCGCGGCCCGTTTCCGAAGGGTGGAATGTGCAGACCACACTCACAGGGCAGGGGTGAGGTACGTCTGTGCGGGGGCAGGGAAGCGCAGAGAGGGGAGAGGAGAGGAGGAATGGGATGAGGTTCAAGTGGCTGGGCTCCAGGTGAGGCACAACCAACCATGAAAGGCAAAACTTCTCAAACACAACTCTGCGCCTGGGTCTCCATGGCAACGCCTCAGCTGCTTTTCTCTCCCCAAGGTTCATTCAGAGGGGAAAGAAACAAAAAGGCTGAACTAAATTGAAAATTTTTTTTTTTTTTTTTTTAAAAGAGGCGAAAGTATTTTTTTTTGTCAAACATGGCAGTTTCAATCATAACCTTTTCCGTTGACAGATGAAGTCTTACTGCACTTTACTTAAGAAATATTTCATTTTGGACAGATGGGCTGGCAAAAAGAGCAGTATGCTCCATTTCATAAATGTAAAATGAAACAACTACTACTTCTCCAGAAAATATGAAAACATAACGGATTTATGAGTGCAGTTTTAAGAACTTTAATCTGAACTTTTACAAAACAGGAAAGCAAGTGCAAATTACAAAACATACAATTTGTTCAAACTATCACATTCTGCTTTAAGTAGCTACAGTGGAACAGAATGTCACGATTTTTACAAACATACAGTACAGAGCCAGTAAATGGAGTATTGTTATGCCCAAATTCTTGTTCTCAGCCACAATGTGGAAAGCAGGAGTTTGGCAGCTGGGACAGAAGCATGTTGTTTAATATAGGTTCCTAGATGGCACATGCTTATTAGCTGAGGTTCAGATAAGTGCCCCTCTCTCCCAAATTAGGCCAGTTAATGAGTAGTTCAGGGGTTCATCTCAACAAGAGAAGAACCCTAACATTAGAGACACACTATGCCAGTGTCAGGGCATGGTAAAAGCTGTAATTTACCTCAGGCTTTCACAGGAGGGCTTTTAAATGGAGGGTACGGACTAAAGGAGTCAGTTTAATTGGTGCCATAACGATCCACAACAAATGACAGCAAAATCCTGAATTTAATAGCAGTTTAAAGTATTTTTTCCACCGGCGTATTCAGAAAAGTCCTAATTTGTCATGCAGATACATATATATAAAAAAATTTGAAAAAAAAAAAAAAAACACTGCAGTACCAAAGTGATAATCAGCTGGTGTGCTAAAAGCTAAAAGCTAAAAGCAAGTACCTTCAACGACCTGAAAACACTGAACATGATCACAGACTCACATGGGTGTGTACTAAAGCTCCGCTGCCGGTAGTAACCTTTCCTCAAACAAAGTGTGGGCTCCGTGACTTCGTTTGGAGGGAAGGGGGTAAAGGGGGAGGAGGCCCTGGCGCAGCTGGAGGTGTGAGGAGGGGACGGGGCAGTGGCGTGTGGGTGCGTTTGATCCCCAGATTTCAAAGTGGACGAGGCCAGCGTGAAACGGTTCCCCCCCGCCTGCCACGTGTCAAAACAAGGACAGAGCAGGGTCGGGAGCTGAGAAAATAAACACACAAAGTGGTTCGGTGCCTTCATTAATTTAATATTCAGAGCCCATACAGAAAGGAGGGTAGGAACCCCATAATAAGCACTACCACAAAGACGTCTAACAGGAATCTGTCTGTCTGTTTGTTTGGGAGAGAGGATTGACTGAACCAAAAATGGAAGGCGCCACCATACAGTATCAGTGATTTGGACAAATCACCACATAAGCTGTGGAGTGAAAGTAATTTTTGGTTGGTTCAAATGCATCACTGGCAGATAGGTGAGAGCGGCTCCAGCCAATCACAGATCATGGAACCTCATTTCAAGAGCATCACTACCATCTATGGTACTTTGTCATCCCCCTTTCTCTGTCCTGGTCCAGCCGAACTGAAGAGGCAGGACTCAGTGGGCCCAGTGGGATTGGATTTATTGTTCCTCTCCAGGGACACAGAGACTGCTGCGGACACCGTCTCCCATGGATACGTATGGGTCACATGACAGTCACGATGTGTCAGCTGAGATCAGGGAAATAACAACATGGGTGCACTGTTTCAAACCATTCTGGTGTCACCACTGGGGAAAAACTTAAGAGGAGGAAGAGGAGGGAGAGAGGAAGAGCTGCTGTCCAGCCATTCGTCTTCTGGAACTCTCTGAAGTGTCACGCTGAGACAGAGAGAGACGGAAAAGCAAACAGAAAAAATACTCTCGTATTATCCATGGTGGGCAGAGACCCACATGATTTTCAGATCTCTTTAGAGAGCATGATAAGTAGCCGTGGCCAATCAAAATGTTGTCCATTTTCACACATAAACATCCAGCCAAACCTGTGCCTGTATTATTTATCTCAACATCACTCACCTACACAATAAAATTTTTACTTGTACAGACAGCAGCATAAAATCATTATAGATGCAGGGACCTTACAAGTAAGGTATGTTAACAACCATTTCCTTCCTCACCCAAAAGCAAAAATGAGCAAAAAAAAAAAAAAAAAAAAAAAACTAAAAATAATAAAGCACAGTTCAATACAACACAAAGGAAACAAAAGTGCGAAAACAATTCCTGCAGGGCAGCAATTTATACTACTAATCATGAAGACAAAGTAATTCAAAAAAAAAAAAAAAAAAAAACAATTTTCTTTGTAGTCATGCTGGCATAATCCTCTGGTAAGATGTGATTAATTGGCTATCCTCCCTCATGTCTTGCCCCCCAGCCCAACCCATCCCCCCCCCGCTCCGTCTCCCTCCTCCTCTTGGAAGGGCTTCAGCTAAGCAGGCCTTCCTGTGCTGCTCTCAATCTCTAGAGACCTACAGCCCCCCCAATTTAGGGCAAAACTCAGCCATCGGAAAATGACAAAAAAACTTGTCCTTTTTAATTTGGGAAAACACAGGAAAACGTACCCCTTGTACCAAATCAGTTTGTAAATTAAACAATTTTCTTGTTTTCTGCTCTTTTTTTTTTGAGCTTACAAATCCTCCTACACTGTGAACTTGAAGATAAACCTCGGGCCTTCCAGTTGTTCTATTCTTTTACCGCTGGGAATACACAATTAAAATGTGGGAATTAATTAAACCCCAATGAAAACAAAGGAATATGCTGAAAAAGCAAATCCCATTTAATGTCCACACTACCCATATCTTTCTTAAAATTTCCACAAGACTAGAAATCTCTCTGGCATGCGAAGGGGGCGTGTTTGCTTGACAGTTTGAGTAATGCTGTCAATTTTAAAAAGGGAGCAGTATTACTCCTCTATGTATTCGCTGCTAGTATCTGGCCATTATCAACAATGCGAGTCAGAACATCTCTATGCTAACCGGCGAGGTGTTGTGCGTAATCGTTGTCAATATCGGGAAGCGGTTTTGAATGTATGCGCTCGACTAATATTCACATGATAGTGATGGAGCTTCCCTTTTCTGGAGAATGTCTTAAGACTCTCGTACAACTCACAAGTCTCTCCGTTCAAGGGTCACTCACGAGCTTGCCAAAGCTGCACCTGCAGATACAAATCTGACACCATGAGAACCACAGGCTTTGACAATCTGGGACTCAGTCCATATTAGAGTCGGGCTGTGCCAATACTCTACATTAAATCAGTCAGCTTTAAAGGGCGTAACCTCAGAAGCTGGAACCACAGCTGACTGACTTCCACTGACTACAGTCCTGTAAATCACCACCGCTTGACCTCACCACAGAACAGAAACAGAGAATCTGTGTTAACAATCTGCGAAATGGACTAGGATCAATGCATCACTAGTAAATTAGTTGCACCGTACATGACGGTGTGCTCTGGTGTAAATGTGAATTTTACATAGCAGGAAACAGCATTTAAAATTGCACATGGGTTAGGTTTCATTCAGATGTTTTGAAGTCCATGTTTTAACAGTACAGAGATTGGGACACTTGAGACACTATCACGTACTTTCCATAAGTGTGGAAACAGATGGATTTAATTAGTTAATCAAGTTTAAAGACTCTTAAATATGTAGGTACATGGGGATAATGATTTAATCAGTAAATCAAAAAAATTACATCGGAAGGATTTTTAAATGGAGGTAAACTTTAAACACTTGAGAATCACTTGAGTTGAATACTGCCGTAGTTCCTCAGTTATAAAATGTGCTCGTGATAATTATTTGGTACAAATGTGAAGGGGACATCTTTACTGATGTGCTCAAGGGTGTGTGTGGCCTTTTCCTGTTTTAATTTTAGATTATTTAAAGGACAAGATAATAATCATCGGACATGTCCACGTCTACGCTGCATTAAGTGAATAAATGGAGCAGAGGTGCTCATGGAGAACAGGTAGAGACCCGTGATATTGAAAGTCCAGGCTTGACATGATGTTGGCTGCTCTGTAAACCAGAGGTAGCTGAAGAGTGCAGATGGGCTGAATGGAGTATTATGGATTCTCTCATTAATATATGAGGAACGTTCAGACAATTCTCCATAAACCCCAAGCACAGATCAGATACATCAGATTTTATCACTTCCATCTTTGCAGTCAGGGTGGCCATTTATCTTCGGTTTCTCACTCTAGGCAAATCTCCAACAGGCAATAACTGGAACGTTAAACTCGGAGAGGGAGAGGTCAAAAGCAAGAGCCCTTTTAATGGTTTCACGGAGAACAGAGACTCGGCGAGGATGGATGACACAGTCTAATTTGCAGACATTTCGTGGTCCTCTGCCAAACACTGCATCACTGCCACAGAAAGAGCTTTGGTGGAGTCAGGGTGAAGCCAGAACTTCGGTGTCATGGACACCGAAAACCCCAGGCACTGTCCCACACCCTCCTACGATCACGTCTGAAGATTTCCAACCACCGCAAGACTTCTCTAGTCTCGCCAGACAGCTCTGATGTGAAAGAGCCCTCTAACAAACTGAAAGGCATAGTGAATGGTGCCCATATCATATGGGTTTCATGCATTCTGTGTGTTTTCACGCATTCTAAGGATTTGTGTGGGAACCATGAACAGGACGAATGCCGTGGAGGGTCTGACACAAAACTCCGAGCACGTCGCTGCTCCCGGTTTGATTGGTGAAATTAAATGTTTCTACATTCCATAAGCAAATCACGTTTTGGATTTCATTTTGTTGAAGAGATGGGGGGAAATGAAAGACCATTTCTTTCCTCTTGCCCACAGTGGCAGGATTACAGAGACACAGCCCAGAATGCAAAACACTGGCCACATGTCAACACATTGGCACAAGGCACTAGGGTTGAATAATTTTACAGTATATTTTGTAATTCTAGTATATTTTGTATTTTACAGTTAAAGATTACTTTCCTCAGTACTGCAAATGTGATTATTAAATACAATATTGGGAATATGAAACAACATATCATTTAATAAAAACAAAAAATCTTAATTATTCTTGACACATTTAAATCAACTTTTAAAAGATGTCTAAATCAACATGAGATTACTCCCATTTTCACTATGGTCCCTCATTCATGAATTTGCCAGTACAACTGCAATGTTAAATGAACGCAACAGTACCACCAAGAACAAGACACAGCAGCTAATCGGCAGTGCTTAATTTGACACAGAGGACGTGCTAGAGTAGAGTGCGTTCGTCATTATAAATTAATCACAGATCTTGCGTTCAGTTAAATGCACGACCCATAATTGCAATTATGATTAATGTGCAATTAACGGTGAAGACCCACAAGGTTGCCCTGGCACTCACCTCTGTGTGATCTCGTCCTGCAGCAGGGCCTTCGTGTCCAGCAGGGTCAGGCTCGGCAGCTCCAGGAAGTGGACGCCCCCGCCCTCTGTGCCCAGGCATAACTGGTCGCAGCTGATCTTCAGCAGGAGAACCGTCACCCGGGTGGCACTGCGACACAGAGACGATCCCAGTGAACGCTCAACACGACTGGGGCTACCGCTGCTGGACTCAAACTCGATATGGCTTTAAATAGATAAAGGTCACGCTTGAAGGTCATAACGAGTTTAGATAATTATTTCTTAAAAAGTGGAAAGGACTGTGCAATGGCTCACTACTTGAGGTGAATCACAGAGGCCCTCAGCCAAGCTGAGCTGGTCATAACTGGGAGGGTCAGATAGGGCAGTACTCAGACCAGTGGGAGTAGAGGCCTCAGCAGGGTGCATCAGGTAGGGCTGTACTCAGATCAGTGGAGGTACAGGCCTCAAAAGGCGTGATTCAGTTACAACTGAACTCAGATCAGTGGGAGATGATCCGATCAGTGGGCTCACCTTGTACTCTCGATGCCCGGCCGTCCTGGCAGAGTGAAGCTGCAGACCTCCTCCAGGTGTGAGCTGGTCTCTCTCAGGCTGATCTCCCACAGATGGAGAGTGTTATCATCCAGCAGGGAGAGCAGACGCCCCTGCAAAACACACACACACACACACACACACACACACACACACACACACACACACACACACACACACACACACACACACACACACACACACACACTCTTCAGTTACAGATTCTCAGTACCTGACCCTCCTATCTACTTTACAGCCCCAAATCCTGATCCACTCAACGGACACTAAATCACCTGATGTTTAAATCCATTACTCAGTCTAAGCAAAAAGAAAAGTAAGCTCTTAATGAAAAGAGATTGGGCATGTTAAGCCATAGGATGGACTTCAGCTTAAATTTTGCCATGGTCAGGTCACCACACACCATATCTCTCTCTATGAGAAGTGACAACACAATCCTGGCAATAAAGCCAATCAAAGAAGTATTGGCCTGAAGATTGCTTTCATTTCAAGGGTCAAATCAATTACTTCCCATTTAGATTAGTAATGACAAACACAAGAGACCAGATTTGATATGGCATCATTAAGCAAATACAGTGGCAAACATTTAATTTGCCATTTTCAACAGTTTAAAACCATAACTTGGTGGAAATATGCTGACTGACTGACAGCACCATAATCATAATCTCTGATTTCACACCTCATAGCAACTGCTTCTGCATTTTGTACCTGACAAGATGCGCTCACTTTAAAATTGCAACTTTACTGTGGTCTGTTTCAAATTAGCGCTGTGTTCACTACTGCTGTAGAAATCAGGTTATGCTGCTGTGTCAATTCTAAGAAAGTTAACAGAAAGTGATGGTTTTATCTATTCAGTTAGTATATTTTAATATCCACAGAAACACAATATATTTTAAGCTATCAAATAAAGCATCTGGGTGCACATTTCATACACCAGTGAAACTGACTGTCAAATGAATACAGATAACACGTCAGATACATGAAAACATTGTCAATCATTCAGCTTGTTTCAGCTCTTGAAGGTAATGTTGCTGAGCAACCAGAATGACCAATCAAGAGTACCCTGATTGACCAGTTGAACCATTCCTGCCTTGCAGAGTTTTGAGTTTGCATTTCACTCCAGTCTTGTGTCAGATATAGACAACTGTTCACTTATTCTGAAGTGAGCACATGGCAGTAAAAAACCTACTGTGAATGAAATATAATAATGAATTTTGTATTTTTTTATGATGATTCATATTGCAAAATATAGAACTTCACCATGTACTACGGTGGTTACAGCTCCTTCCCCACAGAAGTCTCCAGACCGAGAAGAGATAAAAACGCTTGGCAAGTGATGTGGCTTAGTGTTTGCGTCAGCTGCTTGACGGGAAGCTAACAATTAGCAAAGGAGCTGGTTCTAAAAACAAAAAAAGAGATTCTTTGGGGAGCCTCTATGCTGCAGCAGCTGTTCCATCTTCGCATGCTGGATGGAACATCAAACAGACGGGGACAGGAGACATGGGACACACCACCAGACGGGAGAGACGAGGATATCAAACAGGGCCCTGCCAGGAGACCAGTGAGGAAAACAGTGTCTTCTTTTCTGCAGGAAACTTCTGTCCTTGAAGTGCGAGGGGGTCTTACCTGCCCGGGAAGGAAGTGGATCTGCGTGACCGTGGCGGTGTCTTTGTGCAGACCTGTAAACTCCACTCCGGGTGCACCGTAACTGGGGGGGCCATGGTCAAGGAAACCTCAAAAACCTCAGTGAACACCTGCAGACATGACTTAATGCATTCAAACACACCATAGACTAGACTAGGGCTCTGGGTAGCACACTGCATGCCTCTGAGACCCAAGGGGGGGGTGGGATGGTGGAAATGTTGGTTAATTGCACATTGTTTCCATGAAACTATAGTTTTGGTTTCTGGTTGGACTTGCATTTTCTGCATGCTTAGTAACCATGCGTGTTGTCAGGATCAATTTAAGGGCTGCTTCACTGCCTACGCCATATCCTTCACTGAAAGCAGCCTCATCCAGTCTTTGGCAAAAATGGCTTTATAAAAGAGGAAACACAGCTACAGGCCTTATCCTCTTAAAAATATATCACATGTTCAAATCAGAATGGATTTCATCAAAATTACAGTTTATGAGGCATATCCTCCATTAAAATGTTCTCAATCAAACAGAACATGTACACAATTAATACTGATAATACTTACTTAACCGTTCTTCAGCAGGTGGGTGGAGGGGCTCTTTTTGGGGGGAGGGGGAGGGGGGGATTACAGTTGTTTTATAATGAAACAGAAAGAAGTAGGTAATGGTGGTGGTGGTGGTGGTGAAGTGGTGTAATTGTTCATGTGAGGAAATTCAGATTAAAACACAAGAAGTATGCTCAGAATGCTGTCAGAAATAGTAAGGGAGTAAAAATAGGAAGGAAGGAATCGCGCTTTGCCAGGACTGATTATCCGCACTATTGGAGCAGCATTCTGAGGAGTTCAGACTAAGAAATGTATGAAAAAACATGCAGTACTTAGTGAATCAGACGCAATTTGAAAAAATCTTTTTTTTTTTTTTTTTTTTTTTTGATAAATTCAGCCTCAGTGAATGTTAGTTGAGCTGTGAATGTCTCAGATTTGCTCTTGTGGTTTAACTTCTGCAGGCATCCATCTTAAGCCGGGTCATGATTGAACAATCAACTGAATACTGCACCGTGGTTTCGAGTTACAGATGCGTTTCCCGCAAAGTGATAACCTTCAGATCCACAACTATAAAGGACAGAGTTCTCTTGACACGGCGTGCTTCAAATATACGGCACCGAGTCCAACACTTTGGCTTTGAGGGCCAGGCTACTTTACAGCCAAAATAAAGAAACGCACAGCTCCTCAATCTGCTCGTTTCGTGACCTACAGATTAATGGAAACCACAGTGCCCTTTGGAATCCACATTGTGGAGGAAATGAACAGAATTACAGGCAGGAGCGGAGTAGGGCATGTCCTAATCATTACCACAAAATCATGAGAAAACTGCCGCTGTACATACCTCTGTAATAACAATAAGAACACCGAATTTAGCATGGCAAACGGCCTGCAAAATTATAAATGGACCCAGAGTGTTTTACTCTTCTTGGCCACAGGCTTTCAGAGCTCGACCTCTGCAGCCATGGAAACGAAGAACTGTCAGTAGTTGTAAGCAAGTGAGCTCGCAGCCTTTTAACTCCCATAATGCTCTCAAAGAGACTATGCTCTCCAAGTGACAGCAAAGACTACATAAAAAAGGACTTGAGCAATGAAATGTCGCACAATTGTAGAGCAGAACAGTTTTCAAATGGTGCATGTTTTTTTTTTTTTTTGGTGCGTCAGCAGTCTTGTTTACAGGGTGGAAAAGAATACGTGGAATGACCACATACGATCAAGCACATACCAGTGAAATCATGAGAAAATGATTACAGTGGAACTGTAAAAGGCTCGTTCATGGAGACTACATGAATTACCCTGCCTGTAAACAGACAGCAGATCGGTGACATTTTGCTTCAGTCTGTGAAGTCTGGACCCCTTAACAAATAACAACCATAAACAACCTCATTTATGTTTTATTAGGATAATTAACTACTTCATTGGTGTAAATAGCATAAGCCATGTCACTATAATATTCCGAATGTATTTGTAGAACTTTAGTTTGCACAATAGTCATCTAAGTATAAGCAATTAGGAAAAGAGACCGATTTGAAAAGTTTAGTGGGAAAAAAAAGCAAAAAAAAAAAGCATTTATGAAACCTAAAAATTCTGTCATTTTGACCTTGCATCACAACAGGGCTGGGTTTGAGTGAGAAATCTCAATACATGCACTGATCTGCATCAACAACAACAACAATGCAGGAAACCATCAAGTACATAAATACATAAATCAGGGAGGGGGAAATGAAACTGAAATCAAAAACAGGGATCGCATTATTTTGGGCCCTGTCATGGTGCAGCACGTTGCTACGGCGATGCTGCAGAAGCGCTGGCAGCATATTATATGCAGGAGCTGCGCAGCCTGGCTGCCACTGCAGCGTCTCCACTCTAGCGCAGTGACACCGACGGCCCGGTGACACGCCTCAGAGGAGGGAGAAACTGGGTTAAAGTTTGCTAACAGAGCATCCCCTGCAGAGGCAAATCCACTGTGACACCGCGCCGTGGCAGAGCGAATCGCTAACCGCAAAAACTGCAAACGCATCTCAAAGTTCACCGCCATCGGCTCTTTTCACTTGAAGTACCACCCCCCACCGGCAACCAAAATTGTAACTGTTTGTACTTGCATAAATTTTAAAAGATTTAAAGTACATTTCCAGCATTAGGACACACACACAGGACAGTACTGTCAGCAAAGCAATCCACACTGCAGTGGGGGGCAGAAGGGCTTTTGCAGGGCCAGATCCCGGCAGATGAATTTTTACACTAATTGGTTCAGCTCTTCTGGGCACAAACAAAGCAGCCAACAGTCGGGACCTGCATGCCGAGTCTGAGGCACAAACTTTCCCATGGTTCCCCTCCTCTCTGCCCTGGGGGAGAGGAGGGAGGCTACTGGGCCATTATTACCCCCCCTTTACTTACATCCTCTATGAATCTGTGGTCTGTGTGACCTCCATACTCCCCACTCCTCTCTAAATCACTCAAGTCAATATTGTACAAAAGAAACAAAATGTCTGGTTATAGAGCAGCAATTAACTATCTGCTATCCACTGTTCCTTCAGGTTAAAGACACACACACACACACACACACACACACACACACACACACACACACACACACACACACACACACACACACACACACACACACACACACACACACACACACCATGGTGTTACTATAGTACAGCATGGATTATCAAAGGTTTGGAGGGAAACATCTGTATTTAAATATTATTTACAATAGTGAGCCATTGTACAGAAACACACACAGAAACATCACAATGGGCTCAACTCAGTAACTCTTTATTATGCAGAGAAACCTGTTCTGAACAACAACAATCTGCGTTTTTTGTGTTTGTCACTCAAGCACCACGTTTCAGCACAACCAGGAGAGTGAGGACAGTGCCAGATGCGACGGGGGGTGAAATGGGGGCAATGCCGTCCGAGCAAAACTGTCAAGAGCGCGCTGCGCGGCCAAAAGAGAGATAGCAAAAGAACATCTCAGTGTCACACCTGCTCGCTCATTCAGCGAGCAGAGGACTGGCACTGCTAACCACCCCCCAACAAAACATCAAAAAAACCTATCATCACCACAGCACTCTGATAAAACACACAAGGAATACGGCTGTCCAAAAGACAGACTGGAAAAACTGTAACCTCCAGTGAACTCAATTCCACACCACCCCCTCCCCCACCCTGCATTAACTGCTGCTCCAGGCTAAATGACAGACAGATACTAGTAAACAAGAGCACCCTTTCGGTTCAACTCCATGCCACAGTGTGGAAAACAAAGAGAATGACAGATGCTCTCTCTTTGTTACTACATATTACATAGAATAGAGTGATCATTCCATTTAAAACAGTGTAGTAAGACCTGTCCTGCCCCCCACCCACCCCACCCCACCCCAAACATTTTGCCATGCAGCATTCCCAGCAGGCCCACAGCCAGAGAGGAGCGCTGGTCTGCCCTGGCCCTGATCTCTGACATTGTTCCCTGGGCAGGAATGCTGGGGGGGGACAATGGCATGGGCTGGGCCCAGCTGCTGAAACGGGATCTGCCCTAATCCCAGGCGGAAGGGCTTTGCTAAACAAGGGGCTCTCACGCGTCAGGACTACTGCAGCACAGCGCGACGGACAGGCCCGTCTCTGCCCAACACACGGACACATCCGTCATTTCCTCCTCACACATGCGTAAGGGCACGCACATATGCGGTACACCCTCTCTCACACACACACACACACACACATACACACTGCACACACACACACACACAAACACACACACACACATATACACCCTCTCACACACACACACACACACACACACACACACACACCCACACAAATACACAAACACACACTCATATGGTACACCCTCTCACACACACACACACACACACACACACACACACACACACACACACACACAAATACACAAACACACTTCTAAATGGTGTGCGGATGCAAACACACAAACACTTCTATACGGTTCACACACTAACACACTAACACACACACACACACACACACACACACAGACACACACACACACACACACACACACAAACAGGGCACACAGCCGAGGACAGTGCGGCAGGGGGCTCTTGACGAGCCCGTTACAGGCACAGGCCAGAGTGCTGGAGAACGGTCACTGCAGTTTGAGATCGGCTCTTCGGCAAGAATCAACAACGCCTCCCTCAAAAGAACCGCATGTTTCTCATGCACTGGGCAAATGTTTTTCAGTAACACAACACCACTTACTACTGGGCCGAATCTACACACTGCACGAGCCCTGACTTTCCTCAGGCACGCAGATTAGTGGTTTTGAGCTGACTACAGTGAGGAGAGGTTTTCAGAAGAACTGCCATTAGAAGAATTCCTTACGCAGGGACAAATGTATTACGGTATCCAAGCCAACGCTAACCACTAAATACAACACGAACGAGCAGGCTGCTAATCAAACCATAGCACAATGATTACTACAAATAATTTAAATAATACCCAACATCACTTTTGCAGAAAAAGTATAAGCTCGAAAATGGAAGGGGCAAAAACTCTAAACAACAAATTTAGTGAGATGAGTCACCCACAGTGAATTTCTTTCTTGCAATCATGGTTGATGATAGATACTCTATATGCATTCAGATATGTGATCAAAGTAAACCACAGAACGTAGAGGGACAACAGATATACGGAACGCTGACACTGCAGTTTTCACCGAACAATAGGCCAAATGCAAGACAGGGTCCTGCAAACCCCAAAACAAACAGCAAAATTATTAGTTTCAAATGGATCACATTCTTTTGTCTTGCCCAAAACCTTTTTTGTGGGTGGCACTGCTCCAATATTTATACTCTCTATAAAAATTAAAACAATCAGCTCTCAACTGAGAAACAACCCTTGTTCTGCTTGTTCCTGTTTTACTGTAGATCAGGAAATTTTTGTTATCCAGCAGAGGGGGTGCATGGATGGGGGGGGGGGGAAGTTTTGGATTTTGGAAGGTGAGTGTAAGAGCCCGATACGTTCCCTGCTGAAACATCCTGGTGTGGATTAAGGGAACGGAGCGCTGAGAGGAAACAGCTGGATCATGCGAAAGTCTCGAGGACCTGCCCTGATTACTCAGTGGGTCATTAGTTATTAAGCCCGCGGGACTTGGCGTTTGGAAGGAGTCGATTCCCTCCTTCAAATGTTCCCCACAATAGAATCAGCATGGAAGGAATTAAATTCAAAAACTTTTCCCTTCCACATGTTCAAACTTACAGACATCTCCTCCCTGATCCTGATCCGAGTAGAGTAAGGATACAGAGTAAAAAAATAAATAAATACATACATTCACATGAGCTTTGCTTGAGAAGTATTTTCTGTTAAGATTAATGAATTAGAGGACGTGCTGGCCATGGAGGAAAAACCGTCTCAAATCCCAGCTCATGAACATCTAACAGTATCTAGTTTCAATTCACAGCAGGTTTACAGTGAGGGAGGAGGAGAGGCAGGGAAGAGGGGAAGATTTCCTGTTTGCATCTCATGGTAGTTTTACCATACTGTTCCCCCAAACTGTCATCACTTCTCTCGCTCTTCCTCCCTCCTCAGCCCATCACACCCTGTTCCTCACGGTGGAGCTGCTGTGAATGAACACACTGGACTCACAGCCAAAGCTCCCCCCGGGAGCACCGTCTCACTGCTCAAAACAGGACAGCGGCCCAGGCTGAAATCCAGCGAGAATCTTTCCTACACAACGAACAAAATGCTTTAAAATGTTAATGATGGCAAAGCTTCAAAAATCCTCACACAAAGACAGTCATCTGAGGAGCTCTGCTGCAATAAAGATTAATGTCTGTGGCTGAAGTACCTAAAGCTCCACCTTTTGGTCCAGAATACAGAAAGCCAGCATGTAGCCCAATACCTCCAATTCATATGTATATCCACCACAAATGTGCTATTAAATGGTCTCAAAATCCAAAATCCACAAAGAGCTGCAAATCCCCTACTGGAAATAAAACAGGGAAGACACAAAACATACATAATAAATTATAAAAAATAAACCTTTCTTTCCCTGGATGCATTTTCTTCCAGTACATGAAATGTAACCCAGAATTCAACGGTTGTACCCCATTTCACACAGTTACAATTTATACCCAGAGGGCAAATGGAAGGACATGTTATTTTGTCAAGCAAGTTCATTTTATATGTCAGTTTTTTCATTGATATTTACTGCTTTGCATTTCACCTGTCAGAGCTGCAGCAAAGGGGGTAGTTTTGGGGTATTTAAGTTGGGGGAGTGGCTCTGTGTACTGTCAAATGAGTAAAAAAAATCACAAAAGGGAAGACAAAAGCATTCAGTAAACATATAGTTCTTGACATGCATTCTATACGAACAACATCAGAATTTAAAATGCTCATTAGAACCTTACATGCATTCATATTTCTAAATGCACAGTAAGTCAAGAAAGGAACTGGTTAAGAACTGTTAACTAGCCCGAGGTCAGATCCTTGGCCCCGAAAATCACTGTGCTGGAGGTGTCCTTTGATGATCCTTCGCTCTAGTTAGTCGTAAACAATAATCCACAATATTCCCATGGCAGCCGCCCGGAGATAACTACCTAATGAAGCCATCATTTCCCCCTGTCTGCGGCTCCCAGAATGCAGTAAAGGCAGATTTCAGAGCGCAGCGAGCGGCATGTCTGGGGACCAGGTTCATCTGTCAGGCATCTCCACCCGGACGCAGGGCCTGAACGACGGGCCACAGCAGGGCAGCTGTCCCTTCCCGTAACCAGCCCACAGGCACTGAAATGAGCCCCCACCCCCCACACACAGACAGCAGCCGACAATCACACACTCAAGCAGCTACATCAAGTTAGCGAAAGATAACGCAATTTCACGGTCTGATAGAGGCGGCACAGTGGAGGCTGAGAGCTGAAGATCAGATTCTGTTTTAGACAGTCAGACCTGCCTGCAACACTTTCATAACGGGCTACAAGGCCAGCAGCGCTGGGTTAGCAGAATTATTTGGTGACTAAAACTTGTCACCAGTAATCTAACATCTATAAACTCGACCCTGAGTGCTGCTACACAATTGCAGGGATAGGATGTGTGTGTATTCAAGCCTACAGCCTCTGGGCCCCCGTTTCCTCTTCCCACATCAACTGCAAACAAGACACACTTTCAATTAATTTGCACTTTTTCTCAAGAGCAATTACAATCTGAAATTGTCAAAATTGAACTCCAGCTTTGTTGACATTTGGCAGAGTACACATTTCTTGTTTGACAACAAATTAGTCTTCGGTCAAAATATCTATATTTATTATGGTTTACAGCTCCTAAGGAATCTTGTGGGGACAGAATACACACACTCTTCAACACACAGTCCTAGTATGATCATAACTAAAATTGGTTTCAAATTACATCACTTGGCCTCATTAAATTGTCACTGTGGATGATGGTTATTTGCTTTCCCTTGATTGGCTGTTACCCAAGGTGAGGAGGAACAACAAAGATGTCATAAGAAATAAAGCAAAAGACAAAAAAAATGTGTATTTACTGTTCGATTTTGAATGCACAACTCTCTAAGGGACCAAAAAACACAAAATACAGTCTGAGAGCTCCTGTTCCTGTGCTGTCCTTTCCTTTTCCTTCTCTCAGCTTCAGCCTTGCTCAAGAACTGCCCGGCACATTTTAAACGGGGTAAAATTAATGTTTTATGCATCAGCGAGGAGAAGATCAGGCTGATTATTCTGAATATTAAAAAAATGAAGAAAAACAGCCACGCTTCTCACAACTGATTATGTAACTTAAAGCATCCATATGAAGTGGGGGCTCTCATGTGCCATGCAGCGAACTCCATTCTGAAACCAGAGATTTAAAGCCCCCAACCGGCCAACTTTCCCCTTTATTTCCCCCCTATTCACAATGGTCCTGCACTCCAAGAGCTTATTTTTAATTAAAGGGAGGGGGGGAGGGAGAAGAGACTTGGCAACCACGGATATGAAGAGGCAGGAGAAAAAAAAAAAAAAGAAAAAATCAATCATGATTCCTTGACTGAGACAGAACTGTTTTTATCCTCATTGACTTTCCATAGAGCAGAGCGTCCTGCTGAGACACAGCGAACACTGTGGCCTGCTTTAAGACCCCTGTGTGTCTATGTGGCATGTATCAGAATACTAATGGGCTGTGGTTGACGCCCCCACCGGGAGTTAGCTGAAGTGCAGAGCCAAAGGAATCGGGCCGGAGTTTCCGCCAGGGGCGGGCGGCAGTGGCGGAGAGGGGTTCTGAAGAGCCCCCTAAACAGCGAGGCCTAAAACAAACAGCGCCGCCAACGAAGACGACGACAATGATGAAGAGAGGGAAGTGAGATACGATATGAAGGATCCAGCGCATGACATTGTGTGTTTCCTCAGCTGTGTTCAATTTCAATGGAGCGGTAGGGGTTCGAATGAGCCCCCCGCCACCCGTGGGCGGGGGGGGGGGCAGACAGAAAGCAGGCCGCTGCAGGTGTACTGTTAAACACGCTTCACTACGGCTGCCGAGAGAAACACTGATGTTCGCCACAGTTAGGCAGATTCTTAGTGTTGTTTTGGACTGGGCGTGTCTCAGAAGAGCAGTTAGTGAAGTGCAGCGGCTGTAAATCAGGCTGAGGCGGCGTGGGCCTGTGCAGACTGCAGCGCCTGCAGAACGGTGTGGGGGGCGGGTGGTGTCGAGAGAGGGGGCAGGACTGAGGCAGAGAGGCAGGCCGGTCGATTGAAAGCAGATGGTCGAAGCGTCGAGGGAAGACGCTGTAAACTCATATCAATAAATACAGCTGCCCCCAAGCCTCCCGTAGACAAGAGTGGGGACAGCTCATTCAGATGCAAGGAGGAATAAAAAAAAAAAAAAAAAAACAACAGTGAAAATACAGGGAAGTGTGCTCAGCCTGTGGACACCCGCCATCTCCACAGTTACTCAACAGCTGAGTCAGACCCGGGAGAGCGGTACACATCGCTCCTCGCTGAAACCATTACCGATGCGATCAGATTTGTTTTGGACTGTGGTTTGCTCGTCTCTCTTCACCTCTGACGCCTTTCAAAGGGTTCAGGCTCTCGGAGAGATACTTCAGTCTCATAACTGCCCTTTTACAGGCTTACAACGGTTCTTAAATGTTGTACAGATCAGAGAGGCACATTTAAAGTTTGCTGACTGAGACACTGAAGAATAAAATGGGGTCAAAGCAAAAAGAAAAGAAAAACAACTTTTAAAAAATAGTCTTAAAAGGTTATGAAAAGCCAGCAAATAGATCTTTACATGCTTAACGTATACTGGATCTCTGATGAAAAAAAATTTCCAAACTGTATGCAGAATTAAAGGTTAAAAAAAGCTAAATGAAAATCAGTAACACGAACACAGCAAGCCAGCATTTGTGAGACACACGCACATATCAGATTATTCCCGAGTGAATAGGAGCTGGGGGAGAGAGGAACCGAGATGAGGGGAGCTGGCACAGAATTCGGCAAAAAAAACCAAAAAAACAAACCTATAGCCTCATCCTCTACCATCAGAGGATCTTTGTGGCTCCAGGCTGGTTGTTTGGCCTTAACCCCAGAATCCTCAGCTTCACTCCTGGGTACTCAGTGGTGGCACTGCCCCCGAGAGTGCACCAGCACCTCCAGGCATGGAAGCTTGTGCCATGGCACAACCATGGACAGAGCTTCAGTCCCCACACCACCAAAGAGCGCCAAGGGCATGGTGCGTGCGTTTCATTCGGTAAATAAACACATTCAGATCAAATTCCATCTGTAAAGATAGGACGAGAACTGTAAACAACTGGCCGAAGAGAGTAGCAGGACACATGCAGCATTATACAGTCTGCAAATAACCAATTTACCGTTTAACATTCACGCACGCTGGACTAGAGAAACATTTATCCAAAGCAATCTGAAACATGAGGCAAGAGAGGTCTGTAAACAGAAGATGCAAGTGAAACGGCCAAAACGACTGTTTGAAAGACGATACTCCCAAATGAAAAAAGAACAAAGTGAGACACAGGAGACCTTTGTGTGGTTCAGGGTCAGGTGTTTGTTTACAAGTGCATGCTGGGTATCTCATGGTAAAGCCTTAAAATAAAAAAGGACAAAAAGAGAAGAGGGTCTGGATCAATGAGAGTACCACTCCCTCAGGACCGCAGCTTTTTAGAAGGGGGCAACCAAAGCCAGTTCACCCTTTCCTGAAGTCCAGGAGGCCAGCAATGAATAGACCCTTTCCACTGAACCTGCGTACTGCTAGGCCTGACTGCAACAATAAATCTAAATCAAGCAGGGACAACCAAAAACGAAGCAGGCGTAAATTCCAGGGGACAGATGTTTCAGGCTCAGCCGGGCATTAAACAGGCCTTAAACCAGTCAAACAGTCCATACCACAACAACTTCCTGTCCAGGTTTCCAAGTAATAGTGATTTGAAAGGGGCATTAAATTGATCCCCCTGGACAGTAACTACACTGTAAATCAGCATTCAGGACCTCACCACATCAGGATGTTTAAATGAAACATTAAAACAAACAAGCTGATAAAGCGTGGCGGGGTGGGGGGTGGAAACACTAACAGCGGCAAGAGGCAGCAGTTCCATTTCAGACGCCATCTGATACAAAACCTGTGTCAAGATTCAGCAGTAAATTCCAGAGTCTTCCGAGGGAGTGAAAGAGGGAAAACTGCCCTTTTCTCTGCCCCAGCCTCACTCCTTCCCTCCCCCCTCCAAGGTGATTAGCCCTGATAGAGAGGGCCCCAGGACCCTGGCATCGCGCTCTTTCTTCACATCCGCAGCGGCGGCGTCGGCGGCGGCGACCCCGTCAGGGACCAAAGACAAAAGGGGCCGGAGCACAGACAAGACGGCCATTGTGCGCTAATGCAGCACAGAGCGGCTCTCTCTCTGTAGTGACATCACTGCAGGGCACAAAAGGTTCTGGAAGACCCCGCTGGCGATCGGAGCTTAGACTCAGCATGTGACCCGAGTGGACCCCCTGCCGTGGACCTGTCCACTTCCAGGACCTCCCAGGCAGGGTCTGGCCAAATCCACCGTTACAGATCATTCTATTCACCATACTGAAACATTATACTATTCACCATACTTAAAGCTTGGCGAAACAATTTAACCACCCATCCCATCCCTGGGCTTCTGGGCACTTGTGTCAATGTACAAAGGATACAGTCTGAACAGGCTTGTGCATTGTCTGGGTCACAAACGTATCAGTTCCCAATCATAAAGAAATAACCAGTCACTGTAAATGAGGCTGTCGTCCGATAATGAACAAAAAGGATCAATGAGGCTGGAAGTCTTCTGAACATTTTGTATCACAACCAAACAAAGACGCATATGAATTCTGTAACAATTTAGCTTTGGAAGCCACTGGCAAACAGGGAACACGGTGAACATTTTTCGGAGCAGAATGGAAACTCCATTGTTTATTTCGTATTTGTCCATTTAGAAGGAGGTCTTATGTCATGCGCATATTTCAGGGTAATAAGGCTAATAACTGGGCATGGGCCCAGATCTCATTTAAAGCATTTGGCGGCACTCAAGTGATCCAAGCCCTCCCTCTGACGGTTTGGCTCTGCGTATCAAACGGGATACATTATTACGGTGTTATGAAACATCCCTCCAGAGCAGAAACTCCTGAACAAGAGTTTTAGCCTGCCCTTAATCTGTCAGTGCTAGGCAGCCAAAAAACTCAAAAAAAAAAAAAAAAAAATAAAAAAAAGTTACATCATTACCCATCAGAGAACTACAATAGATTTTTCAGTTCTTTCTGACATTCATTTGTCAACATGTGGGCCATTTATAAACACAGAAGCGCTGAAATACAATATCACCAAACACACGAGCAAATAAACGTATTGTGCCATCTCAAAAGACAAGCAGTGCGAAAAGCTCCACCACACACATTCATTCAACACTGAGACACTCACTCCTGTCTGTGATAACACCTCTCATTAGCAGGTCTGATCGCACACAAAGCACTTTGTATCACTCATTGGACCACAAAAGCTGTTTAACTGAAGAGCTATTAACAATAATTAAAACTTGATAACTCTGACAAGAAAACAAAAGCATGCGGCAAGGCAGACTGACAAGGAGGTCCTTTCAGTTATGGGTGAAATTAAACCGGATGTTCTAATGTTGACAGAGCAGGCATTCACTTGGCAATCAGAAAAAAAAAAAAAAAATCTATATTTCTTGTGTAATACATATGTATAGCAATTGAGCAAAAAAAACTCTGTCAAGGCAAAGTTATGTTTCTGACAGTCATGATATAAACAACGCTGGCAAAGCATGCGTTTCAGCGTTCCCTGCGAAATGCTACATCCTGGTTATCTAGCGGCTACTGCGGTCGCCATGGAAACAGTTTCAAAGATGTCTTTATTGAGACCAGGCCCTGCCAGAAAGCTTCCCAGGAATTTCCTCTCATTACAGAGGGTGAAGTCGGAGCAGAACAATATACATTCCTCAGGGGCGCACGCAGAAACGGGAGTACGCGCTCTCTGCACTTCACTTCGTCAGCACTCGCTGGTGTTTTTCGCTTCTCTCCTCTTCCTTTTGTTGGTTTTGACATTTTGTCTCCTCCGCCGCCGTAATTTGAGGTTTAAGCTGAGAGATGTTTTTACAGTCAGGCTCGACTTTCACATGCACAAACTGAAAGAGGGGGGAAAAAAATATGACTCTACAAGAAATGAAAACTTCATTTTATTATTCTCTGTGTATAAGTTCCATCAAAACAAACATGGGTTTTGAATAAAATAAACATCCTATCCAATGCTAATCCTGAAGAAGGAGCTTCACAACCACATAAACAGATGTGGCACTGTGTAAATGGGAGTGATTAAGCTGGTTCATTAATACATCATCCTCCCTGCACAGGAACATCTGAGGGTATTAGACGAAGCTATGCAGATTTCTGCCGACTTGAAAGGCAGTCTGTCTCTGCCCGGACTCCACACTGCCAGAGCTTCTCCGAGAGGCTCTCCTATCCCTGGCTTGGCATGGAACAGCACTGAGACCATGCAGAAACCTGGTCAAGCACCAAGACCCCTTGTTAACATAATACTGAAAAGAGACCACATATTAACATAGCACGGACCTCCACCGCGACCACAAAGTCACTCTGCTCCAGCACTGAGGCTATGCAGTACCCTGGTCCAGCACCGAGGCTATGCAGTAATCTGGTCCAGCACTGAGGTCAATATCACATAATACTGAACCAAGACCACAAGTTAACATGGAATAGATCATGACTGAGACTACAAAGTCCAGTACAGAGACTACATGGTAGTCTGGTCCAGCACCAAGACCCCTCGTTAATGTACGTTAATACTACATAATATTGAACTGAAACCACACAATAACATAGCATGGTCCACCACTAAGACCACAAAGCCACCATGGATCAACACCTAGACCATGTGACCAGCACATAGACCCGGTCCAGTACGGAGATCCCTTGTTAACATCCCATAATATAGCATGGAAACCACTCATTAACATGGCACGACCTGACTCCAGGGCTAGATTACAGTTTTCTCCACACTGTACATGTGGCAGCAAGACATTCCAGCAGAGAAGAGTAGAGCAGCAGTTTGTTTACATGTGGTGTGCACCTTCACTAAACTCAGGGATCATAGAACAGCATTAGGTCTGCAGCTAACCCTGGCGCATCAGCTGTGATTGGCATGACCCCAGCTCAACAAAATAATAAAATAAACTCCTGACTGGAACACTCCTGAGAGACACAATTTATAACATTTGACCATTTTTTCCCCTCAGACACTTGCACAGTTATGACACTCGCGTTGAGGTCACTGTGCTCTTCCCGGTTTTTTCCATTTCATGCAATGTTGATGACCCCCTGGATCAATGGGGATTTTCTTCAAATATGAACTCTTCTACCCAGAGCATCAGAGTAAGGATCAGAAAGCACGTTCATGTTTTAAAATACACCACTTGATCTGTCCACGGCAAGTGACTTGAAAGGTCCAAGATGTATGGGTGAACCTTGCTCCATTTCAGCCACATAAAAAAAAAAAAAAGACTATGGAAAAAGCATATGACTATGACATATAAATCTGCAAAATCTCAGAGACATTTTCCTCTCATGTGACAACATCGCACAAGACAGGAAGTGAGTGAGCATCAGCTCGGGCTGGCATGAATCAGACGAACGGTGTCAGGTGAGAAGAGGGCTGGCAGCTCGAACGTTCAGAGCTGTTCCACATAATCTCACGGATTTAAAGCACAGAAACCAGCACGAGCACACAAGTGAATTCCTACAAGAGCCGGGATAGCAGGTCAAACAGAAGGCAGGCACAAAGCTTCACAGGACACACCCTGTTCACACCCACCAGCTGTGCGTACATTCACCAGTCAGAACCCCAGAAACGCTCGCTTCTTTCTCTTTCTGTCCAAAAAGCCATCCAAATCCATATGGACTATCCATTTCCCACACAGCAGGGCCACATATATCAAACTTGCAGTAAATTTAACTCCAAAGTTGAACATGCAGAAAAATCAATATTCCATGCATAAAAAATGTGGTATTTATCAAAGTAGTGTATGCTAAACTATTGTTCTTGTGAGCTGCACGTTTGTACGGTATTAGACTGTAGCTGTGCAGACTGCAGATCTAGGTGCATCAGTCAGAGGCCTCCCATTGGGAAAGCAGCATAAAGTTGTGAGAGGGAATGCCTTCCCCACACGCAGACTGGAGCTGCGCCAACATCCTAACAGTACCAGTCTCCCTGGGATGAACTTGGGAGTGCCCATATCTGTGTAAAGCGCTTTCACAGCCAAACTCTCAACATCACAAAAAAAAAACCTGTGCTCTGCTGTTTCAAACTCCATGTTCTGAAGACAAAAGAAAAAGAGCTGGAGTACAATTCTGATTTGGCTTGATTTGTTATTTTGTCAGGGAAGTGAAGAACACGCAAATATTTGAGGAGTATTTGGAGGTCAGCTGCGGTCTCAGGGTACTCTCACTTTCACTCATTCTTAAACCTGAAACCAGGACGATGTGTTTTTAATTCCGCCGCATTCCTCTCAGTTCTCCTGAGGAAACGCTTACAGACTGTGTTCTGGACCTTGTCAAAGCTCAAGGCAAGTAAATGCAGCTGCATGTGTTCACCCTCCCTCTGGGCAGGAAAGGGTGTAAATATATATATTAAATAAAAAAAAGAAAACAGACCAGCAGAATTCTTCAGGAAAATCATTAAATTAACAAATGCGATGAATAATGAAATGAAGTGCAAATGCCACCCAGCGGTTAAGCAGGGACAGCTGAACTTTAACAGCCTCTCGGGGGGGTTTCTGCCTAAAGGTGGGCGGCGGGGGGGGGGATGGCAGCGGTCCAGCGGACCCATACCGCCGCTGCTCTGCGCCTCACGCCCATGCGGAGCTTTAACAACGCACTGGCAGACAGATGACAGCAGGCCGGGCCTCTAAGCGGGTACACCCAGACCGACAGGGAGACAGACACAGAGGGGCCCTGGTGGGTACTGTCTGACAGCCTGTCTCTCAGCCCTCTCACCTTCTCACTCTCCCTCACTACTTCCCTTCCCTCCTAGCCTCCCTCCATCCTCCCCATATAGGGGTGAGTCATACGAAGCGGCCAATCGGCTCCAACAGTAAATCACTCCCGTTGGCCTATGAGCCCTCGGCCACCTGCAGCTCATTCAAGGCCCTGGAAGGAAGCGGAGAACCACATAGGTGTCTGTTCCACCCTTTCTCTGATTTCCGGTATGGTTAAAGGAGGCAGAACCGGGCGAGCGCCTTGCGCGGCAGAGTGCGCAGAGCCGTACGTGGCGTGGTTACTAGATGGAGGGACTATCAGGGTTAACACGTGACTTCCTGCGCCAGATTTTATCTTGTTCCTGAGAAAACAGCCTTATGGGTGTGCTTTATTTATTTTTTTACGCACAGTATTGTTTCAACATGGAAATGTATTTTTTAAATATTTTGATTACTACAGTACAGGGCTTTCAAGACTTGCTGGAGAGTGCCGCATAAGTAGAGTAGTTTGACAGCAGACAGACGCCAAGGAAGTACCTAAGGCCAGTCTTGAAGAACTGTCCGACCAACAACCTTAGAGAAATACCACAAACAAATTAATTTAGACGGCCTTTTAAAACCGTCTGTAACCATATACCATATACCGACTGTAACCATATACCATGTTGGAATACCAACAAAACATTTGGAATTAAAAAATAAATAAACAAAATAGGCTTGGATTCACTCAGAGCTTTCACTCTGCCCCTGCCTAGTTTCTATGGGGATGACATATCCGTGGCGACAGCCTTCCAGGACAACTCCAGGGAGACATTGTTAGCCTTCTGCTACTGCTCAATGAGTGCCATTAAGCATTTAAATATTCATTCCAACCAGGGGCCATTCCAACCACTGGTGTGTGCCATCAATGGCTAATACACTGTGGGAGACAGAAACTTATTTTCTGCTTTTACTTCTGTCCCTTCCCACCAAGATATTTATATCCTGAGAAGAGGAGGGAAAAGTATTATTTTGTTGAACGGAATCGATGGGTATTCATACAAGCGTATTCAACCCCCACGGTCATCAGTATGTAAAATATAGGCGTCATGGGATTCATCTGAGCTGTACAAACGGACGTGTTCCAAATACAGCAAAGCTCATACTGCATCCTCGCATCATTCAGTTCATGAATCAACATCAATCTTACCTTTCTGGCAGCACGGTGCTGGTCTGTAGTGGAAAAAAGGATACATTTTGACAGCTCCAGACTTGGTGCCGATGGCCATAAGTCGCAGTTTGGGGTCGTACGCCAGAGCACTCGGCTGATTTGGAAATCCATGTTCAACGGTCTGAAAAAAAAAAAAATGTAAAAATAAAATAAATAAAAAAAAAAAACAAGGATACAAATTCTCTGAAGGCAGATTTTCATTGCCTTGTCGATTGCTGTTCTAACTTTGCCATTGAAGAAACATTCAACAGTGTGAATATGGGGGAAGTGAGAGTAGAGTATGCATTTCTTCACTACTAGCAACCTTTACCATCTGTAAGCATTTTCAATACCATGACCATGACCACGACTACAGCCATTTAAATATATTTAGTGGTTCTTTAAATCAGACAAATTAATTGCACTGCACTTAGCACTGAAATGCTACACAGCACAGCGCAGGGCATGCATGTCTAGGCAGAAACAATATACATGTATTCTGAACTGTGATTATGAAGACATATCTGACAGCTTTAATAAACATTCATATAAGAAAATATCAGTAAATATCTGGAAATGTGATTAATGTAACCCAATGTAAAACAGTCATAGGGGCTGGGAGAGCCAGGTTGATGCCCCGCAGTAGTGTCCTGGATCAGGGGGCCGGGGCAGGGGAGGGGCTGGGGAGATGGCTGGGGAAGGGTAGGGTCACTGGAGGAGCGTGCAGGGACGAGGGATCAGACCCCTGTGAGACATTTCACACAACACACCCATGACTCTCCAGTATAACACCCTCAGACACTACCATCTTACTATCACAGCATTATAATAAACGATAATGATATAGCATGTGGTTGCAGGTTTTACAGATCAGCACCCTTGCAATCAATAAAACTAACTGCAATCTTCCAACGATTCCCCTGGGTAATGGGGCGGGGACACTGCTCATAAATTAAAGGTGCACAAAAACTCACTAAAACAATCTCTCATACACACACACACACACATATATATACACACATATACAAATACACACTCACTCACACACTCTCTCACACTCTCTCTCTTACACACTCACTCACACACACACACACACACACACACACACACACACACACACACACACACACTCACACACTCACACTCACACTCACACACTCACACACTCACACTGTCGCACACCCTGTAAGATTGTGGCAGGCACACTAAACTGATGCAGCTCTTAGTCACTATTTGACAGTGAGGGAGAAGCATGCTGTAATATGCGTTTATGCGCTGAAGCTTCCAGTGCCCGGGGGCCCCATAATGAGGCACCGTGGCCCCCCTGTTTCACCCTCTTGACCCCACCGCAGCGGGGCCTGGGTGAGGACACATGGAGCCGCACTCAGCGCCTCCGGGACACCTCCCATTCACCGCACAACGGCACAGAGCTTCACACTCTCCTTCCATTACGCTAGGCCCAGCTGCAAGCTTCCAACAATGCATGAGGGAACCAACGGAACTTTCTCCGTCACCTGCCAACTCAATCAAGGTCCTTTTATGAATCTTTATGATTTACACTGCAGCAATTAAAGCAGCAACAATGGGTTTAAGTGGTATATATACAATCAGAAAAATCTAACTTGTTAAAAATAATCTTTGACTCAAATTATGAAGACTGTTAGATTGTCAGAGAACTGTTACAGTAAAGTAGTTTGCACTTTAACTCGGTGAACTAGTTGGGAGGTCAGAATAACAATAGAAGTAAAGATATGTAATGTAAAGTGACAATCTTCACTGTGTCCATCAACAGCAAGTTGCACATATTCACACTAAATTTGAAATTATATCACCTCCTATAAAACGTCTAAAGCTTTTACTAGCCAACTAGTCATTGTGCATCAGTACTTTGATAATACAAACGTACAAAACACAAGATTATCTCTTCTAAACTTGTACTTGAAGGAGATGTCTAAGATTAAGATGAGACGTCCGAGCCAAGAGTGAACTTCAGGGATGAAACGGTCTTGATTTAGCACATAAATCACCCTGAAAGCAAATAAACAACATGTTCTGCGATGCACATAATCAAATGTGGAAGGACGCACTACAAGAACTTGCACCAAACTTCAACAATCAAACGAACTAAACGAAGTAAGCGTGTCATTTTCTTGTAGTAAACACTTGCGAGACTCCAACATTTTAAATGTGAAAATATGATAGATATGGGCTAATGTTTTAATTGAAATACACTTTCTGAAATATTATTGTACTTAACTGTTGCAAAAAAGAAACGCCAAAGTTTTGGGTATTTACAGACTAAATCAAACAACTTTTCTACATGCAGTAGGTTTTATGGCTGGGGGTGTCTATTGCTGTCTACAGCATTACGCGTTTGCTGCAATATTATCTGTTGCAACTGAACGTTTTGCCATCTCTGATCAAAATCAGCACTCAGGGCGCATTCAGATCAAACGCTGGAAACCTTTCAGTAAAAGTAGGCTACGCAGAAACATATCTGAGAAAACAGATCCGATCACCAGATAACAACCACTTGCATGAAGTAATGGATTTTCTGCTACGCGGGACCGTTAGTTAAAACGATCGGTTTTTTAAGTTCCACGCCGTACTAGTATACGTCCTGAATATACATGAAATGCTGACAACAACGGCGAAACAGTGTCGTTTGCATCCCGTTAACAGTTTGCAGCAAGAATACTTCGTACAATTGGTTAAATTCTGCCCATTCATCATTCGCTTCCATTGATGCGACACGAGACTACATGCTTGCTTTCAGCATAAAGGGGGTGTCTCTGCCAATGTTTTACCATACCTTATTAAATGCAAAAAGGTCCTGCTTGAGTTTCTCTCTCTGAGGGTCATTTCCCTGCCTTCTGAACCTAAACTTCATCATCCTGAAGCCGGTTGAAAAGTATGGACGACAGAAAAGTACAAGTTTTCAATTCCTTCAGGTTTGTATCAACACAAGACAATGAGATCCATGCAGACTCCCGATTCTTTGTATCCAGTTCTGAAAAGCTGCAGCTAGATGCCAGAGAAATGAATACATTCGGTTGAGACTGACAGTCACTCCAACCAATCAGATCAATGTGGATCCAAATACACCAACCAGATAGAAGAATGAGGGGGCGGGCCATTTAGTGTGAGATTCTCAGTTGGTAGACGCCAAGCCCGTTATATGGGAATTGTAGTTTTTACTTCATCAAATTCTTTTCCCGTTAATATGCTTCTGAATGTAGGTCATGGATGCACAGTTTGATGTTTGTGAACGTGCGTGTAGATAATCTGGGTCTTTATTCGTTTTATTATTTTTTAAATGAAAAAGACTTAAAGCGATGTGTCCCTGTTTTAACAAAACTCCAAAGCTGATGTTCAACGTAGTTGCAAAAGAACCTCATAAATACACATGCACTGGTACTGGGGTCTTTTTTTACTGACATGTTTGCAACTAAAAAACTACTATGAAGCTCATTTGTAGAATCATC
This sequence comes from Albula goreensis, assembly GCA_022829145.1. Classification (NCBI taxonomy): domain Eukaryota; kingdom Metazoa; phylum Chordata; class Actinopteri; order Albuliformes; family Albulidae; genus Albula; species Albula goreensis. The sequence continues at coordinate 5,438,627 of CM040748.1, read as the reverse complement.
TGATCAGAATTGCTGCTCACCCACTTAACAGTAACAATTCCCTGGTTTTGTCCTTGTCTGTATTTGCTGTCCCATGGTCAAACATGGCTGAGTGTGATGACAGACTTAACTTGGCAGCAATACAATAGCCAGTGGGAATTATAAAAACCATGTCAAACATCTTGAACAAATTTACAATTCCATCTTACCTCCAGTGCACATCAACAGACTGAGAATAACCAAATGCATAAAGGCCACTTTTCATTATGTCTTATAAACAGACAACTATGTTCAGTGTAGAATATATGAACTTTAATAATCATGATTATCATGACTACAGTTATACATTTTTGGAGTATAGATCTTTGGATGACACAAAAATAACAGCGCAAAAGAGAAATCAACTGCCCAGAGAGAGAGAGAGAGAGAGATAGGGGGGAGAGCATACTCATCTGAACTATCTGTGCCAAATTCAGCTCCCTCCAACATTTTAATCAAACATTTCCCCCCCAAGGTAAATGGTTTCTATGGCAATAATAGTCTTTGTTCCCATGCTCATCACAACCACAATCACATGCATCAACCCAACAGTAGTTTAAATATTTATATATTTATATTTTTACTTATTTTTCTGGGGTTTGGCACCCACAAATTCTGATCAGTTTCCAATTTCTTCAAAATGTTGTTACAACAATATACAGTATATTGTAAGAAAAAAAAAAACAAGGACAGAGGCACTTCAAAATCCAATGTTTCTGAGGACACAGTGTTAAGAAGGAGTGTGGGTAAGTTGCTTTCAGGCACATAAAAGTTAAATTTATATCTCCCATTTGTCAAGCTTTGCCTGGCATTTACTTATGACAAAGATCAAACAGAGAATGTCAGTCAATACAAACGTTTGTGAATGTGTTAAAATACCACTGAAATACAGAAATAATTCCCTGGAATTTTCTTTTTTTTTTTTTTAGCTTTTTTGATATTTTTGCTTTTAATGTACAATTAAGAGCATTGTTTGAATCAATATTGGCCATGCTGCAGCATACCAAATGCTAAACAAATCAACTTTTGAAAGAGGGGAAAAAAAACTTCTGCCCCCTTGTGGTTGGAATGATTCAAATACCAGAACTGTAATTTTGAATTTGGGAATACTGGTTTTGCACTGGAGAGATTCTCAGGAAGAGTATCACCATACACAGAAATAAAACATTGTATTTTTCAGAGGGAGAAAGCAAAGGACAGCTGCATCACAGAAATACATTTTGAAACAACTGAGGTTTGAATGAGTTCTCAATTTTCATTTTATTTAACCAAATGCAATATATTACAGTATACATGTAAAATGAAATATGAAAGTCAGCAATCAGTCTGTTGAGATACCCAAAGAAACAAAAACAACAGCATTCTTTTCTCCTGGATTGTTCCTATTTTGTGCCACTTATTTTTTAACTATCAATGCAGACTCTGATTAGCCAGCCGCATACCTGATGGGTGTTGCTGTGAAAAATTGTATCACTGCAGACGCATTAAAACCTTTTTTTGGAAAATATCGGGTGCAGGAAGAATGATTTCAGTAACAAGCGGACAGCAAAACCTAATGTTAATATGCTATATTTTCATGAGATGAATACTGGCATTCGTCAAGAAACTAAATCTATAAATAAATGGTTGCAAAAAGCTCAGTGATTAAAAATGTATGCTGTAAAACAGAGGGAATAAAGCCGTCTCTGACATGAATGTCAGGGGAAAAGGTTAAAAAAAAAAAAAAAAAAGTCACATTTGGGCTGAAAATTGTCTTGAAAAAATACATCTATTTATGAAGAAATCCCTTTCAAACACTATAGAGTAGCATGCTTTTTGTTTCACCACTGACCATGAGCAGCTGGCCCTCAGCACTCTGAGGCCTTTCAAACAGACATGAGCAAGATGCAAGAACAATCCAAGAAAAGCAAATCTGTCTAGCTTTCTTAGGCACAGAGCCATAAAAATAAAATTGAATACAAATAAGCCTTTACACAACAAACAGAATTTAAAAGATTTTGTACATACATTTTTCACTTTATACAATTCCTTCTTTAGTTCACCCTTAGACCTGTACATCTTTGTTACAAGCAAACATTGTTATTTCTTTGAACACAGCTCAAAATTCCTGCAAAAAAAAAAAAATACAGAGAAAAACGCATATACTTTTTGAAAGACAACACTTCTGTTTGGTTGTCAAGGCAATTAAACTGCTTGACACCAGATATTTAACTGTAACAATCAAGAAAAATAGAGATTGATAAGCAAGATACATTGGAACTGGACAGGAGGGGTTTAAATGTACTCCTTATTCAGAGTGTGACAGGGCCAGCTCGTTTGGTTTCACTACCAAATAAAGCCCTCAACCTCAACAGCAGGCGAAGTAAACCATGAACAACAGTGCAACTTTATAACCAAATTTCTTATTTTTCAGGCGCTATCTGAAAAATCTACCATAGTCCACATTTGGAACAGGAGGCCCAAGCTTCTCATCAAATCCTTAACATGCACAGTCTTCCAAAAATGTATGAAAGGACATCATGGAGACAAAAGTATCATAATATTAAATAAACTTGTCTAAGCGGTCTTCAATTAACTCATAACATGGAGTGATCTGAAAGGAAAACTGGTTGTCATACACCAGAGCATTACATTTCAACTGCCTGTCAATTGTTGAGTAATGTGCCATTTTAACAAAAACAGAATACATGCATTTTATGAAAATTTTAGGCCGACTCATCATCTAAGTATAGCTCCTTTAAGAATCCCACCAACAAAAAAAAAACCCAAAACATTTTCAGGATACCTTCGCTTCTGCATATTTGAAAAATATCCATTTATCGACGTTTTATGCACATGTTCAGTCCAGACACTCGGAGATCTCAACTCAATTGTACATTTCAACGTCTTGGTTTCAGGATCCATTTTCATGTCTTATTTGAAACTATTTTAAATATCAAGAATCAATAAGGAACTCTTATTTACAAGGAAAATAAGTCAATTTAAAAATGCTCTTTAAAGGTACTAGTACAAGCAGCCAATGACTCCAGAACAGACAGCTGGTAGGAGATGATCAGAGAGGGATAGCTGCAGGTGAGCATGGGATTACGAATTCATCTTCCAGGAGTCTAAAGCTGGAATTATGATTTAAATTAATAACGACTCCTTGTAGCAGGTGGAGATGCGGAGAACCCGTAGGATGCCAAAGATGTGTCTATCGGGGGGGGAGGAACAATTCTACAATAGAATAGGATTTAAATATACAGAAGCATAACATGCAAGTGCACTGCAGTTATGCATTCAAGCCATTAAGCCATTCACTGGTATGTTTTTTTAAAAAAAAAAAAGATGAACAAAACAGACATGACAGACCAAATTGAGTAAAAGAAAGAATTCCTTAACAGACTGAGTGTCTGTTTAAAAAAATTATTTTTCTTGATCTACAATTTGAAAATGAAGAGAAAACTTGAACGATTTAAGATAAAACTATCCTGTTCTTTTTTAAATTTTGTTCTTGTGCAGTGGGTGGATCCGTTGGGATTGTGCTGGTACACAAAATATTTTGGCCATGAACACAAAAAAAATGCCAATTCATGCTGACACATAGCACGCCTCTGGGCTCCAGTAGATGGCTCTCTGTTCAACCATCCTTAACATGAATCCCAATCCACATGAGCCTATTTCTTGTTTAACTGAAAAAATGTAGCTGAAGAAACGTTTACTCATATTATTACTAATATGGAACGTCTCTTAAAACTAACTCAAAGAAAACTAAAGCAAAATGCATTGATGGAAATGGTAATTCTGATCTAAATTAGGATGCCAGATTGACTCTAGTTTGAAATACTGTCACTTTGCATCGGTTACCTTTGATAGATGGAGTTTTAAATCAGACAAAACAAAACATGCGGGAAGTCTCATGATATCATTACAGAAAGCCTCCTGTGGACATGACGATGGGCGCCACCTATTGGCGTTATTCACAAACAGGTGCAATAGAAATTGCACGAGAAGGGAGGGGTCACACCAATCTGCAATGTTTGGATTTACACTTATTGAAATTTTCTGAAGTCATGTACTGGCCACTGTCATAACTAGATAGCTGTTTGCTCAATCGCATTCCTCACATCGTTAATCACTCCCAAAACCCCTGTCTCGAATCCTGCACGTACTCTCCCCCAGAATCTCGACCAACACAATCAACTCCAGCGGCCTACTTCACAGCTGACATATGACCCAACTACTTCTAAACCTGCATGCAAATGAGGGATTTTAATAACGCGTCTCCTTGAGGGCCTTTGGTAGCCTGGACGGACTATATCGCTCAGTGGCGTCTCATTTTCACTTTCCGGGCCGAGTTCGGGCCATCGTCCTGGGTCGTCGTAGCTCCTCGTAGCCTCGTGGGACCTCCTCCAGAAGTTCTCCGAACTTGAACCGCTCCTCCGGCGGTGTCTTGGAAGCACGACAGAGCGGCGGTTTTCCTCTTTGTCCATTTCCAGTATGCGTGGCCTACAGGAAGCAAAGGGTGATTAAGTTACGGAATTTCAACAAGTCAAACTGCGTGATGTGCTGTTCGTGCTTAGCATACTAGGAACGGCTATAATGGATTCTATCTGAGGAAAAACATCTTAAAGTTTTTTTAAGATTCCTAGGTAAGATTGGCTTGACAGATTGAGTCAACAGTGCAAGAACTGCAGTTAAAATTTCACATTTTTCAAAGTATAACACTGTGCAACATCCAATACAAATAAAAAAAGCAAATAAACAAAATGTCACCAGATTTTTAGAAGTACAGTTTAGTTTGTTCAGGAAATAGTGGCCCCACTCTTCCAGAATTAGGTTCCAAATTATAATTTGCTGTAAAAAACAAATGTCATTTCCAGCACCAACTTGTACATTAATGTCAGCATACTCATGAAAAACAAAGCAGAGCAGAGAAAAACAAAAACATTATCTATAAATTAAAGAATTCAGTCTTTGCATTTTTTTCCATGTTTGATGAATATAACATAGAATTGGTTTCATAGAGTTTTTTTATTTATCGTTCCTTTTTAAAATTTATTTAAATAAATCGGGACAATTTTTAAAAATGTTTTAAAATGCTGAGAATTAATTCTCTTGGCAGTGATGACCTGGGGAAACACCAGGGCAGGGAGTGCATGGGATTATTTAGCCAATGGGGTAAGGGGTTTATTTAGATGGTCAGATGTACACAGCCAATTGTTTTGGAAATTTGACCTGGACGCCAGGGTTAACAACACTTTTACACATCTACTCTTTCAAAAAGAGTTTTGACCCCTGGGAGAGGAGGCAGTCAGTAAAAAGTTCACCTTCAATAGAGAGGAAGAAGATGATATTGAAGCCATACCGGTGGGCAGCATCGGGATCTGCCTTTCGATGAGACCGCTTCGCTTTCAGGATCTGGTGTCTTTCAGGCGGGGAAACGCGAAGCACTGCGTTACTGGGCGAGTTCAGCTCCAGCCGCGGAGCATCGGGTCTTGTTCTACAAGTTATCGAACGGAGAGGGATTTAAGGCAAAGGTTAAACTCTTTATAATATCATCCGTAACACTAGCCTCATATGAAAACAAGCTAAACATCAGTAGTACTGTCTATAAACAAAGGGCTTAATATTCTAGGTTTGTAGAATTGGAGGAGAATGACAGCTAAGGTTAAACTAACTTTATGCCATCCGAAACACTGGCCTCATAAGATAACAGGGTAAATATAAACACAGGGTTTGATAATGTAAATGACAAGACAAAGGAGATGAGAGGACACTGACCCACAGGGTTGAAACTGCAGCTGATCTGCTGTTTCATGTGCCCTTAAGAGCAGCACTTAAATCTGCATTACAACAGTCTTTTGAAGAGTCCAAACGACGCTACTCACCTCCTTAGTATGATCACCGCTCTTCTCTCCTTAATGTCCTGTGGTCGAATGCAGTGGGTAATTTCATCTGCGGCATAACCACTGCAACAAAAACACACGCCTCTGTCAGCCACAACATAAGCACTTTTTTTTTTTAGAAAATTCCCTCCAAACACACTCTTTCCTCAGCAAATGCATCTCAGGTGACTGTGGAGAACTTTATACAAGCTGACAATAATCAATGATATATGCATTCATGCTGAGGAGAGGTTAAACACTCAATGAACCATTTCAATTCGAAATATAACTACATATCAGTTTCAAAATCGTTGCAATTTATGTTTATGCCAACTGTTTTAACTGCAGTAGCTAAATTCCTCTTGGACAGTTTACAGTTGTTTAAAGAGTGATATGTACAGTAACTGTGAAATGTGACACAGAGATTACTATACATTAAAAAGCAGAACAGCTGATACACCGCCTGCTCTTGATGGAGAATTCTGAAGTGTTTGATGCCGTCACTAATAAATGCTGAGAGAGACAAAGCTGGCAATCACGGACATCTCATTGAAGTTGTTTTGGCTGAGATTATGCAGACTCAAACATTTCCGGAAAAAGAACAAGCCGAAGCAAGCCGTTACTGTTCCACTGTACAGCACACTGTTAATGCTTCTGGTGAAAAGTTACACTGGTAAGGCTTGACTTAAGAACTTAAACTGTGATGTTATGTCAAATCTTAAGGCTTTTAAAAGACTTTAAGACTTTTAACAAGTGTTACGCCTTTACTATATATACAGTGCATCACTGACAGGGGGTGTGGATTGAGAAATACCATGTTTCTACTCACAGCGCTCACTGCCATCACACGCACCTTAGAACTGTGACACTCCCACGTCGAACCGGGAGGAACAACACCGGCTCTGACACTCTGATGGGTTTGAACTGAAACTTGCAGCCGAAGCACAGCGCCGAGTCGCTGAAGAACGACACCGAGACGATGGGTCTCTCGAAAATGTGAATGGGATCCACGTGAGAGACGATGCATCCCCCCGGCTGATAGTCGTTGATGACAGCGCTGTTGACGAAGTCTTCGGGTATAACTCGACTGGCAACCAGTTTCTTGATGACCAGGTCGTGCACCCAGTTTGGTATGTCATCCACCTCCCCTTTGGAGTACAGACGCTCTTGTCCAGGGCCCCTCTTTTCTAACTGAGAACCGTACGTGTACCCCTCCCCAAAGAAATACTTATTTCGAAGGGGTGCCCTGTCCACAGTATGCTCTCTGTATAAACCCTTCTCTCCCTTGGAGACAACCTCGTCGATTTTCGCTTCGATTTCAGAGCACTCTTCTTTGCTGAAAATGCTCACTTGAGTGATTCCACTCTTGACTTTCCTGGCCTCCACATCCCGCAGCTCCTCGGGGTCACTGAAGTCTTCCTCAGAGTCATGGTATTTACGCTTGCTTCCATTGCTGTGGTCTGAATTTTTGTTTTTGTAGTTGTCTCTGTGTGGAGTCATGGACTTCAGTTTCTCCCTTAAATCTGTATACCCGCTTGCTGCCATTTTCTACACTAAATAGGGAGCTCATGAACACATTTTGTTCTCATGTTTAAACATTTTAAGAATTTTACAAGACCATGAATCCTCTAATGCTAATTTCAGAGTGAGGGTGAGGAACTCATTGATATTAACTAGCTACTTAGCCCAGCTAGCAAACGTTAGCGGAGCCCGTTCACGGTTCACTGCTAGCTAGCAAGTGGTGTATCCTCGTTATTGTCTGTGAAAACAGGGAAGCGGGCAAATTAGCTAGGTAGCCAGAAGACGATTATTAGACTCTAACCTACTGAGTTGCAGAGCACAAGTCATGCTAAAGTAAGATTGCCACCTACTTAGCTAGCTGCTGCTATTAACGACGTGGGCTACGTTCGCTAGCGGTACTGAATGCATGGATTTGTTGATAACATTGCATACGGTATTGGTTATCAGTGTTATCTATCCCGCTGATGTAGTTAGCCCACGTAATACATTTAAATACATCTACTACAAAGTTGGTACCACTGGTGGTATTCTGACCTACTTGATTAGCACTTAGTTAGGTTGCTATACAAAAAACAAGCACAGAAAAATAAACTCGTGTAACCCAATATGAACACGCATGCTCCCTACTCTGCGCGTGCTCAATTGGTCTACGGCGTTTTATGCCTTCAAAGCTACAACTAACTACTCCTCAACACCTGAAGGAAACGCACGTATGCTGCACAAAGCAATGCAAAATGCCTCACGTGGCTCTCTCCGCCCTTCACAGCAGTCTCATAATGAACCTAAAGGCTATACCATCTCTTCCTGCGTATCCACCACCACTTCCAAATTCGCTCGTTTTACAATGCCGAAACAGAATATCCCCGAGACAGATCAGATTAACATTTGTTGTTTACCCTCCCTCCGACAGATCTGATTGGAAAGTCAAAGCGAAATGAAAGGGGGCACATACCGCTCACAGCATTTCTATTGGTTAAGAAAAACAGCAGTCAAACATATGTAAATCGTTTCGCATCAAGTGTGGTAGAGAAATCAAGTCACGGGTGTTCTGTGATGTGGCTGCCTCAGCTCGTGTCTACTTAAATGTCACCTTTTTGCAGCTGAAATGTAATACCTTATCCTTTCACTTACATTTTTATGGAATAGATGTCAAACAACTAAAACTTGAAAGGGATGAAATTTCCACTGCATCTCATACTGAACCATCAAGACCTCAGGATGTTAGTGTAACACATTCAGTGACACACATTGCTGCTTGTTGACTTTTAGTTATATAATTGGGATAAGAGTTTCCAAATAAATTTGATGTGCTTGTTTCATTCTTACTCAGTGCTCTCAGACTCATATAATTCGTTTGGCATTTCCCCTCATAAAAAATAAGTTAAACACATCTACTTAGAAGAGTGTTTAGCAATCATAATAAGGCACGGTAAGTGCTACAAAAATTTACATAACAGGAATCACAAAATTAAAACATAAACTACCATTATTTTCTTGACCATAATTATTCTTAACTAATTTTGTTCCTGCATCAAGTCTGCAATGGTAAGTTTCCAATTCATACAATATGAATATGAATTATACTGTAAACTTTTATGTTGTGTGTGTTATATATATTTTGCACAAGATGCACATAAATGTAAAGATTACATACATAATGAACTAATGCTTTGTATGTTTTGTATGTATATGTTGTGCTGCATGGGCAATTTATGTGACAGGGAAAGCTCCATTACGACAGACAGCAACAGCACTATCACATCGCAAATATGTTAGGAGCACTTGGAGGTATTTACCGCACTTTACCTACGGTAAGGTGCAAGCAATCACACCTACATATGTCAACTGTGCTATTACTCAGTGCAGACGCATTTATGGTTTGTGGAAGAAAACACTGACAACAAGTAAGTGGTTGATAATTGCCAGACCAAATAAAATGATTTATATGGTGTCATGTTCATAGAGCACCATAGTTTAGGTAATGCTGGGATGTACCTGAAAGGTGGAGGCACACATTTACACATTTATGTAACTGATAACATTTTTTTTTCCAAAATCTGCTTTTCCATAAGTAACTCTTGCTAAGGTAAATAGCAGACATATATGCCCTTCTTGACAGGCAGTTCCCTGGTATTTTCCTTTACACAGGCAAAGAGCAGCTCCCCAGTCAGTTCTTTCTTTTCTGAACACAGACAAAAAAAAAAAAAAAAAGCTGTGAAATGATCATCGCTGTGCTTGCATTCTGGAGATTTCCTTTTGAGCTGCCGCAAATGCAAGAAGCTTTTAAAGAAGAGACTGACTGCACAGCTGCTGAGTATTTCTGTCACATTCCTCTTCTGGGTACCTATTCAGCTGAGTCAATGCCAAGTGTTGCCTTATTTTGACCTAGTTATGCTCACAGCCTCCTGTGGAACCTCAATTAAGCCACACACACACTGATTCACACTCATGCATATTAGAGTTATATATGTAACACAGCTGCAGTAATGCACAAAAATGGATACAAGCACAAGTTATTTATATTTCTATAGAAATATTTAATATCTTACAAAAATATTTCTTCTGAATATTTCTCTCATTTTGCAGGTGCTACATGCAACACTGTTAAAATGCACACAGGTGTAAATGTGTATCGAAGTATTACAAGGGAATACAAATTACTCTTAAATCAGTGATAATTACAGCATTTGATTTTTTTTGGGAAAGATGGCTTTTGTATTAAGTGCTGGATGTGAAGCAATTGTACCTTCATTTCTGGTAATATGTACAGTTAGCTGAAGATAATGTTATCTATTCTGTCTTGCATAGTTGGACATTACACATTCAGCTTACTTCATCTATCCACAGCCAAAAAGGTTTATATAACTACGATCAAAGACATAGCTTGCATTGTGAAGAGGTAGTTAAAGTGTTGGGTATGATGCGATGCATTTTGTAGAAGATTTTGCAGGTATGTGTGTGTTGTGCATGGCTTGACCACCGGCAGGAGGAGGCCTTCTTAAAGAAGGGTGATTTCACTTGGGGGCAGAGTCAGTCTTTTCTCACGAACTGACAGCAGATTATCCATGTGCATAGCAATGACACGACACAGCTCCAGGCCCTGCGAAGAATGCAAACGCATACATTCCTGTCAACAGCAACACACACCTACCTAATCAAATATCAACCCATTAAAAAAAGTTAGTCATCGACTTTACACAAACCTACATGGAAACACATGGAAATTTACTCCACTCAGCAGCTATATCCCTACAAACACAAATGACTGCTGAGTCTGAAATATAACTGAGAAAAAGGATCACCAGTTTACAGTAAACTGCGCTGCACTGACAGGACAAGACTATCCAGATAACGTCCATAAAACATCTGTCACTAATGGATAGTGTGAAGATACTGAAAGATGATACGCCTGATGACATCACAGCTACACAATGAGAGCTATATGTACTGTAGCATGTTGCTGAAGGAATGTACAACAAAACAAAATGAGAAAAAAAATGGAAGACGATCTGGAAAAAAAGATGTCTTTATGTTGGTAATCACATGGGTCTAAAATAGGGGGTTTGCAGGGAGGATCGCCGTGGAAACCTCTGACACAATATAAGTTTCATATGAGACACCTGAGGGGACATCCTTTTTCTGAGGTAGTTACGGGTCTTTAACTTTGTTTAAGCAGAGCTCAGTATGTCAGAGGTGATACATTACATTACAATACACTACGATAACTTTAGCATACACTGTTATCCTGAGGCAGGCTGAGACTCTGGGACACAATGTGAATTAGAGTCTCAGCCTGCCTTACATTACATTATAATACACTACAATAACTTTAGCATACACTGTTATCCTGAGGCAGGCTGAGACTCTGGGACACAATGTGAATTAGAGTCTCAGCCTGCCTTACATTACATTATAATACACTACGATAACTTTAGCATACGCTGTTATCCTGAGGCAGGCTGAGACTCTGGGACACAATGTGAATTAGAGTCTCAGCCTGCCTTACATTACATTACAATACACTACGATAACTTTAGCATACGCTGTTATCCTGAGCGACTTAAGCAGTGGGGGGCCGCAATGTGAATTAGAGTCTCAGCCTGCCTCAGGCCATAACGCACCTGCTCCAGCTGCAGCTGCGTCACCCTCTGGGACACCAGGTCGCCCAGCATGATCTCCACGTACGGGAAGCTAGACCCAGCTGAGGGCCTCTGTGTGCGCGTGGACTGCACCTCTTTCAGAGAGAACTTCACCATCAACTCCTGGGGGGCAAGGTAGAGGCGTGACCGACTGTAACTTATGAGCTGTACTTATAAACCGATTTTGCACGAAAGTGGAAAAGCGGACTTTTGCGGAGGTGGTAACATTCAGTATTTCTACAGGGCAATGATATTCACAAGTTGATGCTATTAAAAATTCAATATGAAAGTTTTTGGTTGAATATGCCAAGAGTGTATAAGTATGATTGATATTGTGCATTCTTGGTGCCTCCAAGTAAAGCACATACCCTGAGATTCATTTTTGATTTTCCCAGAGAGATTAACAATTATTTTGAGTTGTTATAGGTTACATAAATGTTAAAATATTTATGTAAGAAAATAATGAATTGCTTAATCAGAGAACAGTGAGAATGAAGACACAATTTAAATTATAATTGTTATACTCAACTCTGCTTGTGGGGTTCAGAAAATCAAGTATATAAAAGATTTTCTTTTGCTGAAATTGTACTTTTTCCTGTTCCATTTTCTTTTTTACAAGCTCTGTGAGGGCAGGAAATAAGCAGCCAATGGGGGTGACTCACATGGGTCTCTTTGTCAAGGAAGTTGAGGCCATTTTGATTGACAGCCAGTAAACAAGGGGCCATGATTGAGCTGTTGCTGCTGCTCTGGACGTAGAAGAAGGAGGATCCAAACATGGGGAAGGCGCTGACCAGCCCTGAGAGGCACATAGCACAGAGCAGCACATGTCGATACGAGACACAATCCCTGCTATTATCACCAATAATAAAAAAAACCTTATGGACAAACAAGAGAAAAGAATATTTAAAAAATGAACGAGCCACTGCAAGATTTCAAGTGAAAATAATGGGAATCACTTTCCATTGTGGTGACTAGTACACTGTTTTCCATTAATAAAGTTTAATTGTCTCAATTGAATAAAGTCAAATGTAATAGAGACAGGGCTACTGCACCAACTACCCACTCAGTGGCTCATTTGATGCTTATGAAGTTAAGTCTTTAATGGGAGAAACTACCATATAGTATCAGTGACCCAATGTTTTGGACCAATGTTTGTATTGGCTGTGGAGAGAAATCAATTTTGATTGGTTCAAGGAAGTCAATGATTGACAGCTGAGTGTAGCTCCACCCTATTGGGGAGTCGATCGAGTCTCATCTCAACCATCTCACTGCAGTCCACTGTTAATGTTACTAATTATCTGAACAGAAGCATATTATGCATATGTGGCTCACTTTGGGTGGGGGGGGTTGGGGGTCAGCGATTGTATCAGGATTGTGTCAGATTGTATCACCCTTGGAGGTGCCATTGCTTTAAGACATAATGTTGTGGCTTACCCAGGAACTGCGCCCTGGCTTGGTGGGGGCTCAAGGTCTGGACCTGCTGCATTTGCTGTGTGACCATATTCAGCCAGTGCTGCGCCCGCTGCAGCCCGTACAGCTGAGGGGGGATATAGTCCTGGGCCTCACGTCTGGAGCACACACACACACACACACACACACAGAGAGAGAGGGGGTAACTCTGCCAGCAGGAGACCAGTCCCGCTCGCATCCGATGAACAACCTCCATAATCCTTCTTCAATTTCCGAAAGCATGAGTGTTTTTTTTTTTTAAAAGGTGTTTTTCATGTCTACAAAGTGATGGATGGATTTGGTGGATTTAATATCATCATCACTTGCAGGTGTTTAAAATTGACTTTTCACTCAAATCACAACCTCTTCAAACACGTATCCAGCTAGAATATGGGCATACACTGAGAGCCCACTTTATTTGGTACACCTGTCTAATAAAGAGATAGTTCCCCTATTGCCCCCTAAAGAGCCTGAATTCGCCAGGACACGGACTAAACAAGGTGCTGAAATTGCAGCATTGTTGTCGTAAAAGGATGCAGTTGACTGGTAAAAATGATCAGATACCATGTAGTAATCAAACAGTGCTACACTTCCCACTTTCCAAATAAATTTCACACACACATATAGAATATGTAGGCACCTGTAGGCTTTAAATAGCATGGTCTGATCATGTGTGAATCTCTCAGTGATTTAGCAGACTATGTCACAGAAAGTGCAGATGTACCATTTAAAGAGGGCCTCCCAGTGTAAACTGCCTCACGAATGTAACTGAGGGTGGCTGTGTAGACTTACGAGGTGGGGAGGTAAACGCTGTCCTTGGCGCGGTGTTGCAGGGCGGCCAGCTTGGAAATCTGCTGAAAAAGCTGCTCGCTGACCTTCCCCTTGGGCACGACGTTGAGCAGGGCCTTCAGGTAGTCTGGGAGTACCTGCGGTCATGATGAAGGCGGAGGTCACATTGACTGCTGGCATGCAGACAGCTGAACAAGATGGTGGTCTCAGAATGTGAGATAGGCACTTGACAATGACCCAGAACTAAGAGACAGGCTGGCTATGCATAGACACCCATTTTCTGGTAAGGATCTATGCAGCTTCTTATCTAGAGCACTGAATGTCTCTCTGGATGATGCTAAATCTCTCTGCTAAATGACTATCATGTATATACAATCTGTACTATTAGTGGTGATTAAGTTGAGTCTATTTGCAAGGTTGTATGCCCCTTACCCAAGACAAATGGGCACCCAAGACATTTTTCAATAATATATATATATATAGACAGACAGCCCCTTAAAACATAAAGTGGTGGACTGTGCACAGCCTCCATTATTGAGGACCTTCAATCCGATGCTCCCCCATCAGCAGCAGCCATTCCATCACCCACTGTACATGAGTGACTGTACCTGGTTAAAATGCATGGTGACACAGAGCTCGTTGTCAAACTTCAGCGGCTGCGACCAGATCACTCTCCTGAACCAGAAGCTGTAATTGCTGTCAACTTGTTCGGCCTCTGTGGCAATGTCCAGGATGTACTCCCTCTTGTTCAGCGGACGGACGTTCTGACCTTGAGAGATGCAGAAATAACAAAGCTTTCTTAAAATAACTTGTCTGATGTTTTGTTTGGTTTGCCCGTTTCCTATTTCCCCAGCCTAAAAGCCAGGAAAACTGTTCAATCTTCAGCATAGCAGATGCTTTACATCGCTATCATTGCATTACAATCATTTAGCATGCCCTCTTATCTGAAGTGACTCACAAAGCAGGAAAACATCAATGCATCTACCTGATTAATGTGAGCAGAGCTGACTAACCATATTTCCAGGCCTACAAGTATATATAGAGCATCACTAAAGCAAGTTGGCCACGCTACTCTAAATGTCTTAATCTGTATCCTTTCACAGAAGAATTCATCTATCAAATGTCTTAGGCCAACATTATGTGAAACCTGTACTCGTCACAATGAATCTCACCTTTGTTTGTGACCACAAAAATGGCGTATTCATCCATGGCCTCCATTCTTTGCAGGGCCATCTCATTGCACAGCTCCTCGATAACGTCCAAAGCAACCTGAACACAGACACGAGAAACATGTCATGCACAAGAAACACTGAGACCGAATGGTGAACAGACACTGTTCATTAATCCTACGCAGTATTATGTAATATGACTTGAAAGGAAAGCTAGGGGGACACACCGAGCATGTTTTGATTTTCAAGTGACGCTCAATTCCTCCGGGAAACAGAAACAGCTGCCTCTTGGAGCTTCGGCCGGCCTAAGCAGGAGCACAGAACCACTGAGACATCATACAGAGATGAACTAGACCAGGGACTAAGAATGAGACACCGAGCACACTAACCATCATGGCCTTCAGCTCCATGTTGTTGGGGAATACACTGCGCCCACCGAACTGGAACGTCTTCCTCATGTTCTGCTCACAGGCCTTGGCGATCCCTGACAACATCAGCCATGTGTCATTAAAGCAGCACATCGGTCTGACATATGAAATATTCTACAGAAAAAGGGCCATACAATATACTCACTATTATAATTTAACATGCATATTAGTTTTAGTTTAATTTCAGTGCTATTTTAATTTTATTTGTTAGAGAGCAATAAGCAATTCAATGGAAAACTTTGTGAATTACCTAGGTGAATTACTAAGCAGCCACACCAAGTATATAGCCATCGCAGCAGATTTTTACAAATTTCTCATATGTCCAATCAAACACTTTCTCTGGGTTTACATTTCTCATGGTGGCACTGTTTGTGCTTCCGAAGGGTACATGTACATTATGCTAACTGTCTGTGGTGAAATCATGGTCTTACTGTAACTTTAAGCCACATTAACTATGCTAAAATGCGGATGGCTACGGTTGAGGCGCGTACCTTGAAAGAGCACCCCTGGGCTCTTGCAGACGTCCTGCAGGTACTTGAACAGGAACGGCTTGAGCACCTCGGAGCAGCGGTAGTAGGCAGTGAGGATGTACAGCAGCCTCCAGCCCCTCTGGCAGCTGTCTCTGTGAGCAGTGCCGAACAGGGAGAAGTCAGGAAACCAGGGTCTTAATGGGGCCCCTCTAAGGTATGACAGTTTATTAGAATATCTATGTGATGTACCCCCCTGACTTAAAGTAAAATAGAGTAAGGAAATCAGAATCTTAATGAAGCTCCTCTAAGGTTTGGCAGTTTGTTAGAATATCTATATGATGTATCCCTTTGACTTGGAATAGAATAGAATAGAATAGAATAGAATAAGCTACAGGGAAAAGTTAAGAATCAAAGAAAATTCAGGAAATCAGGATCTTAATGACACGCCTCAAAGGTTTGGCAGTTTGTTAGAGTCTCTATTTGATGTATACCCTGAACTACAGAATAGAATAGAATAGAATAGAATAGAATAACAAAAAGGAAAAGTCGGGAAATCAGGGCTGTAATGGAGCTCCTGTAAGGTTTGTAAGTGCCTGTGTGGCTTATCACTCTGACTTACGCTTTGGAGCTGGTGTTGGAGGTGATCTGTTTGAGTACCTGGCAGTAGGCCTCATCCTTCAGAACGCCATGCTCTCCAATGAGCTGCAGAGAGAGAATGAAATGATACATAATGGCATAGTGGTCCTCTAATGGTTGGATTACGAAACATGTCCGCAGATGAGAGCATGGCGTTTTGTCAGGTAAATTCAAGCAAATTAATTTGAAAGTGCACTTTCCTGGCCCGGGCCTGTGTTGGCCTTATCAGAGAGGAGATCAGCACTGTACCTTGAGAAATGAGGAGACGACGTCCAGCTCAGTCTGATTTTTTAAAGGAGCGTCTCCCATGAACCTCATCACAGCTAAAATAGGAAAGGAGAAAAGATAAGAGACATGCCCCATGACATACAGAACTGCCCTTCTATAAACAGCAGGATCATGTGAGGCTTTCAGTGGGCAAGCAAGACTTCAGCCTCAGCTTTGTTTAGACTGCAGGGACCGAAACAGCCTCACCGGGTCTAGACCTTAAATGTTGTTATCGTTTCTTTACATTGACTAATAATATGCTGCCAGATTGACATGAAAGCTGGTGTCTAACTTGGGACCTGACTAATGTCTAAAAACATTATGCTTTCCACTCACCCAGGAACATATCTGCTGCCACCCTGTTCAGATTATCATCAGTGAAGTCTATCAGCGACTCCATTATTGGAGACTGTTGAGAGAACATTTTGGGAACAAATTAGAATCATCAAACCATGTACAATGCAAGACAGCTGGGGATGTACAAAACCTGGGATTTAGGATCGTGTTGTTTTGTCATATGATAGTCACCTTGGAATATTTCACCATTTCAGACGGGTCCCTGGAATCCTTTCCCTTCTTAGACTTCTGTTTATATGATTCACTGTAAAAATAATGGACTGTCATTTTCCCTCCCTTTCCCCAGAATTTGACACAATTAATCAGATTTAACCCCCTGTGTAATATGACTGACCTCCTCTTCCTCTGGGCCTCTCTGAAGTATTTCTTGGCAAACTCCACCATGTTGTACTGGCTGTCCTGCAGCATTCCGTCGTCTACGCCGACGTTAGTGTAGTCGCCGTAATCATCCGCAAACTCATTGCCGTTGGGCGCCACCTAGAGGAACATTGCTGTACCTTAATACAATATTCATAACATAATGCTGACAAACATATGACACAAATGAGGCTATTTTTTAAAACTATTTTTATACCCTTGATTCTACATACGAGGAACATAGAGCAATCCTAATAAAAACAATCGCTCTGGAGTTTTAAAATCAGAATCAGAGACTCTGTATAAGAGCTGGTTTAACTGATTAAACTGAAGCGGGAAGCAGACTCCGTAAGCAGTCGGATAAGTACTGATCCAGGCCCGGGAGAGGGGCAGTACCTCCATGGAGCGGTCAAGCTCCTGTGCAGCCATGGCTGACCCCACGGCTACAGCCACTGCTGCGGATGCCGCCACCCGGCCCTGCTTGTTCTTGGGCTCGTCTTTCTTGTCCACAGGTAGGTTGATGAAGTCGGGAGCAGCTACGGGCTGGACAAACTCCGCAGGAAAGACCCCCGAGCGACCATGGATGGCTCCGAACTTCCAGCCTTTGTGTATTATATATATACATTAAGTACACATTATGTTTTATACATGACAGGTGCAAAAAACATACAAACAATAGCAATTGGTGTTCCAATAAGTAACAGCATAAGCACAGCAAAGAGGGTCATTAACACTAATTCTTATGTAAAGTTATCAGAGGGAAAATATCCATTTCTTTGCACCAAGAGGGTTCCCAGCAAGCAAGCATCTATTGCGCCTTTGTTGCTCATAGTTGTTGTAGTGCCAGCATTTTGCAGATTAGCACAACAGCCATCTGCTGGTGGCAGCACCATTCAACAACTACTCTGTATTTTGTCTTCTCTTAACAGGTGATCCTTATCTCAACTGCCCCGCGTTGACTGTCGACCAGCTGGACCATAGTGCTAATTTGCAAATTGCTGACAGACTGACAGCTACAGCAATGACAGGCTGCAAAAAGGGCACTGTATGCTTGATAATAGGGCTATTTATACCAGAGACCATTACCACCGCAAGCAGCAAAACATGCATGCCGAAAAACATATGTCTGTTCCTCAGAACAGTAATTTAATTTCAATATCATTGCATCAACAGTCACCGCAAAATAACATGTTTGAATATCTAAATACATGCTGAATCATTTCAAGGCAGCCAAGGACATGCTAACACCCCACGCAGACCCACCAAAGTCAGGCGTGTCTTTCTTTATCTCCTCTAGGAACATCACCTTCTTTCGTACAACGCAGCCGTAACACTGGCCTGTAAAACAGCTGTAGAGTTAGAGGACATGGCTCTGCTTTCGCACATAGTTACAAATTACTCTTGGATGTAGTTCAGAACTTTTCTGCTCGCTCACAATTTTTATGTTTGATCAAAATAGATCTTTTTAATGGATGAGTTTGCATTTTATGTTTACTACAGAAGGTCAGAGAATCTCCCGCTAATTAGTAAATGTAGCGTCGTGGGATTTTACCTTCCTGTAGGCCCTCCATAGTCTGCAATCTGATGATGTCACCCTTATGGAAGCTCAGCAGTGTCCTGTCTTCTGTGATGTAATTTCGCACTGCGACCACATAGTCTGAGTCCTAAAATGGGGGAAAGGGGTTTACACCATCTGCTCCACCCGTGAGAAAAGCCGCCATTCTCACGAAAGACAGTGGCTCACCTTCTTGATCTCTGTAATGAAAAAGTCTACCATAGCTTTGACCTGTGGAGCCTTAGCGGAAAACAGGATGAGCTTCTCGTTTGTCAGGTTGAATTCCAGCATGTTCTTTGAGGGGATTGTGACAAACATGATATCTGTGTAGCTGAGAGGAGGAAAAAGCAAGACAAGGAAATTATGAATTTATTATCTAAAGAATTGACTAAGAGCTGAAGAGACTGCTGCAGCCTAAGACACTCATTCCAACAGTGTAAATTCTCAGAAAATACTTTAATTCATAATAATAAAATCATACATTCTCACGTAAACAACATTATTAATAGCTTGAACGTTTGAATCCTGATATTATCTTGTAGATGGTTATGTCTGTGCTTTTTTTTTGTTTTTTTTTGTTTTGCTGTATCTAGTGACATCCCAACCCCTCACACAGGTGCTGTACCTGTAAGGCCGCAGGACTCTGAAGTAGTCTGGGGCGGCCGCACTGCTCTTCACCATCTTCAGCAGTTTTATCCCACTGTGTGATACAGCCAGGACTTGGACTCCAGTTCCCACACTCCCCTGCAAAAACATGTGCACGTACACATGTATGGGTACACACACACGTACACAGACACAGACACACGCACATTCATGAGGCATAGCTCATTATGATAGCATTGTCTGATGGGTAAAATACAAGGGGTCAGACAGTAAAGGGATACTCACAGATGCTGGGAAGAGTCGTGAGAAGTAAATCTCCCATGAGTCCCTGGCAGCACTGACGATCTTCTTCTTCACGGTCTCATCCTGATTAACCACGTTCTGCTCGATATGGTGCTCTCCTGTAACAGACACAACGACAACATCCTGAGCTGATCCCTCCATGCAGCTGCCCTGGAAACCCCCAAAGATCTCCCCAGCTGGACCACGAGCAAGTGCCCTTACTGCAAGCGCCACCTAGTGGACCACACCAGAAGTGCACTGTTAATTATATATCTGATTTACCGAACAGAGATTTCATCCTCAGCCGTTCCTCTTTGGTGATGCGAATGCATGCCTCTGAAAAAGTGTCGTTGACGATCTGGAAAAAAGCAAAAAACGAGCATAACTATCAACAATAATGTGAAAACAAAAATGTGGTGGAGCCACATTAAACTATTCATGCAGATAAAGTAATTCTGTTATGTATAATTGACTGTGGGAATTGTAACATACCTGTCTGAAAATGAGATCCAGAACTAATGGATTGTTGAAACTGTCCTTTGGGTAGAAAACCTGAAACCGAAACCAAAGCTTTAATGCAGTGAAGTATTTGTGGACGGTCAAGAAAACAACATTAGCGGTGAAGTCAGGGGTCATCAGAAGCACACACATATATTTCCCCTGTCCCTGCCAACTCTGTTCTGTGATTTACTAATCCAAACTCTCTAATTTCTTACTTTCACAATGACAGAAAGGGTAAAATGATAGAAAATGGTATTAGTATTGACATCACTGTAGGAGCCAGCTATGGTATGGTTGGTGCTCTCTGAGGGAGGGAGTGGTGGGGGTGGGTCTCACCTCCTTCCTCATGTAGATCTTCCAGGGCACGTTAGTGTAGGTGTAGTGTTCCTCACTGCCCCTTCTGTGCAACTCCGTCTGAATGTCCTCCTCCTCCACAGGGAGCTCCCGGGACACTGTTTCCACAGAGACCGTCTAATCATTTATTTAACCAAGGTACACCAATCAATCAATCAATCAATCAATCAATCAATCAATCAATCAATCAGCTTTTATTTGTATGGCACATTTCACAAACATTTGCCACAATACGCTTTACAGTAAACCCTGGTCTGAACCCCCACTAAAGCAAGCCTGAGGCAACAATGGCAAGGAAAAACTCCCTATGTGGAACAGATAGGAAGAAACCTTGGGAGGAACCAGGCCTGAGAGGGGGAGCCAATCCTCCTCTGACAGGCCCAGGTACAAGAACTGAGAAGTCTGTTCTCTTTATTAGTGATGAGCTGGGGAATCGATGCAGGTAGGGACTGCGAGGGATGAAGGTGCTGATCAGATAAAGGGGTTGTTTAGTTAGGTGGCCAGATTTAGGGAGCTGGTTATTGTGGGAATTTGACCAGGACAGCCTGGTTAACATCCCTCCTCTTTTGAAAAGTGCCATGGCAACTGTGAGTCAGGAATTTGGTTTAATTAATGTCTCATCTGAGGTATAGCACCTTCTACAGCACGGTGCTCTAATTACTGTAGGATTGGAGTTCTCTTGGGTCATACCTGCTTAGCTTTAGTGGTTTGACATTAGAAGGGTTTATGGTGGTGTGGCTGCAGGCTTACCCACCCATACCCCTGCTTACCATGCTGTCTCCCATAATGCCTCACCACTGTTTCTGCAAAGACAGTGCTACCCTCGTGCGGTACTCACCCTGTGGAGGGTCTGGAATGGGGGCCCTTTGGAACCTGGCTGGTGCTGGGGCCTGGGGCTTCCTCGCCTTGAGGCTCGGGGCCGGCTTAATCCCCTCTGCCTCCCTCTGCCTCTCCTTCACTGGAACTACAGCGGGGCTAGGAGCCGAGGGCTTCTTCGGCTGCTTAACGATGGAATTGAATGCCATTGTGGTCAGATAAGGATCATGAACCTCAATGCTAATATAACAATGCAAGACATTGATGTCTCTGAAACCTTAATCCTATTGAACAACTAATTAAAAACATTCGATCCTCAATTAGTGTAGTAAGACCCATAGTCCTGAAGTGATATGAAGCACCCCCTTACCTTAGGGGGCTGGGCGCTCATCTGCCCTTTTAGGATCATCATGGCCTCATCATGGGGGTCCATCTTCTTCACGAATGCCTTTCCCTCCCTCCTGTGCAGAGTAGCAGACACAGGGAAGCGAAATGAACTGTGACTGTACATCCCAAATGCAAATCGAATGGCTATCAAACAAAGACTTTGTTACAAATTCGTCGACCAACACCTACATGCCAAGTAAAAAAAAAACCTTCAATGGAGCTATGTTGTTTTTGTGTTCCTAATGTATTTTTTTGTTTGCTGGGCTCGCCAGGTGAAAACTGGACTCTTTCAGGTTGATAGACCTCCTGGGGCCATGTTATACTGCCACCATTTTCTTCCTATCCAGCAACAACAGGTAAGTACATTATTACCAGGTTTGCTCCTCCACAGGGTATGCCCTGGACACTGTGCTCTCATGGAAGTTTAAAAGAACCCTTTATTTAACCAGCTAGGTCAACTGTCATGATCTGGAGATACTATTGCGGAGAGGGACTGCAAGAGATTATAGTGCCAGTCAGATGGAGAGGTTGTTATTGGGGGATCAGTGGCACAGGGAATCAACTGATATGTGACACTCACTACCCAGTGAAATGTATATGTGTGTTTTGTCAGTTTGTTGTCAACATTACATTAAAGCACCATGCTGCCTAGTAACTAGAATTAAGAATGATATTTGAATTGAAAAATCGGCAGAGTTCATGAGAACAGCGCAGAGGCAGGTGGTGTAAATATTTACCGGGTCACCTTCATGGAGAAAATGGAAGTATTACCTTTTAATCTCTGGGGGTTGGGCCGGAGGAGGCGTCTGGTATTGCTTGATAATGTCCTTTATGTTGTGGCTTGGCACTATGTGCTCGGAGTTGGTGACAGAGGACTTGACCACATCCTCAGGTGGCACAGTGCGTTTCGGGGGTGGGGAGATGACTGTAAAAAAGTGCAATGTAGCGTCAGGGGGAGTCAACAAAGATAATGAAAATTCAATAATCAATACCCACCACTCTGAACTTATCATCACACTGTGAATGAACAAACAGGCATAGTGTAGCGCTTCTCTCCCACTACATTAGTGCTTTCATTTAACTGTCAAAGATAGTTCTCACCAGAAGGGGGCGCAGTAAGCTAAGTGTTTTTTTTACCGGTTTTGTGTCGAGAGGGCTCTTTTTTCACAGGTGGAGCTGGGGCCTGCTTGCGGGTGAGGCTGTTTTTCGCCGCTGTTTTGCTCTGAAACCACATCAAAGATCATGAGGATTAATGCTCAGTTCTTGAAAGATATGTCCACAAACACGAAGAAGCGTTTGTAACTTTCTGAACATAGAACGAAGGTTTGAGATTGACAAGGACAATCCGAATGTTTGTTAAAAGAGGTCAAAGGTGATGAAGGATATCATTCAATTCTTCAAAGATATGTTTACAAACATTAGGAAGTGTTTGTATTTTTGTCAACGCAACAAGGTATTGCCCGGTAAGGACAATAACACTAGTACAGACATCCAGCAAAGTCAGTCACATGCTCATTAAAAGAAAGATATAAGGATCATGGCTGTGCCTGCCTACCATAAGCGGTGCAGGACTGGCTGCCGTGGTCACGTTGGCCCGGGGCAGCGGCGTCAGACTCTTGGGGGGGCTGTGCTGGGTCTGCGGGCTGGTGGGGAGGCTGGAGAATGGGGTGGGAGTGTAGCTGGCGTAGGGACTGACCAGCGGGCTGGTGGGCGGACTGGTCAGGGGGCTGGTCAGAGGGCTGGTGACTGGACTGGTGACCATGGCCAAAGCCTGCATAGTCATCTGCTGGGCCTAGACAGACAGCACAAACAAGCAGCTCTGCTAAAGAACCCAGCACAGCTCAGCACCCACAGCAACAACAACCTCTATGGACATGCTAAAAAAGCACCGCACTGACCTAATGCCTACAAAACAGCACAGTCTTAGCAAAATCTTTGCAAGATCCAAAGATGTTGTTAACTCAGCTGTAGAGGAGGAAACACGTGTCGCTACATGGTGCTTACATGATTTTGATTACTGGGATACAAACCATAATTATTGCTTGCTGGTTGATAATAGCTTGCTGCTGCTGGGCCAGTACAGACTGCTCTGCACCTGTAGAATGAGGAGAGGCTGCTATCAGCACAATGGTAATAAACAGCTAATAAACAATAATAATAAAGGGATTTACTTTATTTATAAACCAGACATATATTATTGTTGCACAAAATGCCTCACAAACAATAGAGACAATTTTTAAAAGATTGAGCAGTAAGTAGTCGCTTAAGTCTCTCAAAAGATTTAAATTTCATACAAATTTCATACAAAGCATATGTGAAGCAGTGAGCAGAAAATTGATAAAAATATAAACATTTACAAAATAAATAAATGAAAATAAAAAAGCTATATTTTAATTGTATAGTGTTTTTACAGCACAAACAGTCACAAAGCAACTTTATATAGATGTAAGGCCTGAGACCCCCTCAGAGCCAACCTAGGGCAGGAGAGGCATGCCACATGCTTCCTATCCTACTCTGGATAAAAGGGTACGCATGCTGGTTACATCACACATCAGGAGGCAGAGTGACTGTTTTTAATTGAAACACTGGGTTGCCCTTGACACACTCACTATACCTGGTGCACTGGGCACAGCTGGCACACTGGGGATCACTGGCATCGCGGGCACCGCTGGCACTCCAGGCATTGCTGGCAACCCTGGCATGACTCCTCCCACCATGGGCAGAACTGGCACCGCTAACCACACGGCACACGGAGTGCAAAGTCAACCAAGGTGAGGCTAAATGTGCTATAGCGATGGTAGCCATGGTAACACACAGCGCACATGCCGTACTGCACCCAAACACAGGCTGGACTAGCAGTTACAAAGGCTTAGTACCCCATCCCTAGCACACCTGTTCCGTCCACAGTTACACAAAATAAACACACACACACAAAGGATGATGGGAAACATAAATGGCCAGTAAAATAAAGAAAGAGGAAACACAAGACAGGCAGCCTACAGACAACAGCACTGTCAAAGGCAACATGCTCAATAAAATACAGTATTCTTAGCATTGTAAATCTGAATATACATACTCATGCCTCATCGCATAAAGCAAAATGCTTAGCTATGGACATGCTATGGATATGGCTATGGCTTGGTAATACACCAAAGAGCACTGAGATAAACAAGCAGATAGCTCATGTTTTATTCCTTGAAGCCTTTGGTCAGTGGAATGGCCATAGATGCATTTTTCCACACACACCTTTGAGGAGTGTATAGATTACAGTGTGGAAGGTCAGCAAAGTGACCCACATCTTTTGTATAGTGAGGCAGAAACAAGTTCTCATATGATGTTACATAGGATAGCTCGTTAATTATTCATGAGGGAAGGTCGGTCATTATTGTTTTTAATAACAATAACAGTGTAAGACATTGTAATCCTGTGTCGAGGGACGACTCATGCTGCAGACAGAGATGTTTTACCGATGATAAACACAACAAGATGACGGGCTAGTTTTATTGGGGTCAAAAATCAGCTGGCATAGTTGTGCCAGCTAAATGTCTGCCCTAAAAAGTTACCAAAAGTGACCATCTATTACATAAAATAGCTTTTTGAATTTTACAGAAATGTTCCTTTTGGGAACAAGATTGCATGGGGTGGAGTGCATTACCAAACATTTTTAGAAGTGGTGGTTAAACCTATAACCAAGTCTAGACAAGCTGGGCATGTGTGATGTACATACGACCCTCGAAAAAACGTGTAAAAAATGTGTGTATATTTTTGCTGTATTAGATGATAAAATACATTAATATTATGCATATATGTTATGCATGTATGACTTACTAAACTTTTTTACGTTTTCTTTACTTTTCCTCTGTTACACGGGTCGTCTGCAGCGCTATGCGGTTTCCCACACAAGGCCGTAAAGCTCCCAAACAAATTCACATTTAATTGTCTGTTGCCAACCCGTGAAAAATCGAAGCCGTAATGTGGAAAGCTGCGATGCAGGAGGGTGAACTGTATTTAAACGTGGAGGAGGGTGGGGGTGGGGAGCGGCGGACTCACCCCCAGGCTGCCATCCCGCGGTGTAAGGCCCGCTGGCACCTGGCTGATTCCTGTCTCCGCCGCCCGCTCCGATCCCTCCGCCCCCTTTCATCCTGTTGGACACGCTGGTCTTCTCCAGATCCTTCAGGAGAGAGGTGTCACAGTGAGGGGGTGAATGAGCCTCGCTCGGGCCCTTTCATCACTGTACAGCATGAAAGTACTGTATTTTAGGTTTGAAGTTTTCATTAGTTTCCCTTAATATTTCAATGTTGAATTTCAATTTTAGTTTACTTTTAGTTAGATTTCAGAGTGGGTTGCTCGATTTAGTTTAGCTTTCCTTTTTTCAGAAACTCATTTGTAACCTTATTACTGTTTATGTTTTTATTCTTATTTCTGTTCAACCTTATTTGTGTTCAGGTTTTTTCACACTTTGCTTTCATCTTCGGTTTTATTTTCAGATTTAGGCTACGTTATTAACCTTGCTGTGCAGAGGACGTGAATCTGGCCCGGCCAGGACCTCGTACTGTAGGCGAGGGCAAGGGCCCATTTCCCAGCACGTATCTGCACCTGATCCCGATCTACACGCCCGTAATCAAGGTTAACTAAATCCTGATACAGCACCTCCGTTTGGCTGGATTCCCCTCCTGCAGCTCTCAAGTGTCTCTCAGCCTCCCCCCTCCTTCCCTCCCTCCCCCCCTGGTTTGGAATAGCCCAATTACTGTTATCCTTGAAACTCAGGGGAATGTAGGTCTCATTAAAAAATAACCCATTCATTTGCTAAGTGTCATATCCCCCGGCTGTGTAAATCAATCCTCTTCAAAAAACCAGGCCTGCCTCGCGATCATTATGGAATCGCCAGATCTCGGCGTTGTGAGAATTACGGTAATTCGGTAACTTAATCGCTCCGTCGCTCGGCGGGGTTCGATTGCTGACAGAACACATCTGATACATGCAAATTCTTACACACACACGGGATCAAATGGCCTTCACACAATACATGGTGTGACCACTCACTTTGCCTGTATTAGCACATCACTGATCGTAGGCCTGGAATATGCAGTACTCATGCAATACTGTAAATTATAGGAAAAATAATATTTTTTCCCTCTGACATTAAAGGAACATTACTGTAGGATGATGTTCAGAAATCACAATAATAGAACTTCAGCTTGTTACACACATTTCAGTACAAGAGAAAGGAGCGACTGCTTTACCCCGTTCCCATAGGACAGCACGGGGTCAAAGAGGCTATCGAGGTAGCGGTCCATGCCTTTCTGGGTGGGGCCTTCGCCAAAGCTGTCTGCTTCCACTGAGAGGACCGAGAGGCGGGACAGACAGGGGTAATGAGATCACCGCTTTCAAACACAGCAGGGGGTTTTGTGTGTGTGTGTGGGGGGTGTGACGATGGTACAGGGGTCCTCACCGTGGCTGTAGTACCCATCCGAATCGGGTAGGCTGGAGCTTGGCATGGCTGGGTGTCTCATCGCATGGGCGAGGGGGCTATCCTCATCCGAGTCAAACCCGCTCCCAAACAGACTACTGTGGAGGCCATGGTTACAGTGTTACTGTGATGTCACACATGACAAAGCTCCTCCCACTCTCTGATCTACTACACTGTCCAACACACAAAGGAAAACTCCACTCTGCTCTCTGATCTGCAACACAACCTAATACACACAAAACATACCACCTGCTCTCTGATCTGCTACACAACACCACACGCAAAGAAAGCACATTACAGCCCAACACACAAAAACACACTACCTGCTTTCTGCTGTACAACACAACCCAACACTCACAAAGAAAACACAGCTCCCGCTCTCCGATCTGCTATACCATTCAACATACACAAAACACACAACCCGATCATCTAATCATACTTAATAGCTGAAATGTATTAATATAACTGCTGCATTACATGAAAACTGTGCAATACAGACAATAAGGGGGAAAGTGGATTTATTGTAAGAGGTTGGGAAACTGGGGCAAGATTCATGTTTTGGCGAAGTTCCAGAAATGCAAGATGCTTTAATCGATACACAGCACAAATCTAGGTCTGCAATCAGCTCTGTTACTCCTCTCCGATTGCGCGTCCTGTGGCCAGAGCATTTATCACCATCCTCATGTCCCTCTCCAAAGCAATCAAAATGCAATCCAAACGACGGGAGCACTTGAGAAATCAGTCAGACCATCAGCGAGGCTCGATAGAAATCGGTCACTGGCAGTTCTCCATTTCCATCGTTCCCCCCTTCTCACCCCACCCCCCGTTTTGGTTGTTCAGCATTGTATTTAACAGTCTGGTTGTTATTAAAGATTTTTATTATCACTTTGCTCTGATGCTTACATGGTGGCGTTGGGCCGGGTCCTGGAGGGGTCCTCAGAGGAGATGATAAAGTAGGATTTCTGTTTGGGGAAGTCCGTCATCAGCTCCAAGTCAGAGATCAGGTCCATGACGTAATCATGACCCTCCAGCTCCGCCCACTGGCCATGCTCCTTCATCAGGACGGACCATCCCCTCCAGCCCTCCTGCACGCCTCTGGAAGAGCATGCCATTGAACGAACGAACAAACAAACGCACAAATAAACAAATGATCGAAACGAACTGTCACAGAAGACGAATGACTGATGATTGAAAACCTTTATTTCCAATGGGAATTTGCCTTGCATCCAAGTCGAACACATGAATCACAGCCAGTCATAAAAACAACATAAGGTAGTAAAACAAAATCCATAATATTGACTGGGACAATGGGCACAGTGCCTGGTGCTCACTCAGCTCATAGTTAACTGAATCAGGCTGACCATTAGATTCATCATAAGGGCTTTGTTATTCCATCAGGTGGCAAATGTTTGAGTAGCACTGTTCATATTTTGACTACGGATCTGCTGACTCATAATATATCTTTTCAAACACAGATACAAAGCGCCTGTGTTATTTCACTATAAGTCAGGTTATTGAGACTCTGTAATAACTCCTCAACCTGTAACTGTTGGTTTTGCATGGAGGCATCCAACCAATCTGTGAAAGGCAGAGCAGTGATAAAAGCATTGATCTGATTGGACAAATCAGGGTACAGGGAACCAATGGGTGTCTGTGTGGCTGTGACTGGGCGGTACCTGTGCTTCAGGATGTCCCCCGATAGGTCCTCCCCACTGGTCCAGGAGTGAACGGGACACAGGAAAGATGCCCCTGAGAGACACAAACGGGCACAGTGAGAGGCGGCAGATTTGTCACAGAGGATGAAGCTGAAAGGAAATACCTTGGGGGTTTTGCCATCCCGACAATGTGGGACACATCACCACAGATCAGATGACCAGTAAGCCGCTCTAACATTTCCAGAGAGGCCAAGGTAACGTGCTGCCAGGTTTGGCTTGAGGAAATGAGAGAAAACAAGGGCAGCTTGTCTGGCAATGAGAGCTGGACCTCAGCGAACTGTCCTGGTAACAGAACCAGCCACAGTTCCAAAATAACCTGGCAACCTCACTGTTCCACTGTCCTACTTGTGTTCATTTTCAGATAACAGAACCTGAGAATTAAAAATAGATCCACGAAAAGAATATTGCAGAAAGCTTTTTTCTTCCCTTTGTCACTTTGTCTTTGTATTAGGCTGTTAAATAATTGATTACAAAGGCTATGCAATCATATTATTTGACAGCAGGTGAACTGTACGACCATAGGAAAATCCACCGCAAATGCTTGGCAGCCCTCGACCTTACGTAAGGTGAAAGAGGTGACTTTTTCACAACAGAGTTAAATAACAGCTTGTCCAGCTTTAGGAAACAAAGAAACAACAGGCTCCTTTTTCCCCACAACAGTGTCAGATAACTGCATGCTGAACTTTGGGAACCACAGAAATGCATGGCAGTCAGATACCATTGCTTCAGCATGCTGAAATATCTGATTGAGGAGTGGAATTCCACTGTTGTTTACTTTATTGTCAATCACTGATCAGCATTGAAAAACCCCCTGGGCTAACAGCGATGCTCACCGTCAAAGCAGTGCACTTGCAGGACCATGTTTGCCCTTTTCCTATTGGCTGTCCACTCCAGCAGAGACAGCGGGTATGTCCTGGCGGCTTCCGGCCCGTATTTGGACTTCTGCATGGCCTGGATGAGCCTGTGTTGGCACACAGCTTTGTAGCCATTGTAGGCGTAGTCTGAAACAAACCTGCATATAGGGAAGAAGGTTACAGTCACCTCTGGGGAAACGCAAGGGAGTATTATCAAACAACTGAACCTCAGCGATGACAGAGCTTCTCACTTTAGAAGATACTTCTCAATTTTGTCCGATGGTGCGAAAGCGCTCAGACATGCTGACAGGAGCAGCCAGCCTCTCTCCGAGTTGACGGTGTTGGTGTTTTTCCAGACTTGGTTGGCAATTTGAGACAGGATTTCATCCCGCAAGCCGGGCGTGGACAGCCCCTTCTGGATGATGTAATTCCCAAACAGGTTCTCCTGAGCCCCATTGAGATGAGGATCCCCCATGAACCTCAAAACCTGAAGCAGACAACACAATGAACCCTGAAGCACCCGGTGAACCTCACTGCCGCATGGTGCACATGCACAGTGGTGACTTCTTACCATGATGAAAATACTGAGGGCCTCCTGCCTCAGATCTTCTTCCACAAGAGTGAGAGTCTTCTCAATTGGGGCTGTCAACATCCCAAACTTTGGCTCCTGTATATCAAGATTTTTATTGGTTATATTTAGGATTAATCTTAGAAAAAAAACAACAACTACATTTTATAAAAGATAACAAACAATTTATTGGATTAAGGATTATTATAGGTATTTGTAAAACAAGAAAAGGCTGGGATCCAATCAAATGATGTAACTTTAAACACATGTAATTCAATCAAGACAGGCATTACTCTTCAAAATGAGTTTCTTTGATTTTTTGGAGGCACATAGGTATATCCTTTGAATGTGATCTAAGATAGAATAGTAATACAGTATGTTTGATTGAATCCCAAACTTAGTTTCTGCTGCTCAACACTGAAGGCCACTAGATATTATTCAAAAATAGATGGAATCAGAGTTTCTCCAAAACTGGCATCCATGTAAAAATCCAATACATTCCTTCTTTGTTGGATTATCCAGAATATCTTTAAGTTTTCATTACTGAATATTTGGGGACAGCCTGAGTTATTGGACTATCAAAGGGTCTCCCATGTTTTGTAGCCTCCTTACCCTGAATCGAGTCCGGACAAATTTGGACATGGGGTAGTTGTTGATATCCAGTGGCAAGGTGAGCTCAGACTCCACTTGGACCTTGGGGGCCTGGACCAAAGCCAGGCAATCTGAGTGCAGCTCTCGGCCCGCTGTCAGAAGACAAAGCAGTGGTGAGGGGCTGTGTGTTTCAGCAGACCAGAAACAGTGTTCAGGATTTGCTTAGGTGCTTTGGCATCAAACTAAGAACAGCAGAATCTCTGCTTATCTGCTGCCACAAACTGAAAACACATCTGTTTAAAATACACCCTGACCCACCAAATCCAGAACTCGGCACATTCATTTAATCTACATCAACATCTCAACCCTATGTACCAATGTTTCCCCTGACACTTGTGAGCTTATTTGATGATATACTACAGTTTAATCAAATGACTATTTTTGCCAGTTATGGCACTGAAAACTTGGTATTGTCTCTGCCTATTTTGCACACTTCTGTAAGCTTTGGATAAGCGTGCCTGCTAAATGCAGGCTAAATGCTAAAAGTAAATGTAGATAAAACTGTGCACTGCTGCATGACACAACACTCTGGCTAATGACTGCAGATATACATATTGGCTTATAATCGTAACTGGTTTGAGTTACAATCTGAATGCACATAGTAATGTTTATACACAGCTGTAGTGCACAGCTGCAGAGTTTCTGGCAAATGGTACACATTAAAAAGGTGAAGGCAAAATCTAAAGAAGTAAGCATTCACTAACCTGCTGCAGCTTGTAGCAGCCCTCCCAGCTCTGCAGGGATGACCAGGTGTGTGACGTTGACCACTTCCCGTCTCGTCAGCTCCTGGAAACACACGTTTGAGAGTGGCTGTTAAAACAGTACCTGAAGGCAAGTGCAGATTGTTAAGAAAATATGTTGAATAAACTTGTTTTTGGAGACACATTTACCATTTCAATGCGCATCCGTTCCTCCTCTGCCTGCCTCAGAGTCTCCAGCTTTGTCTGAAAATCATTTATCACAACTGAAATTAGACTGCAAGATGGGGTGGTATGATTTGGTGACATGTTTGGGATATTAGCAATGTTAGCTCTATATTAACACTGGTGTAGTCATTCATTTAAGGCTGATTTCACCAGGCACACATTCATACCTGGATGTATCTCCTGCGGTTGACGTACAAGAGGACTAAAGAGCGGAACTTGATCAGGCTCTGTCTCATCTTCAGATAGCGCTTTCTGCGCATGGAGGGACAGAGAGAAAGAAACCTCAGTGACCAGAACAACACTCCAAGAGGGACGGGGACATGTTGACAATGGCAGTTGAGTGTCTGACGGAGGGACTGGGAAGTGCGACAGTGATCAGCGATCACTGATGGCTGATTGTTGAGCTTCACCTGGTGAGATATCCCCGGCAGTGCGCCTCCAGTCTGATGATCTTCATGCGGAAGGCCAGGAAATTCCTCCGGGCGAAGAACATGCGGACGTACCGCTGAAGAACGATGGCAGCCACATGCCTCACGCGGTCTCGCTTGCTCTCCAGAAGCTGGTGAAGCTCTTCTTTCATGAAGAGCTAACATATAAAAATACATATATGTGCATTCTCTCACAATATTATTATCATCTTATAATATTGTTATAAGCATAGAATGTGAAAGTAATGATAGAAAAACATTTCATTCTGAATGTTCCAAAACATATGTAGTAAATGCTATAATGCACTATACTTACTACTCATAAATTACACCTACACAGTACAAATTTCAGTCTTGTTGGAACAGCAACATACCTCCTGTTGAAGTTACGGCTGACGCCACAGGTAACAGGCTTTATGACTCAAATGTGTATACCACATATCAAACATCTATTTTTAAACAGTGTAGCTATATTACTGAATACCAGTATAAAGAAGAATACCAGATACAATGATTTGACAGGCTGCTTGTTTTCCCATAGAAAGTAACAGTAGTGTTCTCCATACTCACCTTGGTCACTCCCACCTGGTACACCCCGCCCTTGATTGGACACAGCTTCTTCAGCATGATCACACAGTTCTCTCCTTCGGGGGGCGGGGCTTTCTGCATTCCCAGCAAGGCCTTGTACCTGGCAGACAGACAAATTGCTGACACAGCAGCTTTTCAATCCCTACTGTAAAATATATGCTGGTTTAATTTCTAGTTTCTAGTTTCTATAAAGTTTTCAAAGTTTTCCAACTGTACCTGTTGAGGAAGGTTTCGAAAGGAATTCTGATAGGGTAGCCCTCTTTCCTGATGCGGATGGTCTCCAAGATTCCAGAGTAGCGTAACTGGGTGCTGACCAGCTCCACCTCAAACAAATCAGGTCCTATAGAAACAGACACAATTTACATTTTACAAATCAGTGCACATTAGAATTTGGACAAATGCTTATAAATGGTAATAAATAGATTGCATAGTCACAAACTCTTTAATAAAAATGAGAGACACACCTTTTTGTTGTTTGGCTTTATGCAGCGCACAAAAAAAGGGTTGCACCTGAACAAGGAAACATCCACACCAGTTAAGAACATTTACTAAAACTGACACTAATAATACACAGTAGAGCAAATGGCTTAACTGAAGCCTGTGCTGGAGATGAAGTTCCATGCTGGTTTTTTAATGAATTACAAACAATGCAGGGATGGTAAGTCATCAAGTCATCATACCCAATTAAACATATTCACGTCTGAAATTAGAAAAGCATTTAGCACACGTGAAACTATTTTGCTGGGGTGCAAGAAGACTAAACAAGCATGTGATTGGTTGAGGAAGATTGCTTTCTCCAATCACAAATCAAGTCACTGAAATTGCATGTGCATTAATGTGGCCCTTTCTCCATTTAAGCACATATACAATTCAATAAAAACAAAAGTTCATATCTTTGACGGTACATTCCATTACAATGACTTGTCTCAAATAAACCAGAGCATACTCAAAGAATTGAATGTTGTGATATGAAGTCTGTTTTGATTGAATAACTTCTCCCCTACAGAAGACTACATTTGTTTAATTGAATCCCAGCTATACTTAGTGATCAGCTCCATCAACAACTGCCTATGAATCCTGTCATTCACCTCTCCATCTTCTCCACTAGCTCCAGGAGGGACTGCTGGAACTTGGCGGCCACCGTAGAGGCCTGGTAGCGCCTCGTCACCGTGCTGTTCTTCCTCATGGACTTCTGCTGGCCGAGGAACTCTGCATGGTTCAAGAACAGGTTGGCCACCATCTGGACCAGGAGACATGTTAAGAAATGTTCAAACTACCATCTGGACCAGGAGACACGTTAAGAAATGTTCAGACCTCATGACCGAGGTTGCATGGCAGCTAAACCTGGAGAAGAGCTCTCCCATCACCTTGTTTTTGCTCTGCATGAAGAGATCGAGAACGTCCTGCCGGAGCTGATCGTAATTTTTGTCCAGGAACTTGTGAACCTGTTAGTGAGCAGAATATGTTGTTGTGAATCTGATATCATGATCTTTCAGTAGGAAGTGTATAAAATCACTGATATCATAGCTGATATATGATCAAACTTCTCTTACGCAGTCATACCTGATAGGTGACTTTTCCTGCATAGTGCTTTATAGTAAACTCCGGCAGGGGCATCTTTGGCTTTGCGTAGAGGGGGTCGTTGCCATGGTGATAGTGACACTTCTGAAGGAAGGTGTGGTCTGTGGCCTTAGGAGACATTAGGAGATTTACACCAGTAAAGCAGTGCAGGGTGGAAAAGGTACACTTGGACCAAAATTTGATTAGAAATGGAAACACAAAGCAAGAGCAATATACCTGCGGGAAGCAGCTCTGATCGTCGAGAATACGAAGTATCCCATGAGGCTTTGAGGCGATGAGGTCGAGGCAGGGCTGATTGTCACTGAAAGTCACTTCATCCCAGGTGACCTGCTCTCTGATGTATTCCTCCTAGGGAAATTTAAAGAAGGTTGATTTAGCTGAGGGGCCAGTGGTGCAGTGAAACGGTTTAAAAGCTGGGCTAGTTACAGAGGTTGCAGGTTCAGTTCACAAGAAGGGCACTGCTGTTGTACTCCTGAGCAAGGCATTTAACCTGCATTGCTTATTTAAATATCCAACTTTATGAAAAAATTGTGTGTGACCATGTGAACTGTTTGGATAGCTCTAAATAAGAGTGTCTGCTAAATGTCTTAATTAATTGTACATAAAATATGGTAAATTGATATTTGACATTATATGTATGACATGTATTTTTTCCAATATGTACTTTAAAATACCCAACTTACCTGCTCCTCCTTGAATACGATCTTGTTGAAAAAGAACTGCAGGTACTCGTTTGCATAATTGATACACAGCTGTTCGAAGCTGTTGAACATAAGGTCCTGTAAACAAACAACAACAAGAACATATGAGGGGTTTGATATTTTCCTTGTTTGATCCTTTAAAACAAAAAGAACACAGTACAATTTTAGGATCCTTACTATAAAATGTTTAATTAAAAAAAAAAAAAAGATTTTAAAAATGTATAAAAATGTATTACCTCAAATCCATAAATATCTAGAATGGAGATAGACAGGGCTTCATTTCTTGGATAAACGAGTCCATTTATCCTGTCTGTCAGCCAGTTGAACAAAAGGGAGTACAAGATCTTGGCAACTGCATCTCTAGAGTTTAAAAAGATGCACATTCATTATAATTAATATCACTCCTCTGTGTGAAACACTTATCACGTTTATCATGAAGTTATTAGCTTGTAATAACTGTGTGGTTTTTAGACTTTACCTGGCATCAACTGCACTTTCCACTGTCAGAGGAGTGTATATCTTCTCTCGCAACGTTTCCTTTGGGAGAGTAAAAACACACAGCCACAGTACAGTTTAAGGCATTCGTTCAATTGAAACTTGTATGCGGGGCATACAGTAAAGCTAGGTGTACATCACTGCATAGAGTTTGTCTGTTCACAAACATTAAAAAAGTTACGTTATATGGGACAGGGCTATCATACAACACATTGTTTCACACAAGTGCTAAAGGGGATAAATTAAGAGAAATCTGCGCAAGCTAACTTCATTTAAACCACTTTCCATAGATATCTATTCTGAATTTAATGAGAAAGGCAAACAAAGCCCAAAACATGAAATCACATGTAAGATTTAAGTTTCATCAACAGAGGTTCGTTCATTTGAATGTGCCCTCCCTCTTATGCAGGGGGGGAGAGTGCTGGGTCTGGGAAAAGCTAGCGCAGATATTACATTAGCGATTGCCGAGCCACACCATCAACAGGCCAGTGCAACTGATACAGGTGCCACTGACAGCTGATCCAGCTACACCTGTGTGTGGAGGTGTAAATGCACCCAGGGACACCGCTAATCACGCTGCTTTATTTATTAAATGAGCAAGATGCTCGACAAGCCCGCTACATGGGATGTAGCATGTAGCGCTATCAAAAAAATCACAGTGAAAAAAAAATTATGTAAAACAAGGCAACAATGTAATTCCATTTGTTATGTGGGATGCTGATGATGTCATCAAATTTCACTTTGTCTATATAACAACTATCAATCTCTCCTTTCATTCTCATTAAAAAAAAAAAAAAAAAAAACATATGTGCAACAAGGCATATTCTTCCTCAGACACTAGACCAGGTATCTAAAGCACAATCAGGGTTACCACTATAGTTTTGGATAAAATTACAAACAGGAAGACAGACCACAAGATAACATGGGCAATCAGAAGCTACTCAGGAAATTACAAGACACAAAGTTTTGTTCAGAATTTTGGATCACTGTCCCAAAACTATTGACCAACGCTAATGAAGCTCAAAGACGATGTGATCCACATCTAATGAGACAATCCCTGATGTACAGTTTGCCGAACAAGGTTTATGGGTAACGGCTTAAAGAGAATTCACACGAAATAGGATAGGCCTACGAGATAATTAGCTTTCATCAGTTGTGTAAGAATGACCTTTCAGGCTAAATTGCATGAGTTAGAGGAAGTAACATGGAGGATCGGGGATTGGTCCACCACTGCCCAGTGCGCTCTTTAACTGAGAGCGAGTCACTGCTCTCATTGGCTTGCAGGGTGATGAAAGGGAACCGGCCGACATCTATAACCGTGGCAACGGACACTGTGTCAGCATGATGTAATGATAACGGCCACTGGCAACCACTCAGCTTTGGGTGTTAAAGTTGCGAGGGCCCAGGATAGCCCCCGATTGGATTTCAGCTGTTTCCATAGCACCGCGCCACCTACTATAATTAACTTTGCTTGTTATCCAACCCAGGGGGACCTGAAGCTTATATGCCTCATTTGAGGTTTTGTTTGGTGTCATTGTTGCCGTTGTACAGCAGACAAAACCAAATGTATTAGCTGTTGAATTTGTTCCATGTTTCAAACAAGATGAAAAAATGAACATCGGTTATAATTCACCTGTACATGTGGAAAATAACCAGACATGCTGTAGACAACATTTATAACAGCAGAGGAATGAAATTTAACATGCAAATTGTTAACATTATACAATAATAATGCGTACCTTTTCATTCATTCTTTGCTTAGCTGCTGCTCTTTATTTAATGTTTATTTTACCGGAAAACCCAACTAAAATTAACATCTCCTGGGGGCTGCTCTTGTGATGGCTTATGATTTTGAAAATACAAAGAGTTCAGACTTAGCATTTAAACATTCTATGGTCATTCATTCCCCTGCATTTATGCCCTGTCTAAAATGGCACTGGTCCACGCCAGCATTCCTCCAGGCTAGGTTCAGTCTTACTGTCAGTAATGACACCTGATCTTTATTTTGTTTCTGCATTTGGTTTTGTTCAGTTGTTTTCATGTGTTCTGGTTTTTTCCGTTTCCCCGGTCCATGTGCTTTTTGTTTTCATTGCCCTATTGAGCCTGCTGCTCCCCCTGCATTGTTTCCTGATTGCTGATGTGTTTCACCTGCCCTGTTGTTCACCTGTCCCTTGTTTGCTCATTTACCTGTGTATTTATACTCCGCCTTGTCTCCTGTTCTGTGCGAATTCATCTCTGTTTCCTGTTTGTGTTCAGCTACGCTATGAGCCTTTTGTTCCTGCTTTACCTGCCCGTTCTGACTCTTGCCTGTTTTCCCATTTACCAATTTCTGGATCGCGTTTTTGCCCTTTTGCTGTGTCTGCCTGGTTACAACTATGCCTGTTTTCTCGACTACGTCTTTGGAGTCTGTTTTTGCCCCGTTTGCTGTGATCTCCGGGTTTTGACCCTGTACCTGCCCTTTGGATTTGGCCTTTTTCATAATAAAGTTCTGTTTATTTCATTACTGTCTGCGTCTGAGCTCATACTGCACCCTGACACTTACCGTCACTTTGAAGGTGATGGACTTCTGCAGAGCGTCGGGCGAGATGTGGAGCAATTCGGCCACGACGCGAATCTCCTGAGCACTCACCACAGATGCCATCTCCTGAGAATCATTCTGGAGGAAAGCATGAAAGTGGTACAGGATCAACATGGATGCATTGTTCAGAGCTGTCATGCCCGCCAACAGGAGCTTTGCCGGTCCTTTCACTCCTGTCAACGCTCAACTGCACATCCTCCAAACAAGGTACGACATTTGGTATCAGCAGGTCACTCATCGAGGTCAAATAAAGATCCTTATAAGAAACAAAAGAGTCTTCATAAAAAGAAAAGGCTGAAAGAAGTTCTCAGAGTAGTAACCTACACATGTCTTTTGCAGGGTGGAGTGGGAAAGGAAAAAGTAAGAATTTAAAACTCATAAGTGTTGTTGAGAAGATGCAGGCTTTGTGTTACCGAGCAAAGGTGTGCAGTCACTGTACCTCATTTCTCTCGAAGAACACGTTCCCAAGGTGAAGTATGGAGGAGAGTATCCTGAAGATGCTGTCCTGGTCCTCAGGGCCGAAGCTGAGAATCTCCATGGCGTTGAGGACCCTCAGGAAGTCCTCCCCATCATTCTTCCCAGGGATCACACAGTCCCCACCCTGAGAGACCACAGGAAGACTTTAGGACAAGAGGATTCCCAAAAAATAAATGGCACCAGCAAACAGCAGCACTTAGGGAGCCAAAAGGAGGGAAAAATACATGCAAAAAAATACAAGCAATTTATCAGTGCTTTAATTAGTGGATTTATTGTAGATGTTTAAACACCGCTGTGTTTGTAAGCTGTCTATTTTAAAGCAGTTAGGTGTTACTAATGACATGAAAGAAATGAACACAGATGAGCCCCGCTCCACACTGCAGGCAACTCACCTGGTTGAGGTAATAGTAGGTCTCTGCCTCCTGAAGGTAGAAAGATCGCTGCTGCTGAGGGGGAAGGCCTGCAAGCATCTCGTAAAAAATGTGATAGTTTCTCTCATGTTTGGCCTGGGAAGAAAAAAACATCAAAAAATTGTATTATTTCATTATGATAATTATTTATAACAACATTATATTGTCATAAAATAATATTGTAATACATTTCAAAGTGGTGTACCCTTCTTGTATCTGTTAAATACCTTGATTGTACTGTTGTACTGTTATGTGCTGTTGTTGATGTCTATGAGGATGTGGCACGATATATAAGTTCAGAGGTCAAAATGTAGACAACAGGTGCTCTCCAATTACACCCAAGGGTATGCCAGCAGCAATTTGCAAATCAGCCAAATGGCAAGGAGTGGATTGCTGGCTCAAATTCCGAGTTACCAAAGCAAGCCAAGGATGTTGCCTTTGCATCATAATAAAATGTGAGATGACTTTAAAAGTTGTGTAACTATGTAAGTAACTGTTCATCAGGGGTCCCTTTATATGTGCATATATTTACAATAGAGTCATCTCTAGATAGTTCATGGAATGCCAGAGATTATTTCATAAAATGATTAATTACATTATTTGAAAGCTTATTTTAAAGAATTTGTTCCAAATTCTCTACTCTCTCTTACTTTACTTTAGAGAATTTCTCTACCTGTGTCCTTTTGTCAGCTAGTGTAAAATCAACCACAGCAGGACAAAGTTAGTGCTGAATCCTATCTTTGTCACGGCTTAAATATTTTTTTATAACTCACTTTAACATGCCGGTAAATAATCTGAGCACATCAAAGGTACATTCCACTGGGGCATAGTCTTACTGAAGAATAGCGTGCGGATTCTGTCCTTTTTCCAGGGTCATT
This sequence comes from Albula goreensis, assembly GCA_022829145.1. NCBI lineage: Eukaryota > Metazoa > Chordata > Actinopteri > Albuliformes > Albulidae > Albula > Albula goreensis. Next base: position 5,398,339 of record CM040748.1, on the reverse strand, counting down.
TTCCTTGAACAACCACCAGTGTCACACACATTGATGCTCACAGGACGTGACAGAATTCGTGTCACCCTGATCTTTGTAGGCTCTGAGAAGTACAAGATCCGGGTTGTCGAGACATGCCTACCTGAAACACAATCCTGGACTTCTCAAGTAGATACTGCGAGGTTATGGCACCACTGATCACACCCCTGTATTAAATAATGCAGGCGATTGTATTCACAACGAACACGTAAGTATCCCGTCATTACCACCCTTCAATCACTGTGGCTTAAATAACAACTAGGCCACGGCACACATTTTGACCAGACCTGCAGTTCTACAGCGCAGAACCCATTTTTATGAAATATCATAATTCATAAATATAATCGCTGTTGGTATCATTCCTAATCAGTGTTACGGCTAATGCCAAAGGCCATAATAATAATTAAATTAACAAAATCATAAATTAGAACTATTGTACTACTATTATAAATTATACTGACATATTAATTAACAAAGACCTTACTATGATTGCCAAGATGATATCGTACAACTACTACTGAATAAAAAAAAAAACTCTCTTCAAAAAGAAATATTACTTACTCCTCCAAAAAGATCTCCACATATTTCCCAAACCGACTTGAGTTATCATTCCGGACAGTTTTGGCATTTCCAAAAGATTCTAACAGGGGGGTTGCTTCGAGAATCTGTGGAGAAATTGGGGATGAATTGTAATTATTAGGTATTAATAACTGTATTTCATTCTCATAAACAATGTCTACACTGCAGTCAGCACTCTCATCTGCATGCAAAGACAGTGTGGCCTTATATTAGCTACAGGGATCGAAGCATCTCGCAATGCAATGAAACGAGTACAGGGAGGACAAGGCGAGTATTATTTTCACCCAAGCTTAAACATGAATAGGCTTCAACCTCATGGAATTGAATTCTTAGTTCTCTCTTGGTGAAAAATGAAGTATTTGTGGATTTGTGTAAAATTGTAAGATTGCAAAATTGTGGTTTGGTAAATAAGAACAGTTTATTAGACATTATTATAACGTCATCATGATAATCTTTATCAATTTAATAAAATGTCAGTATTTTATTTTGGAATTTATGGTTAATCTATAGTAACCTACAGAACCTGTACAATAAAAGGCAATATACAGGGCTGAAATGCACAATATTACTATCATATTACCATATTACTATCACTGTTATTACTTAATATTGATGATGCTGAGAACATACATTTCTGAGGGACCAAAAGAAAATAGAGCTCAGTCCAGAAAATGGATATCAGTGTCAGCAAAATGCAAACTCCTGAGCCCATGCATCCATATGCAGATGCATTCATTATGCACACACTCCACACAGACACAGGGTTAGAGTACAGTACCTCAATCTGTCTCAGAGCACATGGGGACAAAACACATAAAGAAAGCATGATAAGCCACATGGCAGAAAGTGAACAGCTTCAACATAAAGCTCGCTGCTGATCTCTCCGTTTCTCTGCTGATCTTGTTCTCACCTGTTGCGTGATATTGCGCTTGTGGTGTATTGCGGTTAAGTAACGCAGGACAAGCTTGGTGGCTTCTGTCTTACCCGAGCCACTTTCCCCACTGAAAGAAAACAGGTATTTTAGTTATCCAAATGATAAACTCATGCCTCTTTTGTTAAACATTTTTTGTTAAACATCTTTATATGCAGTGGTAAAGGTGCATAGGTCTAGACGTATTTTCATCTTTACACAAGTAACAATTTGGACTTATTTTAATCTTGGCCTTTTGAAACAGAAAAATGTAAAGGTATTTTATTTAAAAGTAAGTGTTCAAGTATTCAAGGTTCATCAAAACCTTGGAGTGGTTTCAATCAATACAGCACAGACCAGGTGTACATGAGACTTACTGCAGCAGAAGCTTCCTATCAGTAAAATTTTACTGACAGTAAAATTTACATACAGTAAGAATACAGCATGATTTTTCTTGTTTAGTGGTGGTGTGTGTGTGTGGGGAGGGGGGGCCCCTACTTACAGTAAGAATATAAACTTGGGGATTTAGTAATGGACCATTTTCTGCATGTTTGGCTGTTCCTTTTCATCTTTTTTAAATAGCTTCTCTCAGTTGGGGTTTTTATGCATAAGAGCACCGTGAGCATTAGCCTTACCTTATAATAATGCATTGATTCTGTTTGCCGTCCATCATTGTTGTGTAGGCAATATTTGCAATAGCAAAAAGATGACTGTAAAAAAATACAACAAACAAACAAAAAAAACAGCTCAGGCAATATATAACATCTAGCACAGTTTGAAAAGACAGAGTGGTCACACTATCTAGTTTTGCTAAGCGCCTTCTCATATGACCTTGTATGTAATGTGGCCTGCAATCTATAACCATAGTGAAGGTTGGCCCTGTTCCACAGTGCTGCTAGAAATGTGAGCCGGTTATACAATGCTATCTCACAGAGGTATTTAAACAAGGAAACTACTTGATCTTGCATAAATGCCAACTCTTGATATATTTGTGTGCTGAGAATAATAGAACCACAAGAAAGGACATGTAATCAAGATAACTATGGTGTTATCCAGTCTACATCGTTTCTCCATGTCAACTCCCAAATGATGGAACGAACTCCCTGTCCTACTACGGACTGTTAAATCATTACACTCCCTCCAACATGGTCTGAAAACCCACCACTTCAGACAATATCTGGCCTAAACATCCTATCCTCATTCAGAACTTGTATATCTATTTTGTGTTATTTATAATTATGTGTTCGCATTATGTATCAACTATTATGCATCATTATAATGTAAATGTATTAGCATTTGGATTTATATTCATGTATTATGTTTATTACTTTATTAATTGTATAATACTAATATTATAATTTTATAATTGTATATATTTTACTTGGCTTTGTACCATTCTTCTTGGCTATGCTATTATGACTTAAATGTAATTAATAGATTTGCTGTAGCATTATTGATTGTATCTAATCCTTGTACATCGCTTTGGATAAAAGCATCTGTGATTTTGGTCGTCTGCATTGGGAGTCATAGAGCCTCCATCTCCTCCACTGGGCCTCACGGAGACACTTACGGAGGGTTCTCCCCCAGGGCATGTCCCTCATACTGCAGCACCACGTCTGTTCCATAGATATTGTACATCCTGTAGGGGTTCACAGCCACCAGGATGCTGCCGATATAGGTCTTCATATGCACAGAGAGGGTAAACAAGAATTTTTGATAAATGGTTTTCATAGATGTAGGAATGCAGTTCAAAAACTGGCAAAATTAACAGACATTTACTCCAAACAGATATTTGCATTTATGGCAGTAAGAGTGGAATCATGAGATAATCAGGTCATCTTTAAATTGTATAACTTCAGCTGGTTTACGGTTCAAACCCCAGATAGTGAACTGTTGCTGTAGGATTGATCCAGGTTCTTAATCCGAATAGCAGCAATACAATTCCCATCAAAAAGTTATCTTTGCTTGTTTGTCTGGCTGAAGGTGTCTTTCTAAGGTCATTATTGACATTGACACCTCTTATTGTTGGTCTTTGATAGTTCTAATCAGCCGACAACGGCCCAACTTACATAAATCAGCTCCTGATCGAACCTCTTTTTCAAATTTAACAGCACGGCGCTTTCACTGAGGTCTCTAAAAAAAAAAAAAAGGATAGAAGCACCACTCATTTTCAAGAAAGGCTGTGTTTTTTATTCTCACATAGATGCCACTGTACAGTTGTAGACTTACTCCATCTGTGTCATGTCCTCGATCCCGTCTTCCTCCCCCAGCTCCCTGTAACGCATCGTGGGCAGACTTCTGATGGAATACATCTGTTCGGCAAATCACACCCAAAAATGAACAGATCAAATTCCATGCACACTAGAACAGGTTGGAACAGTGATGAAGTGGAACCTCACAGACACCAAACTGGACTTACAGAAGCTAACACAAGAATTAACACCAGTGGATTTGTAAATCCATTTTTCCCAGGTAGCCTAAACAGTCGGTTAGCCAGCTAGATGGGGAAATTGCTCAACTCAATACAAACAGGCTGTAGAAAAAGAAGCTCAGTTTGCATTCATCAATACGCTAGATATACACTGTGAATATGGTTTCCCTCATCCTTATTTGAATAACATGGTGGTCTGGGCACTGGGCATTTATGAGCTGTAGGTAAAAATCATGGATACAGTTTGAACTAAATATTTGATTTTTGAATTTATAGAATTTCATTAGATTAAGTCACAGCATTTACTTCCAGCTTGGCTAAAGTACCAAGCAGCTCAGATGTTTATATGGTGTTTAAATGGTGTAATTATTGGACACCATACAGCTAGTTTGTTCGCCAAAATAATCAGTATTCCAACAGAAACTGTTAGTGGGCATGGTCTAAACTGAAAGAGACTGATGATAAATTTTCCATCCTTACAATTGTTAGTCTTTTAAATCCTCAAAATGAAATTGAAATCACTCTTACATTTCCCATCTGGAATAAATGTAATTGCTTTACAAAGAAGTGAAATTAGAGATATTTATGAAATCACTGTCATGTTATATATATTTTAATAAAATCTAATAGGGAAAACTTTTTAAATGAGAAAACACTTTGATTATTTTCTAATCTTACACCATGGCACTACCATTGGAGATATGTACACTATCTTAATGGATGAACAGGAAGTGGGGGAATCATGGGATTGCATACGTAAGTCAATGCTGCAAGTGGCTTGCTACGCTACAGACTTAATTACAGAGGTTGCTGTCTTTCACACAGTCCCTATGCAATACCAACTCCGAGCCTGCCCGCACTCCACACTTTCCCAGCATAGGAATGTGGAACACAAATGTCAGTTTTTAGTTTTACATTGTAATCAACCACCTGTGGAATACAGTAGATTGTTAGTGTAAACGCACAAGAAAGGATGCAGTAGGGAGGAGATGGCGGCCGGATATTTTCCCCCCATGTCCAGTTTAGCCTATTGCCCCCACCATGGTCTTCCCCCACTAGTTACTCCTTTTCTCCCTCCCTCTCTCACATCTCTGTGTGGCTAAGATATGCAGATCACCCCTATTTCAGTTAGGGACAATCTCAAACCAGATTCATTCCAATAAGCTCTAAGTCATTTTGAATCATAATAGCAGCCATAAGAGTGTTACAAAAAAAAAAAAAGAAAAATCTGAATATGGGATAAAATTCAGAATTATTATTTGTTTATGGCTCATTGGATGTGCATTTCTGAATTCCGAATGTAGCATTTGCTTTTGGACAAACCTATACTACAGAACAATGATAATGAGATTCATTTTAGTATGAACTATAAGTTTGACAAATAGTTTTAGCGTTTACCTTATCATACCACTGCCCTGCAGGTTCACCTTCCCTGTCTGGTGCCCACTCAGGAGGTTCAGAAGGCTGTGCTTCATGACCAGTGGGGAGAGGAGTGAGGAGTTCATTGTCATCCCTGTACATCGACCACTTTGTCAGGTTCTGCACTGTTTGATGAGGAAGGACCTTCTCTGACGACCAGACGTCTTCGCTCTCCTGAGCCTCTCTTGTATGACCCCGAGCCCAGTGCTGCTCCGGTCCGATTCTCTGAGGTGAAACCACGGCGTATCTCGGATCGTCTGGGAAGGGCATAATTCCTGGGGGAAGCTTATAGGATGCATTGCGCAAGTTTTGGTTCTGCAGAATACCCGCCAAATCAGGAGGAGCTGCTCCGTCGTCGGTTTTGATCAAGATCGAGCCATCTGGAAGCCTATAAGTCGCCTTTTGCAGCTGTGGATTCTTTAAAGCATCTAACAAAAGTGGAGAGGAAGCTTTGTGCTTCGGAATTAAGAGGGACCCATCAGGGAGACTATAGGAAGCATTCCTTAGCTGTGGGTTCCGGAGCGCTTTAGCCAAGTTTGGGGATTTGAGCTTCTGGGTCAAAATGGATCCTTCTGGAAGTGTGTAGGAGGCACCGCGAAGCTGTTTGTTCTGAAGTGCCGCTGACAAATGAGGGGTGGTAGGTTGAGGCTCAAAATATTTGGACAGTACTGATCCATCTGGTAGCTTGTATGAAACACTGCGGAGGTTTTCATTTTGAAGGGCATCTGCCAAACGTGGAGAGGACGGCTGCCTGTATTTTTGGCCTAACACTGAGCCATCGGGTAGCCTATACGAAGCATTCCGCATCTGTGCATTCTGCAAAGCATTCGACAAGTTTGGGGAAGAAACGTCTTCTTCAGTGCCATCAGGATGACGAACAACAATAGTCCCGTCAGGGAGCCTGTATGAGGCACCGCGCAGCTGAGGATTCTGCAAAGCATGCGACAAATTTGGGGAAGAAATACGCTGTTCTGCATAATCAGGGTGCATCACAACAGTTCCATCAGGTAGCCTGTAGGATGCACTGCGAAGGTGAGGATTTTGCAAAGCGCTTGAGAGCATTGGGGAAGTAGCTTGGTCATAAGGGGAATAGGGCGATCTGCTTCTCTGTAAGGGTGATGTGTAGCTAGCGTTACGGAGCTGAGGATTCTGTATAGCACTTGCCAGAAGAGGGGACGAGCCCTGTTCCATCATAGGTCATACGCCGCCCCCATTGGACCATAGGGAGACATGCCTCCTTGCAACTGTGATCTGTAGTTAGCATTGCGAATGTTCGGATTCCGCAAAGCATTCGACAAAAGCGGTGAATGAGCCTGCCCTGCTAGCTGACCATACTCTGGCCTCATTTGATGATGGTGAGAAGGCCTTCTATGTAGCGGTGTTCTGTAGCTGGCGTTGCGAATGTTAGGATTCTGCAGAGCATTCGACAGAAGGGGTGAATGAGCCTGCCCTGCTAGCTGATCATATTCCGTCATCGCCGGATGATGACGAGAAGGTCTTCTGTGTAATGACCTTCTATAATTCGCATTTCGAATATTAGGGTTCTGCAAAGCGTTGATACAAGTGGAGAGGTACCCTGTCCAGCCAGCTGGTCATATTCAGCCATGGTGGAATAAGCAGAGGGTCTTCTCTGTAAAGGTGTTCTATAGGAAGCATTCCGGATATTAGGATTCTGCAAAGCATTTGCCAGTTGTGGGGAACTAGCCTGCTCTGGTAGCTGGTCATACTCTGCTATCATTGGCGGATGTGGAGACATGCTTCGTTGTAAAGGTGATCTATAGGAAGCACTGCGAATATTAGGATTCTGCAAAGCGCTTGACAAGAGTGGTGAAGGACCTTGCTCAAATGCCGGGTCTAACTCCGTCATCATAGGAGAATAAGGTGATCCACTTCTGTGCAAGACAGGGGTATAGGATGCACTGCGAATATCGGGATTCTGCAGTGCGCTGTGCAGAAGTGGGGCCGGACCTGGCTCTATTGTTTGGTCAAACTCTGTTACCACTGGACCATAGGGATCATTATATCCTGGAAAGGGTGATCTGTAGGTAGCATTTCGTATGTTAGGGTTCTGTAAAGCATTTGACAGAAGTGGAGATGGAGCATGCCCTATTGACGGATCAAACTCTGGTTGCATGGGAGCATAGGGGTCAATATGTGCAGGAAATGGTGATGAAAAAGAAGCATTTCTTATATTAGGATTTTGCAAAGCATTTGTCAGAACTGGTGAGGTGAGGTTTCTGGGTGAAGGTGACCTTGACGGCAATGGTGATCCACGTTTTAACGAAGGTTGACGTGAGGCTGGTCTGCTTGAGGGGTGCCTAATCGAAGGCGTTGGTGATGGAGGTCCCATTCGTTTTATGGATGGTTGTGGAGATGGTGGTCTTTGAGCCTCTAGATTCATTGGCGAACCCATCCTTCTTATTGACTGCCTGGGAGAAGGGGGGTTTTGAGGAATCCCTACCACAGGACGTCCTCTTCCAACAGGTCTTTGAGGGCCTCTCAGAGGCTTAGGGGTTCCAGGATGAATGCCTTGTCTTATTGATAGCTGAGGTGTGGATAAAGGGGATGGACCTCCAGGTCCTACAGGAGCTGGCCTTCTCACTGATGATCTAAATGGTGGAACATTTTGTATAACTGGGCCACCAGGATGACCCATATGTGGCATATATGAATTTGCTGTTGATGGTTTAACAGCCCTCATCGGTACATTGCTACGTCCTCTAAATCTGAGCGGAGGAGGTCCAGCGGGAAGATCTTGAATTTCATTAAAATGTCTGTTTGATATTCTTGACGGTGATGGGGACGGTGGCCTTTGGCTTCCTGGTAAGCGAGGTGACATCGGCTGTGGAAATGCAGGCTGCACAGCAAGACTTCGTCGCGAAGGAGTTGGAGACGGTCTCTGCATTTGAAAAGGGGAAGAGGGTCTTTCAGCTTCTCTCTGGCGAATGCTGGCCCCATGTCTCATACTAAGCTGAGGGAAGCTGGGGGGGCTCATTCGTCTTATGGATGGTTGAGGTGAAGGATGCATTTGTTGTCTCCTCCTACCAAATGGTGATTGTGATGGTGGGGGTGCGGCCTCTAACCTGAGGGATGGCTGTGGGGAGGGAGGGGGACTTCTTCTTCGAAATGAGCTCCTTGGGGAAGGGGGTGGACTTCTCCTCCTGACAGAACCCCGCGGTGAAGGAGGGGGGCTCCCTCTAACAGAGGGCTGTGGTGATGGTACCCTAACAAGATCCCTAGAAAATGCACTTGGTTGGTGTATAGTAAGACCAAAACCTTTTCTCTGAAGCTGGGGGGAAGGGGACCGTTGTCTTAAGGAGGGCTGGGGAGAAGGCATCCTTCTGGAGGGTTGTGGAGAAGGTGGGGGGCTGAATTTCCTCATTGATAACGGAGATGGGGGTCTTTGAGCATTATTATTGAGGGATGGGTGACCCATCATCCTTCTTGGTTGCCTTGGAGATGGTGGGGGTAGCATTTCTTCTGGATGGATGTCAAATCTCCTAACTGACGGCTGCGGAGATGGGCTTCTTCTACCTGGAGACATATTTAACTGCCTAACGGAGGGCTGTGGAGAGGGATGAGGACTTAATCTTCTCATAGGCTGTGGGGAGTATGCTCTTTCAACAGGTTGATCGAATCCTGCTAAATGTGGCTCTCCAATTCTTCTTGCAGATCCCTGACGAGAAAGTGGTCTGGAGAGCTGTGGAGATCCCATGATCCCCAAAGAATGTCTGCTTGGAGACGGCGAAACTGGCCGTTGTGGAGAAAAGGACCGGACTTGGGGCACTGGAGAGGGTGGCATTTGAGGTGATCTCATTGGAGCGGGGCTCCCAAATCTTCTTACGCTTGGTGTTGGGGAATATGCTTGTTTGATAATCATTGCCGTAGGTGTTGGAGAAAGCGGTCTTTGAAAAGGAATTTCCTCTTGATGAACCATCTGAGGGTACCCTGCCACTGGTGGAGGCGGATAGGATGGTGGATTTTCAAAGTGCATGCCTGCTGGCATTTCTTCAAAGTCATCAGGAGGCATTTGGGGCAAGGGTGGAAGTTCAACATCAAGTCTTTCTTTTCCAAACAATCTGACCTGTGGTCTGGGGAGTCTGAACTGCATTGGATCGTGAACTCCTGTGTTGTCCGTAGGCGGGTATCCATATTCATCAGGGTACATTACCTCAGCCTCCTCTTGCTCCATTATATCCTCCATTATGTAGGGTTGTGGTTGATAAGGATTATATGCAGATTCGAGGTATGGTGCTCCACCACTTTCACTGTAATTAAACTGATGATCTTGATAATATGGATCTTCATAACTTGGATACTCCATGTAAGGATCCAACTGCTCAAATTCTCCGTAGGGTGTTTCAAAATAACCTTGCTGCTCATCAAAATAACCATATTGTTCAGGCTGATAATCATAGTCATAGTCTGCTGTTTCATTTCCGTAGTATCCATACTCATCCCCTAACTGATATTGTGTTTCATCAAAATACTCCATACCATCATCATAATATGGATAAGCATCCTCTACCTGCTGTCCATAAGCATAATCCATTTCGTCCTCATAGTAGCCATATTGATCTGGTGCCTGGTATTGATCATAATACTCCATACCACCTTCATCATAATACTCATAACCGTCTTGATATTCTTGTGCGTGACCATAATAGTTATCATTCTGCTCGTAGTAGCCCTGATCCTGGGACAGGTCGTCATAATATTGACCATTGGCATCATACTGATCATACTGTGGTGCTAACCTTCTCGTTCGACCTGATGCATGATGATCTCCATAATTACTGCGATTCTTGTGCAGCGATTGTCTTTGCGAAGAGCGTCTGTCATATCTGCTTTGGCTGTATTCATCTTGGCCATAACCATATTCGTCTTCTCCATGCTCATACCCGTCATTGTAGACACCGCCAAATCTACTCATGTTTGAATAGTGTTCCTGAACATCATCCCTGGATGGAAAGGGTACTCGTTTAGATCCAGATCTGGACATCCAGCGGCCATTACCAGATCTCTCAGAGCTTTGCCTCCCTTTAGTGGAAAGAAATCTTTTAGTGAGCCAATTAGTCGCTCCTGCAATCTTGCCCAAAATCAAACCTCGGTCTCTAAAATCTGTGGTTCCATTTTTCTTTCTACCAAAAAGACCTTTGAAAAATCCAGGTTTTTTCTCTGAGTCAGATCTGCCCCCCAGTCTGATTAGTAAAAATGAAGGCTTTCTACCTGAATTATTTTCATTCAGTTTTTTTTCTTTTTCTTTTTTCTTCTTGCTGGTTCTAAAGCGCATCATGAATCTGGATGTGTTCTTCAAGACTGATTTTCTCCTCTTCTTCTTTGCCAGGCGATGTTTACGTTTCCCAAGTCCAAGGAACAACCTGGAAGTGCTTTTCAAACGTTTCTTTGAACTTCTCTTCCTCCGGAATCCTGAAAATCGCATGAAAAGCCTGGATGTGTTTTTCAGTCCACGCTTCTTTATGGACGGAGTTTCTGGTTGGAGTGCTTTAGAAGATTTGCCATCCTTCTTCCCTTTTTTCTTTTTTCCATCAACGTCCTCTTTGGATTTTGAGGTACCTTTGTGATGCTTATCCTTGTGCTTTTTCTTATCTTTTCTGTCATAGTCCTCATCCTCACTTCCCTCTTCTTCATCCTCTTCCTCTTCCTCATCCTCTTCATCCTCTTCATCTTCTTCTGAATCAGCATGTTTTGATTTGGACTTGCTTTTGGTGGTTTTGGAAGTCCCTTTGGACTTGCCTTTCCCTTTCTTGCCTTTGGTATCCTCTTCGCTTTCTTCTTCCTCCTCCTCCTCCTCCTCTTCCTCTTCACTCTTCTCACTTTCATCTTCGTTCTTTACCAACTCCGCATCGGAGCCCTCCTCAGATTCACTTGCCACTGCCTTTTTACCTTTTCCTTTATCTTTTCCTTTCTTCCCATCATCTTTGCCTTTTCCTTTAGAAGGCTCTTCTTTCTTTCCTGATTTCTTATCATCTTTCCCTGGCTTCTTATCCTCCTTGGCTTCTTTTTCAGGCTTTTTGTCTCCCTTTCCTTTCTTCGGGTCCTCTTTACCCTTACCTTTATCAGACTCCCCCTTTCCTCCTTTCTTGCCTCCAGATTTTGAGTCACCTTTCTTGGCTGGCATGTTGTCCTTTCACTAAAACCATGCTAAGACGGGTCACTGAGTCACAAATCCTCAGTCAGTAGTAGATGATATAGATGTACACAATGTCATCTTTTTTGGAGGATGGGTTTCAGCATGTAACTACAAAAAAATCCAGTTCTTAACTAAAGACTAAATGGGACAGTAAAACTTAAGTGACTGAAAAAAAAACTATGTCCTATCATTTCAAAATAGGAGTTTTGAACGGCAGTGCATTATTTGATGAACAATTTCTCTAGTGACAAATGTACAAAATGCTCTCAAAACGTCCTTTACCTTACAATGATTTGTATTCCCATCTTTGCAAATATCCGGCAGATTCCTTTTCCACAGAGAACATACAAAGATGTTTTCCCAGGACCATTCTCTCAGGATGTTTGGCAGTCACTTCCCCATTGAGAGTTCCACAGGCTGAGTAGCATCTTCTTGTTTGTCACCGCAGTCAGAGGTATCCACTGCTTTCAGCATCCCATTGTTTGCTGTTTAGGAGGTGTAACAATGCCCTTCTGTACAGACATAGCAATCCGGCAGAAATGTTTTATTCCCCCCGCCGAGGGTTTTAAGGTGCAGACCTTCTACCATTCAGAAAGCATGTGTCCAGAAATGTGTTTGCGCTTCCCGTTGTAGTTGTAGAAGGAGCCTTAATTTGTCAGCTATACTGCCTTAGTGTAACATTACCTCTTTGGCTCATTCCTGTATGAATAATGCAAGTGAGCTGAGCTGTTACTACACAGTGTCTGCGAAACATATCCAAAGAAGAACAAAATATCGCTGGGGAGCAGACTTCAGAACAGACAGGTCCTGTGTTCTATTCTAACAGTAGGTAAGTTGTGTAGCTTGAATTTGCACTCCTGAAGCAATACCTTTAAACAGCTCATAGTCGTATGTTAAGAGAGGTATTATGCAGTTGTGCACATGTAGTTTGTGTGTGTGTGTCTGTGTGTGTATGTGTGCGTATGAATATAAATCTGACTGTGGTTGTCTTTATATTAGTGTACATTTGCAAGCACATACATTAGTGTGTGCATTTGTTATGTATGTACCCAATGAAGACATCAACTGGACTCTATGTTCTGAATTTAGGTTTTGCTTCATTAATATCATTTTAAAAAATATCAGCCTATATTGTCTCACAAATTTTGAAGAAAATAAATAATATCAAACCGATGCGAGTAATTTTTCCCTTATTCCGATGTATGAGTGTTTTGAATCCTCATATTAAGTTTTATCTTAATCTAACCAATTCTGGCCAAACTAAAAAATTTGATTATGTTATTGTTCGTATTCTCATTTTATAATTGACTGCTGTTTTTCATAAATGTGGCTAATAATAGAACTGTAAAAAACCTCAATCTTTCTTTGGTGAAATTACAGGGAGTAACACTGATTTTCTGAGAAAATATTATTTATGTTGACTTATAAATAGTATTGTAAAAAAAAAAAAACTTCAACGGGATTTTGTGGTATTGATTGGTAAACATTGCCATTTTACTGAGGGCAGAACAATTGAATATTGCTGAAATATAAATCACATTTATTTACAAATGTAAATATAGAAGCAGGAATTATGCTATGTTTAATTATGACATTTGTTCCCCACAAGTATTTAAGGTGTAAAATTCAGTGACCTCTGAAATTTTATCTCGAGATTGTAATTTGGTATTGGCGATTTGTCAAGCAGCCCAGGCTTGAGAGACTATGATTTCATAGACCTAGCATTCACCACGAAACCCACAACGATACAGTTACCCACATTAGGTCACTAGGTCTGGGGTTTCAGTTTCGACCTGTGTGGGAGTGAAATGAGAATGGAGGTGCAAACCCTTGTATCCGATTGCATACGTATGCATGTTGAAACAATTCTAAAAATATCGTTTTTAGGGTTTTTAGGCTGTGTGGGGTAGAACAGAGCCACATAGTCTAAAAAAAAATAACATACATCAATATATATATTTTCTGATATATTCTGTCATTGATTATCCATTAAATTTGGCTTTCAGGCACATTCTGTTTTTACATGTAATTAAAACTTTTTTTGATTGTTTACTCGTAAGCACTGTTAAATGTCAATCTTAAGGCATACAGAAATAGCTGAAATTTTTTAATTGTTCAAAAAATAGTGCAATTATCTTCATGTATTTTAATAAAAAATGTGACAACAGAATACACCATGACATGACAAGACATTACATTAAATTACATGTATTTCTGTATCCTTATCCAGAGTGACTTATAACACAAAGGCAAGTGGAGAAACAAGGAGGGAAGTATAGGGAAGTGTTAATGTGTGAATATTTTTATGATACATACATCCTAAAATGTTGTTTATATACATATTGTCTCTGCTAAAAGTACTTCTGAAATAGGGTGTAAAAGACAGTGTGCCCCCTGTGGTGGTAAAGTGTAATTTCAAAGAGTTTGTAATATAAGGACTACAGACAAGTGAGACAACTGAATGACAAGTAAAAATCTTGGAACATGGTTATGTTCATGATAAGGATATGTTTTTATTTGTAGCAAATAATGAATAAAACTGTGTCTTTTATATAAAAATTATTGTAAGCAGCCTAAATGCATGCCTAGCAACAGTTCAAATGTATTTGTAAAATCCAAGATGGACTACGGTACTTTCCAAAAATGCAGAGGTGTTACCCCTGGTGTCCGGTTGAAACTGCCTCTTTACATCTGACCCCCAACCCATTCCTGATATCTGATTGGCTACTCAGTCCCTTGCCACAAAATCAACTTTGATTTCCAAATCATCTCTGCAAAAGAGAACTAAGTTTTAGTTGATGTACAACTGACTGGTCCTGCCAGATTAAAATAGAGACTAAAAGATAGCATGGCACTGAAGTGTTACTGTCTCTGTCCTTTTAAATTTATATTGTAATATGAATAATACACATTTTTTATATGCCAACATTATAAACAATAATTGCACCACTTATTAATTGGATAAATGTGGCTTCCATATACATGGGAAAGCTCTCTGATGGTCTTGATCACATTTAACTTAAAATACTCTGGCAGACGAAAAGGTAACAGACATCGAAAAATCTCAGATTTTCAATTACGGCAGATATGCACCAGCAGAGAAAGGATAGGTTATTTCCGTCCATGCAAAACTGGTTCAAGCATTCTGAGCTCTCGACCTTTGCTGGGATCACCTGATGGCACAGTGATATATATCTATCTTGGGGTCCGGTGGAGTTGGGGTATCTGATAGCTGCTCTCATCTCGTCATGCTGGCGTGTAAGCCTATCTGGTCATTACCATGCATGGACACAAGTCAAAGAGGAGATATCACGCTGTTGCTATGTACATGGCTGGGGTTATGTTTGCTCCTAATCATGGAAAAAACCTTCCCCTCCGCACAGCTGATAACGCTCGTGTTCAGTGAAGGCAATGGACACTTGTTCCTACATCCCAGTGATTGAGGGCGCTGACGGTGATGTCAAGATAATTAAAGTGCTAGCGCAACTCAACCCCACTTTCTTTTTAAAACCTCATCCTCCATTGCAAGTCATTCTGTTCAATATCAGATAGACAGCAGCTGATTTTCCAAAAGCAAAGGAAGAATACAAAATTTTAAATCAAGATGTCATGGTGGTTCTGCTCAGCAATAATATTGAAATATATTAGATATTAGCTTGAAAGGTGGTCTATAAAAGAAAGGGAACAAAAGGAGCAAATGAATGTGGGAAAAATATCCTCTTACACCAAAATATAGTTATGTCTTCTCACAATGGCCATGGCAACATATTTAATATATCTAATATAAAATATTTGTTTTAAATATTTTACTTTTATAGATATTTGCCACAAATAATAAAAAAATAAATCTATTAGATACATCATTATTAATTTTTTTGTTTTAGTTACTTGCGATTTTTTCGCCATTGGCGAATGTATGTTGGTTAATAATGCAGCCGCTTCTGTCCGTGTGACACAGGGAGTCAGGCAGCCGGACGGGTTAACGCCGCTGATTGCTGTGACACACAGACGGTCGTAACGGCCTTATCTGCGGTGTCATCAAAAGCACACGGTCTTTGTTGCTGCACTCAACTAAATCACTTGGTTACCAGGCGGCAGGCGGGCGTAGAGACTACGTAGTCACCATGCGTTTGCAACGCGCTGTCCTGTTACGTAAGAAAACCCAGAAACCAATCCACTGTGCTATTGAGCCATCTAGTGGCTCATAAAGGGTACTGCGTCATAAAGAAGGCAGGATCACTACAGAATCGTTAAAATCCACAATTAATATTAAATCAAAGCTCAGTTTACATACATCATTTTATGCTGCCATTCAGCAGAGAACTGTTTGCTTTAAGATTAAGCTGTTACATTATAATGTAATTTTACTGAAATGGAAAGCCTCACCTTCACAAATTCATCCTGAGCAACAGGTTATCCAGAGCAATAATGATTCTCGTTAACCCCACGTTTGTTTGCCACCAGTTCTGAAGCAATGCAGCTGGCTTCAACTTCAAATGCACTTTTTCAACAACAAAACTAAATGACTTTGATATGATTGCAACATTTCTTAAAGTTGGTCATTAAACTATATTTGAAGAATTACGGTGCAATACACAAGTGATATACAATGCATTTTCTCATCCATAATTCTTACTTTATTCCAATTTTTACAAAAACTTGTCTCAGTATTGTCAATTTGTGAGAGCGCACACAAGCATACCCTTTCCCCTGAAGCTAGAACTGTTGGCTGCTACTTCTCACTCTGCAGTCCACCAGCTCATCTTTCCTATCATAGTGTTGGAGAAGTGCAATTAATGCACAACATGTGCAGGTACCTGATTAAATACTGTATCTGTTCTTGCCTGTTGACAAACTGACAGTCCAATCAGTTGAAAGTCCCGCCCATGGGGAATACTAAGACCAGTTATGTGCCAGTAGGTGGGGCTATTGCGTGAAGTTAGAATTGGCTCAGTCAAGACTCAATATCAGATTGAAGATTCAAACTGCACTTCAATCCCGTATCTTACCAGGATGAGTCACCTGGCAGTCCTGGAAATACTTAAAAGCTTCTCTATGAATTAGAGAGTTAGAGATAGCATTGTCAACTTTAACCTCTAGGACAGAAAATAACCTGGTTAATATGTTTAAAATATTGCAAAGATCATCTTTAATGCATCAATCATTGTAGTTCTTACTGTTGTTTTTGTTTTACTAAGAAGTAAAACAGAACAACATGTTTCACTTGGTTTATCCGTACTCTTAGAACATTTTGCTGGTTTTCATGCTTCCTGTTCTAAAAGCTTATTTTTGAGACCTCAAGCAACAAATACTTTAGCTACATAATGGAAATACGGACAGTCATATTCTCAAATAAATCTAGGACCCCAAAAAGGCTCTTGGAGGAAAATGAGAGAAATTCTCAATATTCACTCAAACATATAATCAAAAGCTCTGAACAGGCATACTCTAGAAAAAAATATCAATTTTTATAACAGATAGGGTGAGATTTGTCCTTAACCTGTACTTAATATTAAGCAAGATTGTTATGTTCATGTTTTTTCTCTATAATGTTTTTTTCTCATGATTGTAATGAAGACAAAAATAGTTTGGTGAGATAATTAAGACCTGGGCCATAACTAAGAACCTCCATAACATTGCTGTACTAAGAAGATAACAAAAATAAGAACTCCATAACACCTCCATAATTTAATTAAGACCTGTATTTTGAACCTTTTACTGACCTCCATAACACCTCCATAACTAAGACCTGGGCCATAACTAAGAACCTCCATAACACCTCCATAACTAAGAACATCCATAACACCTCCATAACTAAGAACTTCCATAACACCTCCATAACTAAGAACCTCCATAACACCTCCTCACCAGTTAAGAACATAACACCTTATATTTATTAAAATAACTAAGATAATGTAAGGCTCCATAACTAAGAACCTCCATTTTAAGAACAATAATTTTCTAAATCATCGTATTGTAATCAAGGAATCTGAATATGTAACTGAGGTGTCATAAAACTGCAACACCTCACCAGTTTCATAATTTATACATAAAATAACATAACATTTTCATTTTTAAGAATGAGGAACTGAATATGTAACTGAGTAAACATTCCAATGTATGGAATCTGCATCATCATCATCATCATCATTACTATTATGATTATTTAAAGTTTTAAATGAGTTTTTCAATAAATTACGGCCTGTTGAAATGTCTTGACCCCTCTCATGACCCACAGCTCAGGTGCGATGTTCGGCACAAAAACCTCCGTCTGCCGCATCACAAAGCTTACCTCACACCATCAATATCAGGAACTCCCAGCAGCACAGGGATCAGCATGCAATCGGCGGTCCGACACGGGAATAACGTCCTGAGAGGGAAAGTGATGCAGAATCACAGTCTCTCTGTAACACAGTCTCCTGTGTTCCCCTCTGCGTGCCGTCGGGCAGGATGCGGTTTGCAGACTGCTGCTCTCTGAGGGAAGCGGTCCGCTTCTCATGTGGGCTCCCATTCAGCCCGCGATATCAAACGTCACTGCACAAATAACCCTTTATGTAAGATCAACCTCTAATGCACTCACACCCAGTAAAACCAGTTCAGCATTCGCATCCGATGCATTTCTCTTTTCACTCAAGTGAAGACAGCATCTCTTCCAGTTTCTATGGCGATACACATCACCGCTGCCCCCCGACCCTCCTCTGCATCACTGTGAGTGGACATTAATCTCACAGTCAGTCCATCCCTTTGGACAGTGGATGAAAAGTATCACTTTTTACAAACCAAACTGGCAGATTGTGACTTCAGCGAGCTGTTGGGCTGAATTACCCAGAATGCTTTTCTGACAAATAGCTGCCTTTAATTGGCCTGTTTGAACAGTACAGACGATCCACCTGCCCTCCACCGCTCCTCTCTTTGCCTCAGTGACTTATTATCAACATGCTACACAAAAGCCCGGCTATTATGTGTCTTGTTTTCTTCTGATTTGTTTGAGATGCACGCACAGGGCCTTTGTGAATCTCCACTGTAACGGGGAGCCTAAGAGATTTCCACATCACGTCTGTACACAGCGGCATTGCAGGGTTACTGGAGTTCTGAACAAACAGGCTCACTCAGGTACCCAGCTGTAAGTATTGATGATCTTTCACAAGACAAATAAACACCTCTTTTTCCCTATACAGCTGCTATGGCTCACATGACAGAGACCCATTTAGATGTTACAGACATAATATAAGTATTGCTAAAATTACATTACTTTATTCTACACCTAAATAATAAATAGCTGGTTGAAAACTGAAATGCATTTCTACTTTCGGGAACAGCATGGCTCAACATAATATTCAGTTCACAGTTTTCCAATAATGCTCTGGTTAAGTTTAAACAAATCTGTAGAGAACTATATAGGCCTAGTAGCATTGCCACAGCAAATAGCATATTATTAACAAATAGCAAAGACACAGCCAGGTTTTAAAGTATCACTCATCATTAATGGATGACACATTGACCCAAGGTCTGGACTCCCTATGTGATTAAGGTGAAAGTGTAGGGGTTTTAATACTGGCTCCTTCAAAATGTTGCAGATGAGAACATTTCACCCTGACTACAGAAATTCATCCACCATTACTGTAGGACAGGCATATCCCTGCTCCTCGCCTGCCTCAAAACATACACTGTGAATCTTCCAGTGAACAAAGAACACTGCATCACCATGGGGGGAGGGGGCGCTATTACGCACTTTTGTGGCATAAGTAAAATACTGTCTATCTCTGGAATATTTTCAGCTACTCAGACAGCAGGCTGATGTGGCCCTGGAGACCTACATAGCGAGCTGGTTTTTGTTATTACGCAGCGCCTAATTGTTTAATCACCACAGTTGATTGCGTTGGTAGCGCACCTCTCCTGATCTTCTTGGGGCTAAACTGGTTGTTGATTTTAAGGTGAAAATGAAAAGCTGTAGATCAGGGTCAGCCAACACTGATTTAAATCATTTATTATTATCATAGTTTCATGGCTGAAAATATAGCCACATATTAAATTATAATCATGAAAAGGGGGTTTGTGTTTGCACGCAGATGTTTCATCTGATAAAATGGCTTTTTGATTTGTGTGTGTATGAGGAATGACAATAAACAGCAATAAACAGCAAATTCCAGTTGATTAGATACATATACTGTAGTAGGTTGACACTCTTGGAAGCTCTGGGCTTGCTTTTAGTTGGTGGGATGACAAAATAATTCTTTGTCCCCTGCTTTGATTAGATACTGTAAGGTCACATGACCCTTGAAAATTACCACACATATGTGCACACATAGTTTTGATTAACATCATTAACATCACACAGCTTGCAAACCTCCATGTACGCATTGTTTGCCTGTTGCCATGGTGACATTGTTCGCAAGTCACTTAATTATTGACGTTATTCCACTCGAATATTGACTTCTTTCACTTCGTCTCATTCGCTGTGGCACGTGTGGGTCACACTATTTTTTATAACACCATTTATTTTATTATGTGGTAGACTACCTGTTTTTATACTGGGGTTCGTCTGTTTCATTGTATGCATTGTCCAACTCATCTCTATTCACTATTCAGTCACACTGAATGAAGGTATCTGCTCAATAAATACATGTACATGTTTTATAGTTCTCTTTATCCATCCCATAATATCTTTGTCAAGCACAATATGAGCTTGGAATTACAATGTTTTGTTGAGTCAACTTGCTGTTAGACAGAAGAGAGTTTCCAAACCCTTGATGTACATCCGCCTTTGGATGAGTAATGTTGTGTACACTCTCCGCTGAACAATGACGATTATGTCACACATGTTGACCCTAATTACAGGATTACAGCTATAAAGCACAGCCAGCAGGTGGTCAGGAAGGTCGGGTGAACTCACTCAATTACCTGGCTGTGAGCACATCCTCTTACCTGCTGATCTTTTATCTGACAGCAAACACTTGTTTGATTTGTTGACAGAGGCATTACTTGGTTGTCATACACTGGCATATTGAACCAGGAATTGAACCTACAGCCTCTGAGTTACAAGACCAGCTCCCTCACCATTACACCACACTACACTACAACATCCAGTGAAGCAAAAATATGTACAGATGCACACAAGTCATTTTCACCTCTATCACCATGAACTGACAAATCAGAGAGACAAATGGTTATTGGCCTTCGTAAATCAGGTAATGGCTACAAGAGACGCATTAAGGAGTTAAATATTCTAATTGTCACCATTTTGGCAATCCAAAAATGAACATTTTGCAATGGCAATCACAATTCTCTGGATTTAAACCCAGTTTAAAACCTGTGGTCTGAACAGAAGATGGCAGGCCAGTCACGTATTCTCAGCTTTACTGACCATCATAGCAAAAAGGCGCAAAGCCTTACCACAGAAGACCTCACCAAGCACTGAAACAGGGCTTTTAACCTTTTTAAAACAGTTATAGAATATGATATACAATTGAAAATATAATATACAACAAAATATGGTTTTTCCATGTATTTAAGCATACAATATAACTAATAATCTCTCAATAAGTTAACTGTGTACGCATGTGCTTACACACACACGCACACACGTGTATGAGTGTTTGTATGTGTGTGTGTGTGTGTGTGTGTATGTGACCATGGATGCTAATAAATAGACCATGGATTAATTACCATTAACTACCTCAAAGATGAGGGGTAACACAAAGTATATCATAGCTCAATAAAGCTGTATTGCACCAGCTTGTAGATCAATATTTATCACTTCAGGTGGCTACAATTTCATATATACTGTGGTTTATTCTGTGCTTTCATTGCTATTTAGCATGTTAGCTTCTTTTAAAAGTGAATGTTATTGGCAAACACTAAATTCTCTAATTTTATTAATAAGGGCCAATGACAGGAAACTTGGAAAAATGACTATTTTTAATTTATTTATGTATGTCAACTCACCTTGATATGAGGAAACTGATACATAGAGTGGCTATAAAAAATACTTTTAAAACACTGATACACTGAACACCAGGAAGTGTTTATAGCACTGTTATTCTGAAAATACTCAAGTCTTTCAGGAAGACATAGACATGTTTGGGCTTAGCAATATAGACATTAATGTCACTACCCAGAACCACAACACAGCTTTGGACAACTTTGGATCCATCAAACCTGTGAAAGTATAAGCATACTAACAACAAGTCTCAAATGCACAGGTGTATAATAAAAGTATGCAATACTCATACAGAAGAATACCACAATAGCAGTCAGTGCCCTGTGTTTTGTATTTTGAGTTTAAAAGAGCTGCAGAAACAATGGGTATAGTGAATACAGGCCTGCTATCTCCCTAGCTCATACACAGACACACACACTGCCATCTGGACCCGGCATCAAGTATCTTTCCAATATTTATAGTAGCTTAGTGTTGCACCCTGCCCCTTTCTTACCTTCTCTCCCCTGTCACTTGCATTGGGTCCACCATCTTAGATTTTCCCATGTCACTGCTCTTCCACCATGGTGTTTCCCCATGCCGATCGTCGGCCTAACGTCGGTGCAGCCCTCCCAAGCCGAAGACGGTGCCCCATGCGGAAGACGCAAGGCCGCCGAGAATGAAGCAGTTTCTTGCTGCCAATTCCCTCAGATCCACACTTTGTCTGTTCCGCTGTGACGGCCCGGTGCCTCTGTATGCATATTTAATGAGGACTATTATTCTAGTTTTCACTCCTGAATGAAGCCTCTCGCTCTAAGCTTTCAAGAGAGTACTGAATGTTTGCAAATTGTCAGTACAAGGGTCGAAGCACCTGTAGTTAGGGTCTTAAGGAGAACAAAAGAATGGAGTGGAGCGCTTCCAAGAAATGACTGACAAATGACCATCCTTCCCTTTGATGTAGACGGAGCCATAGTTGTTTTACCGAGGAAGGGAAATACAGTCTTCCGCTACTACCAGTTGCTGGAATGTTGAACAATAATCGATATGAGCTGCGACACAAAAAAAGCAACACAAAGCCTTGGGTCTAAGGTTTGCTCTGCCATGGAGGCTTTTGCTCCGGCCAGTTTCCCTGGACGGGAGGAATCTTTAAATCATGCATTGGTGAATACATTACAGTTTCTCCCTCACACGGATGAACACTTGAGTAAGATTAGAACCGAGCCACACTCTGAACTCTGTCATCAGGTAGGAGAGAGCTGATGATTTCACTGAGGCGAGTTGTGCCAAAGTAAAGAGCATAAATAAAACAGCGCATGGGCCAGTGTGAATTACTGTAATCGCAAGTGTCATTTTTGACAATAATTTCACAGTGTTCCTCAAAACAATAAAAATGAGAAACATTTCATTTGTGCGAACATGTATGACTAACGGGACTATTGTTTTAAGGTATAACCTAACCTGATGCTAACATGTGTTTCTAAGGATCAAGGTGAATTTCTCCTAAACCTATTTCAGATTGTTTTTCATTCGGTTTCAAAGACTGTAATTTTGATATGTTAAAATAAAGTCCTCATTTACATTAAAACCATTCTCGTGGTTTGTAGAAGTAGTAAAAAGAAATCCAATTTGAAAACTTACAAAGACAGTGCCTAATCGAGATGGTTGAAATGGAGTCTCATGAACCCTTCTCAAGTTGAGCTACACTTGGATGTTTGTCATCGGCTCCTTTTTAACCAATCAAATATGTTCTTCTCCACACAGTAAGTGCACTTGTTGGTCCAATGCGGTTGTTGATTCGCTAATTCTATATGGTAGATCCTCCCATTTTGGGTTCAACGAGATCTCACTCTCAATCAGAGTGGAGAGGATAATTTTACATTGATATGGAATAAAGTCATGGACATTAAGCTAATTAATTAGGTTATGTATGCAATTCTGTGACTTCAATTCTGATTTTAGACTGGACAGGCCCCAATTCTGTACATAGCAGACGCTAAGACTAGATGATGACTGTATGCATTTTCATAACTTGTGACTCTCTTTAATTCCTCTGCTCCACTCACTGGAATTGCTGTGATTGGGAAGCATCTCTGAACGAACGTGTTGAACAGCTTTACTGATTATACAATGTTCGTTTGTGTAAATGCCTTCTGGGAAATCTGCCGCCGGCCATTTTGTCATATGTTTTAACTGTAGCTAAACAGTAACCCAGCCAATAATCTGAGCCTCATGACCAGAGATGGGGCCATGGCCAATGGCACATTCTTTAGCAGTGTGTTTATTTATTCATACATTTTGTGTTCTTTGAGTTTCTTATTTTTAAGCCCAAAGCAATTATGTTCTCTGTGACATTTGAATGCCTGCATGTTAGGCCATTCCATTTTCCCATGAGACAACCTAAAAAGGTTTGGGGTTTAAAAGATGATGAATAATGGCTAAAATTAGCTGACATGTTCTGCCAACGAATTTTGGCAAGGGTTGCTGGTCAGTTGTGCATCACTATCTGTGAGTGACCAAACACCAAGGTGGAAAATGGATCAGTTTTATTTTTCATATTTAGATGTTTCAGAACGATACATCTACTGCACTGGTAGAGATCACAGATACACTGTATGTGCTGCACTGATAAGAGTTTAGTCATACAAGCCAAAGTATATAATACATTCAGTTTTTTCTCAAAAACATTCCTTCAGCTGATGTTCTGACTGCTTAATTGCTCCTTAAGTGTTTCACATGATATCGTGAGTCAGCATTGCTAGATGATATCTTTGTAACTTTGCACGGCCATTTTTAAATATTTTACATCGACAGTGTCTTTCCTCTCACAGGTGGTCATGCCATGCCGGGAACTGACTGAAAGGGTTTCGTCATTAATGTGAGGGCTTGGTCTTTATGAAATTAATTTCCCTCCTCTTAATGCTTGAAAACAAATCAAAGAATTTCCGGCAGCAAATGTTTCATCTCGCTCTTAGCAGACGGGTCATCCTCATAATAACATTAATGTTTGATAAAGCAGGGCTGAGGCTGCGTGCACCTCAGTGTAATTAGGGATGGAAAGAATATTTGAAAAATGAGTTGTGTCATTGATTCCAAGTATTGGCAGGGCCAATCCAGACTTCTTAACATCGAAACAAGTTTCTGGGAAGTACAGTATTGGTCACTTACATTATTTACTTAAACCTCCACACTTATCCATTAGTATCCATGTATACATTAGTTTTGGACTGGTGCTCCACTGCCTTAATTAATATACTCTATTATTTAATTTTATTATTTGATTAAATGATATATTCGTTAAGTGTCTTTCATTTTCATCGCAATCTAAGTTCCTATTTAGTATTTATCAGGACAACAACAGCCGCTTGGATGAAGAACTGTATTTTAATATTTTTATAATGTGTGCGATTTCATACGGGATTCATCACGTGACCTTATGGACTTAGTCTACTTTATAATTTGTATGTTAGCTATGTGTTGTGAAACAGTAACAGAGGGACAGAAGACCCAATTTGGTGATGGCCTCGCTGACATAGTTGAACTACAACAGCCAGCACCGTGAGAGAAATAAGAAAATGAGCTCCACCAAGTTTATTGTAATGTTTATGCATTATTATTTGGCTAGTTTAAGTGGTCCAATGCCTTGCTGTGTGTTTGAACAGCAATCAGCTTCTGCTAAAGAAAATCAAAACGGCATCCATCTCTGCGTTATCCTCTTGGTTTCTACGCTCCTATTGCGCAATGTGGTGACTGTATCCAAAATTATCCTGAGCGGAAATTTCAATGTAATGAGCAGAACGACAATTATATTTTTATGTAATCCAGATCCCACTGCCCACTAAAGTCTATAGCTCATCACAGCACGTAATTGCTTTGACGTAGGTTAGTATTGCGCTTGGATGATAATGTATTCGCTTTCTGGCGTAATGCTCTGGAAAGAACACACATACACAATGCTTTGCCGGTAACAGGGTCTTTTCCCTCTCACTGATATCTAGCGACTGGGTCCCGGGGGACAGCTACACTCGCAGTTTTCCTTACACAGCGTAGTTAAGCGTCTATTCTAATTCGATTTTATATCTACGTCGCGTTACTGTAACCAGGGAAGCGCGCTGTATCAGAGGCTCTGTTACAGGCAGCTCCGGCGCCGTGCGCGGACTCGCAGGGCTTGTGCACGCCGCTGCCAGGCAGTGGGTGTGTACATGTCAGCTCCTACCTATCAGTGTGAACGCCGAGCCTGGGAGCCTGTGTACCACAAGGCTGGAGTGCAGAGAGAATAAAGATGGAAGGAGCGGGGTCCTTTGGAGCTGGCAGAGCTGGAGGGGCTTTCGACCCAGTCGCCTTTGTTAAACAGCCTCAGACTATCCTAAGAATATTGTCGTGGGTAAGATATTTTTTTTCTGTCGTTTTTGTATCGCAAGGGTTTACATTAGGTTGGATTTATAAACGAGTCATCAAATGAAACAACTCAGTGGATGCACACTGGAAATATATAATTGATGTGAGGTATATGTACGTGTGTACATACAGATCACATACATAAGAAGTTACCGGTACAAACTACAAGCATCTAGTATCGTCCTCAAAAACAATACAACGACATATTTCGTTTGTTCACCTCACCCGTTTAACCCTTTCTGATGTATTATTGTAATTGTAACCCATGCTGTCAAAATTTGCACTGATACATTCAATTGAATCATTAGTATTGTTAAGTTTAACATTATTCTGTTGCATTCTGATGCGGCTGTATTCAGTTACTACCAAAAGAAAGGCGTCTCAGCTGTCCAATGTTTTTTTTTCAAACATGGGAAATGTAGTAGACCACACGCTTCAGGTCATGTGTTGCTACCCAAGTGCACGATTTAGGTACGGTGTAGTCTGTTATGATATCAGCCAATTTCACGTCTCTCAACCTTTTTCTTGCACGCCATGGAATCGTAAAAACACGGAATGTCAATTTCCTTTCGACATCATATGCAGTTTGAAATGCTTACGATCATTGTCGTTGCTCTCGTAGAATATTTCCTTATTCTGTTTTGCTGCCATTGAACACAAGACTCAGATAACATATGCTTAAATTCATTGTGACCAAGGTTTTAGGTTCAACCAACCTTTAAATGGAAAGTCGTTGCAAATGTCACATTGAAAACGATGCTTTTACGCCAAGCTTCTACTTTCATCATAACTGGAATATGTTCGGAAATACCATTTCAATTGAATTGTTAAGGTTTAAGAGACTATTGGTAAAAATGAGCAGTAACTCGCAGATGTTGCTTTGGGTAATTGGCTATACTCATTATCATTGCCTTGGATCGATTGTTATTATTTTATATTTTATGGGGTAATTGTGGGCGGTGAAACCGCCTGAATGAATTTTCCACCAAGAAGATATACGTACGTCAAAGAAAGCTAAATTCACATCCCTTTACGTGGATTATTCTAGAGCTACATGGAAATTAAATAATTTGTCATAATATGCGGTCATGTGAACAAGGCCTGTAGATTGGCAAATTGCATATAATGGCATGCGCAGAGTGTTTCCGGCTGTGTTATCAAGGTTTGGTGTAGCACTTGTTGAAACAAGCAAAGCAGAACACAGATCCGAGTAATTTTTCGTGGTCTAGGTGTTAAAGATAGGCAAGAAGTAAACCATGCCTAATATGCAAAGATGTTCGCTAATATATCATTTTTCGTCATTAAGGGTTTTATGAAACGGGTTAGTCGTTCATCTTATAATTAAGAATGGTGCCTCTTATTCGTGATTGTGTCTGTGAATGTGGGAAGTGGATACTGTTTTACCATGTTTATATCCCTAATATGCGTAGACAGAGAGAGAGAGGTTTCAAGAGGAACAGTAGACCAGGATGACTTAGCCTGGTGTACTGTTCTAGAACTTTCAGTGACTAATCAGGTTTGGTTTACCCTCCGGGATCCAATTATTAACTGAGTTTGTTACTTTTTCCATTGTACAGTAATGTCAAAAGTAGAGTAGTGGGTAGAAGGCATCTTTCAACAAAACAGGTAGGTAGATGCCTACAAGAATGCACCAATTATTCTAAATAATACATTGTTAGTTTGTGCTGTGAGTGTGTACTATCTAATTATCCACTTTGTCAGTAATTGACTTGTAACTGAAGTAAAAGAAATAGGGGAATTTCAGGTATTCCGCTTTTTTTATTCATTGGTGTGGTGTGGTGAAAAAAAAAGCCAGTATGTGAAACACAGCAAACAATGTTTTCTTAGTAAAAATTCTTGTGTGAGTATTTCATCCTTGACAAAAGGAAAAAAAAGTCAAAGAAAGAATAATAGAACACAATCAATATGAAGGAAAAAGAACAGACATGGTTTAATTCGAATTATTTCAGCATCAAGATAGGAGTTCCGGCTTCAGAACCCAGAGAGCGCTTGCAGCCACTCGCGCCGTTTAATGGAAGGAGGAAGTCACTGTGAACCGACCGGCAGGGACAGAGCTTCCTTTATCAAACTGTATGAGCCCAGGGGCAGCTTCGGCACCAGTGGAGCTTTAGAGCTCTGAGCTGAGTGCGTCTGGACCCATAGTGAAGAGAGATGTACGACACGTACACTTTGGTCGTGTACATCTGTTTACTCGGGGCTGTGAAAACATCCTTGTATTCATGATGCATAAACCAGCTCTCCTCCTCTCTGCTCCGTATGTCCCCGGGGAGACGTGACGGCACTCTGCCTCTCCTACCTGCCAGCATTATTTAAGGATAGCACAAACAGCAAGTGACAGTGTTGTGCAGGCTAGCAACTCCGCTAGGACATTTGCTTGGACAGATGTCTCATAAACCCACTCTGAAATTTACTAAAAGATTAATGGAGGGGAAGGTATTGTCATTACCAATCAACTATTTCTTTTGACAGATTCAATAATGTTTGCCTCTCTTACGACTCAGCTAATGATGTACCAGGTAGGACCTACTTCAGCCTGGAAATTGAAAATATACCAATATATTTTTTAATTGTACATAGAGCTGGCAGGAAAATGATAGATACTGCTGTTTCTCAAATATGGTCAATGGACACCTTCTAAATGTTTGACCAGTCCAATAGAAAACGACCTGCTCATAACTGAAATTCCTCACTTAGGTTAAAAACCCTTTGTCAGGTGACTGCCAGTCAAGTTAGTTGTTCACTCACATAAGTTAGGGCACTGTAAAACAAAAAAACACCATTACTACAAAACTATTAGCTCTATTATACACTAATGTGTGTACACACTACGTACTACATAGGCTTTTAATATCCCAATAGTTTGTATTTTTGCTTCTGTGTAAATGTGTTTTTATTACTATACAGAGTTTCTCACAGATATTTGACAGCTAAATATCATTCCTAGTTGTTCTGTGGAAAATACTTCACATTTTTAATAGGCTGTGCATGAGTGCTGCTGCGTTTTTACCACTGATTGCTTTATTTGCCTTTTACATTTTTATGTAATGACATGTTGTTAAAGAGGCTGGACTGTAATGGGTTTTACTGCATTGTATTGCATTCTACTTTTAACAATGTAAAATACGATCAGAGGCCACATATATTTTAGTTTCTGTGAATGAAGCTTAGAGTATAACAGCAATAGCATGATAGCCACCGTTGAGTAAATATTTCCATTTCATCCCGAGCCTGCTCCAGTGTAAACTCATATTGATCTGTGACTCTCTCTCTTGCTGGCTTACTGTATTGCTGCTGTCAGGGATGGGGCGGAGCCCGCGGGAGCAGATTGCTCATCCCAGTAACACGGAAACCCTGAGTGGCTCGTTTTGCTTGCGCTCGTGAGACCCACGCTACGGAGGTTGTGACGATAAACCCTGAGCAATAAGGGCATGGCACGAAGTGATGGTTTCCCATCATGCAACACAAATCATCCAGGGATACCAATGAGATAACATGGCGTGCAACTTCAATGAGACTAAACAAACTAATGAAGTTTCAATTTCATAACTGCTATGCAAGGAGTGGTGCATACACTTTATGTGAAATGTTGGGTAAAGTGTGCATTCAAGCTATGATTTGACTTGTGGTCTGATTGGTCTGTCAAAAATCATTTATTTGTGTTCCTAACATAAATCTAAGGTGCATTTCATAATTTCAGAAACATCAGCAATTCTGTGAGCAGCTTGCATTGGGCCATGAGTCTGACTGTCAGGTGTTGAGCTGGGCTGTCTATGGAAAGCTTGTGTTGCTATTGGCTGCACCTCCAATCCCTCTGCAGGCCCTTCATGCACCAGCATATGCTGTAATCAGTCACTGTATAAATAACTCACTTAAAATATTATGAAAAGACAAACAAACAGGGGGAATATTCTATTAATATGCCTGCTATGAGCATACAGTACTCTTGCAAGCATAACATTCGTAATGTTTTTTTCTATTGGGTTTAACCAAGTGGGCAAGTGTGTGTATTGCACATAACTGAGGGAATGAGATTTCTCCAGTTTGGGCAGTTTTGCGCTGTGCAGCTCATTGGGTTGCAAATATGGTGGTTTAAAGAAGTTAAAGCCTTTTGAAAGTGTGAAGTGTTGTTTTCTACGATTTAAGATTCATAAAAACGTGTCAGATTTCCGGCAGCTGTGTCACACTTTTGCGTTGAGCGGTGTGACTTGGTTAAGAGTATCATCGATCTGAGCGCGCTCCCCCCACGAGCAGGAAATCATTCCAATGGCTGGATAGCCGCTGTTTCCATGGTTACACAGAAGTCTCATTCACGTCATTTTACGGAGTTCCACAGCTAAAAATAGCTTATTACTCATCTGGTGCTTAGATAGTATCACCAGGTCTATCTATCCATCTCTCTTTTTCTCTTCTTCTGCCTTATGTATGTTATATCTTATATATGCATATGTAAGAAAGAACAAGAGGCTGTAATGCACTTTGCAGATATACGCAACAGTCTAGATGGTCCTATGAATTTGTGGATCACTACCTATGCAAGCATTTAGTATCATAGATACAAGAATGTATGTGTGATAAAACTCTCTCTAGATGTTGTATGTGGACTATCTGTAAAATACTGAATTATTTTATTAATTATTTTCTGTGCATTTATAAGCACATAAACATGTTAATTGTAACAATTACATTAGAGTAATTTATCTGGCGTTTTTCTTCAAAATGACTTACAGTTGATTATCCTAACCAAGGGCCAATCCCAATGTACGGAAAAGGAGAATTTATAAATTCTTGATTGTTGTGAATATTCTCGCTCACTAGTTGGGCAAACTTGCATGATCATGTGACATGTAACCATGGCAACTACATTTTCTGCACACTCATGATGGTTATCAATTATAAAATCAGTTCTAAGACAATATGAATACACTATATTCTGAAAATGCATATGCAATGCATACACCATGTTTTTCATGGCTTATTACTTATGGAAATAACATTGTGAAATCAACAAGGAATCACATTGAAATAATTACGGATAAACCAAAGACTGGAAATGTTTTGGCTTGCCTCTCCCAAAATGGGGAGTGTTTACTTTAGTAAGAATTTAATTAATGCATCCAGTAAATCCTACTGCTAATTGTATTTAAAATTTCTGGCACAGCTAGACACAGCTAAACCAGAAAAAAAACCCTAGTGACACAGTTTTTGTGATCTGTGGCCTGGCACTATAAAGCTGATAGTGGGAAACGTTTTGTACATAACGGCATGCCCCTTGGTGTAGCGCTGCATTCACATGGTGTGACACAGGGGCTCTAAAAGGCTCAGTTCATGCCCTGGTGTAAATGAAAACATTTTTAAGTCCCCCTGCAAATAGGCAAATTCGGTCGTCACTGTCACTTGGCAGTATCTGTGTAAAGGGAAAGCCCCTGGCCCTACCATGTTGCACTGGGTGCGTAAATAGTATGACCTTATTCTGCCAGCGTGCATTTGTCATCCGGACAAAGACTGAATGAGCAGGCAAAGGTTTCTGTGCAAGCCAGAGAAATGAAGGTGTTGTTGCTTCTCCATCGCTGCCAAGAAAGAGTTGCACTTCCTCTGAAACCCTCAAAATTTGTTGTTTGACCTGTAAACAAGAGCCGCATTTGTTTTGAGGATGGAAACCACTAATGAGTCATATGCTCAAAAAAAGGTTGTGTACATGTCTAACTGGCAGCGTTAGATAGGCAGGGAGGAAGTGGTTATTGTCGAAGGGCAGATGTGAGAACAGCTTGGCTGACTGGTTTTGTCTGTTTTTGAAGGCAGAAGTCATAAATGTAAATGAGCACTAAAATGAGCTTATCATTCAAAGTACGTTTTATTGGAACTGCTGACGTTTTGCTTAGATGCAGGAACCTGGGATACTGGAAGAAAATAAATTTGAAGGGAAAAGGTGTCTTCAAAAACTTGAAAGACGTGTAATGAAGTATAGCTGGTCACCTTAAAGTTGATGGAAGATAAGTATAATTATTGATGATCATAGAGAGACCTAAATGCTTTTGTCACAGTGCCTTTGTCATGTACCAACTCAGAATACATAATAAATTAATGAAAAATCATTTTTCTCCATATTGGATCTATGCAGGGGGTTTCCTCCAGTCCAAGTCTTAGTCATAATAATCAGTAGTATGGAGGTGGTTGGGGGGGGTACAGGACAGACAAAAGACATTCTCATCAGCTTTCACCTAGTCACATGACTTGACTTAGGTATTTTTTGATCAGACTTACACGGACAGGGAGTACGTAGGAGGAGTTTGGTCTGTGTTCTATGCAAAATTATCACGTGCATTCATGACGACGATATTGGAGATTGTGTTTATATATGTGCATTATGGCAGTGTGGAATGGAGACCCGTTAGACCTATCTTACCTGAGTATGACGTGATCTTAACAGCGCTGACCTCCACTCTCCTCTCTCTTCCTCTGCAGGTCTTCTCCATAGTGGTGTTTGGCTCCATAGTGAACGAAGGCTACATTAACAATGGAAGCGAAAGATTGCACTGCATTTTCAACAAGAACAACGATGCCTGTAACTATGGGATTACAATCGGAGTCATCGCGTTTCTGGCGAGCTCCTTTTTCTTTGTCTTGGACATTCACTTCCCCCAGATCAGCAGCGTGAAAGACAGGAAGAAGGCCGTGATGCTGGAGATTGGCTTCTCAGGTAATGGTGGTGGCACTTTGCTCACAGGTGTTGTGTGTTTGCAGAGATACACAGGGGATACACCAGTTCTCCTGTGGATAAACAGGTAGCATACTGGGTTTTGCATATTCAGCCTTCACATGCAGCCTGTCTCGTGTTTCCAGATGAAAACAGCAATCATGCACTTACCGAGCCTTTTGTTTTCAAACACGGGGCACGGCACAGACATCGCATCCCTGTGTAGGCGACACCATCATTACCAACTGGAGCGCATTCAGGAATTCAGCTGGAAACTCGATACACAGCCATGATTAAGTTCCCAATTAACCTTTGTAAAGATTACAACAAAAACAATGCTACCGAATCCATTGTTGCTAATTTTTCTGGGGCATTGTGCATTTTAATTCATCTATAAATTCATGCTGTTTACGGAAGCAAGTGCAATGCGTAAGGGTGCAGTGACAGAGGGATCCCCTGAAACTTTCCGGTGGCGAGTCAAGTTCCATAATCGCAGTGCTGTGTGACGCTGCCACTATGGTGGTGTGAGGTGTTTCATTATCACCTCCTGGCGATCTCTGTCCAAACTCCTGTCAGAGCGACTGCCACACCCTTCATTGTGATTCAAGCGGGGAAACCACCTCCATTAGGACTGTCTGGTGGGCGTCCAGACTCTCATTTACATGGGGCTCTTAAGAGCAGTCACCGAACAATCAATTAGCACTCTTTATTGGGTGCTGTCTTTCGCCAGGGCAGCACTGGAAAGTAAATAATTGCAGATGATTCCCCTTTGCCATAGTGGACAAACAAAATGTTCTGATCCCTAGGTGACATAATGCACTCAATCTCGAGTCCAAGAATACAGAATCCGTTCCTCCTCTCTGTGTCCCCTTTCTGTTCAGATTAGCCGAGGCATGTTAAAGATAGCATTAACAGAAACAAGAAGTAACTTCAGGTTTGTGCTATGGCAGTGTTATCTTTGCGCATCCACGAGTACAGGAGGATCCGCGATGGTCCGCGTGATGTAAATTTCATCATCAGAGGGTATACACAAGGCTCTGTGCGGATGTCGGTGTACCCTCCAATTTTTTGTGTCCACAGCTGTCCTTGTGCGCAGCCGCTAGGGAGTATAACTGGGCCTTTAGTGTACGTAAGGGGGAAAGCAAAGTGCATTGGTACATGTACAATTTTATTTTAATAGCTTAACACACCCATAAAATGTAATTTTAAATATAAAATAGTCTTTTTATGTTAAAAGCTATATAAGAAATGGAGAGAAAAGAGTTTACGGAGACAGGAAGTGAAGTGGACAATGACAGGAAGTGCATGAAAGGCGCTAATCAGCACATGCTCAAAGCTGAAGAACCAGCAGGCAGGAGCGCTACGTAAGAGCTTTGGTTACCTGCTTTGGTAAAGGTCGCTCATTCCGTTCACAGGTTTTTGGACGTTCCTGTGGTTCGTGGGATTCTGTTTCCTGGCCAACCAGTGGCAGCGCACGTCCCCCGAAGACCTGCCCCTGAGCCAGGGCGCAGACGCCGCCCGAGCCGCCATAGCTTTCTCCTTCTTCTCCATCATCGTCTGGGTGAGTGACCACATCCACCCACTCCTGCCTGCCCTGAAATCAGAGCTCACAGAAAGAGAGAGAGAGAGTACCAGCGCAGTCTGTGGATCTCAACGCTGTCCTCCGACTCACTCCTTAGTGACAGACAGCCAAACCTCTGTGGTTTATCTGAGACAATTAGAGGTGAATTACAGTGTGTGTGAAGATAAAAGCATTGTTGTGGTAAATTAAGTGGTTTACCTGTAGTGTGAGGCTGCTGATCCCAATATCAGTGCCTGCTTAATTCTAGCCATTCACATTACCACATTTATTTAACCCAGGGGCACGACAGGGAATCGACAGGCGTCTAAACTGCTTTGTATGTGCGTTCTACAGCCAGGGAGAAAGTAGTTCGCCGAAGGGAGACGTGAGATAAACTTGGCTGACCTGTTTTCTCTCTTAGTCATAATCATCAGTAGTAATGGGGGGCGGGGCATGCAGGACAGACAATCTCATTCGTTGTCACCTAGTCACATGACTCGACTTAGGTATTTTTATTCCATAAAGACATAGGGTTGAGTAGTACTCTCTATGGTCAGACTTAACGTGTGTGTGCGTTCTGCAGCGGTGAGCTGGTACGTTTATCAAAGTGCAGACAGTGCTGTCACCAGGCTCAGGGTAAGCCCGGCTGTCCTGGCATGACTGACCCACAGATGTGGTTTGAGGGTAATAAAGCACCACACAAACGGAGACACTTCATCCGGCTGAAGCCACAGACACATTGCAAACCAACGGGGACCCCATAACAAGGTATCTCAGACATTGGTACATTATGTACCCGCAAGTGCCGCTGCTCTGTACCACGGTTATCTATGTTGTGCCAGGCTGCACGTACTAACAGGGCACGTTTTCCGCGGTCTCCAGGCTTTATTGTTTTAATGGAGATTGCCTGTTTTGTATTTCAGGGGTACACGTGTCTCTTAACCTTGGGCAGATTTAGAAATATTGCCTTTGTGGAGGACACACAGAGGCTGCTTGCAGAACAACCACCCACTTCTTCTGTGGTTTAGGCAGCCAGCCAGTTCTACTAATGCCAATAACCCTGCTATGTAAAATTTGCCCCTTTTCTGCAACTAACAAAGCCTTTCTAGTACGTACCAGAGGAGATGCATATATTGACTACAAATTAGTTTAATTATCATAGATTTAGGTGAAAGTTACAAGACAGACTCTATTTTCAATGCATGCTAAAGTAGCACCCAACATCCCACACAGTCCTGAGTGATTCACCGCTCCAATAATTCTGAGAACGCTTGGATTCTTTGCCAAGATTTTTTTTTACCCACTGTTGGCACTAGAGCCTTTTTATATCATCCAAGGTAATTTATGTTCTTGCTCTGAATTAAGTAGAACGGACAGGGAGTAGTTTGGACGGGAATTTGTGAGTTGGGTTCCATAACCTGGCCTTTTTCTGCTACGGATGTAATAAGTTATATTTTCTGACAAGTATTTCTGCCTCAATCACAGTTTAACTGCTTCCAGGTGACAAACACAAATTGCAGTGGTCAAGGTGTTGGAGCTCAGTAATAGTGAAGTGTAGTTTGGTTAAAAATAACATTGGATGAACTGTCAGCAAAGCACACAAATATCTCTGCTCGTTCTTCACCTTGAATAACACTCAGTTGGCATTCAAGCCACATCCGTCGACAGCCTATTAATCATGTGACACAATCGGTCATTAAGGTGATGAAAAAAGTGACATTAAAGGTATTGATGTAGTTACTGAGCAGAGAACAGGTGTGTCTTTTATTGCCACCATTATCTTCCGCCAGTATTTGTTCACAGTTTACACTGCATGGTGTAGTGGGTATCTGGTGCTGCATGTGAAGTAAAAAAATCATAACAGGATGTTGAAATTAATTATTAACCACAAAATACATTATTAATGTTGAAAATGAAGGTTGTTCATTTTTTTGACGAATGACTGCTTGCCAGCCACCGGCCATTTGTCATCCATCCAGTTTGCGTCGTTTATGCGCTGTCTCTAGGAACGGCTCCCTGTAAAATGTCTATTTAAATTGTAGCTGAATGCCCCTGACTTAGATCAGAATAGAATAGGTCCTTGAACGATCAGTTTGTTGTGGTCAAGAATGTCAAAGCGTAATAAAAGCATTCACCATTGTGTAAGGAACGCTAAAGGAATGAATGCACTTAAATGAGGAAGGTGCACATCAATATGCACGGTAACCTGACTCGCTCTTTACCAGAGAGACGTATCTCAGGGGCACAGATGAACGTACAGAGAGCAGTTAAATTCAGACTGAGGAATTACTGCCTACAGACACATGAACAGGCGAGCGTGACTCAACATCCCGGTGACTAATCAGAGAGCATGAGTGTGACGCACGTAGCCGCTAGCGCTAACCCATTAATCCTTTTGAAGGCTGGGCTGACTGTGAGGGCTGTGCAGAAGTACCTCCTTGGCACGGACATGACCCTCTTCACCACCGACCACCTCGATGGCAACGCCACCATCCAGCCCTACCCCACCGGCAGTGGGATGGAGTCCACCGAAACCTACCAGAGCCCGCCTTTCGCCGAGAACCTCCAGACCAGCCCCAAGGGCTACCAGGTGCCTACTTACTAGAGCTAGTGCCAAATGGGCAAAAAAAATGTGTTACAAACAAACAAACAAACAAAAAAAGAAAAGAAAAAATAGAGATTAATGCATCTGATCTGTGTGTGGTGCAGTGCTGTTTCATTGGGTGGATGTCTACAGTTGACCCATGAAGTCAGTTTCTTTATGTGGCCGCTCATGGATTCTGGGCGGCGTAACAGTGTTCATAGGTAGTTGTGCTGTGATCTTCTGTAAAGGAGCAGTATGTTGGTTGTACTTTTCGTTTCTGTCCTGAGTGGTGGGTAGTGAAATAGGCCCTGGCTTTGCCAAGGGGTAGCAGAGCCCAAAAATACAAACACAATACAAACTTACAGAATCAAGAAGTATAAAGTGTTCCCTCTGTGAACTAGCCTTGTTTTAGCTTTAGTGGGTAGTCAGTCACTGTTTCTGTTTTGTTTTTTTTTATATTGTTCTATTTTTATTCATTTCTTTGTTTTCTGACTGTAGAAATTTAAGTAATTTAAATAATTAAGCCAACAGGGGTTTCTGCTATGGAAACTGACACAGTGAAGGCCAAATGATTCTGTATATTGGCGTGAGATTTTGCGCCTTTTCCCTTTTCTTTTATGGGAAAATTCATGTCTGCATCATGTGCAGTTATTTATAATAATTTATTTTGTTTAAATTCTGATTTAATTTGATTTATTAATGCAAAGAGCAAGGGACTGCATGATTGAGGGTGGTCCAGACTGCACTCCCTTTGAAAAGAGAGTAGAGAGGACACAGAAAATACAGTTGTGTGATAACTATTCAAACACTTCAAAATAAAAAAAAATAAAAAAACTGTGTTACTTCAATCGGCCAAGCAAAAACTAGAAAACCATAAGTGTTATGATAATAGCGGAATGGAAAGTTTGATTTCCATGTGTATTGCGGTGCACAGGTTGAGCTTAGAATGGGCAGTATCAAGAATAAATATGGTGCCATACGTCAAGGATAATGACTTGAAAATACTACATTTCTATAAGCTGTAAATTCAAATGTTTTGCAAGTAAATGCAAATGAATTATGAACAGGAACCATCAGTAAAAATGGCTAAAACCTCAGAAGAATGTCACCATATTATATGTGTACAAAGTAAATATCTGTTCTTAATACAAGATGTCAAACTTTGTAATGAAGTCATTTGTGTCAAATCAAGTGTTCTGTCTTCAGGTACATTTTTTCAACTCATTGTCTTCAGTGAGACTTCTGGGTGCACATCAAACACAGTGTAAAGACACTCTGTTGTAGATAACTTTGTTCAATGTTTCAATTATAATTCATATACTCCTTGAGATAGGAGCCAATGACCTGTCTGGTATGTGTATGTATCATGTATTCTAGGTCTGTATAAAGAAAAAAAAGAGAAGAAAATAAACAATGTTATCCCTTTCTACTGTATGTAGAGGTAGGAAACTTGATATGATAAAGTATATTCAAGCTTGTCAAATTCAGTGGTGTTACAAAGTAAAAAATCTGTACCAATGTGAATGTAAGCACACAATGCCTACATCAAATGCATACCACTTTTTGTTTTTTTTTCCAATGGTACTATCAAGGGATCCTCTCAAAAGTTCAAATTTGTTCAGCTTCTAAAAGCCCCAAGAGATTACTTAATGGCAGTGGCCCCCAACTTTCTGCAGTAAAGGTAAAAGTATAGTCAACAAAAAGCATTGCTCCAAACAAACAACCTCTAATTTTGTAATGCTCATTTGGCATCAAAAATAACTGTCCAAAGCTAATGATACTTTCAGATATCTGACTGTGTTTAAATTATATAAGTTAAATCTGTGTTTTGGTGAACTGTATAAGTAAAAAAAAATCTCTGAATTGCATGGAAGTCCTTCGCAATATTGGCAACAGGTCCTACTTGAAAATTATGGAATCGATTTTTATTTCATTAATAATGTATCTGAATTTTATTTTTACCCCCAAAATATATATATTAAAAATAAGTTTAATGTGTCTACAAGATTGTAGATGGTTCTAAAGCTACTGTCTGTATCAACCAATCAAATGTAAACATTGTGAGACATGTTACTGTGTTAATTCTGTCCAATTCTTTTCTATATTTTCTACTGTACATCTGTATTTACTAGGATTGATGGCATCCTTGCTGGGGACTATTGGTTAATTGTAAATTTTTCTCAATGGCCTGATACTTTCAGTTAAGAAAACCAAGTAATGTTAAAGGGAGATAACTGGCTTATGTTATCAAAATGTACAGCATTAAAATCCAGATCAATTTGAACACACAACACTGTTTTTTGAAGTGACACTGGCTTTAACTGAGTATGTGATTAGGATAACTACGCATTGTAGGTGGCCATCTTTTTTTTTTTTTAAATTCAGAAACTATCCAGCTATACGAGGTGATAGGTAACAACAGTCTAATGGCAGCTAAATATTTGTGCCACCGATTTTGTCCATTTCTGACTGTGCCATTGCCAACTGTCACAGGGACAAATTCCCAAGAGGTGTCAGCCAACTGATGTCAACAACAGGTTTTTTTTTTTTCCAGCTAGGTGATCCCCTCCACTTTTCAATAGTCAGTCAGCCCCCCGTGCCAGCTGCATAAATGGTACAGTCCTCCTGAACGATGACTGATCTGCAGCAGAGTGAAACGGTAATGACTGGTAGCATTTGCTTCAAGAGAACATACAAGCTTGTCTGAACTCTCCTGCAAATAATAAAGCCTGGGAGTGGAATAAAACGGAAACCCCATGAACAAAGTTTTTTAAAACACAACACTTCAACAATTCTAAGTTTTACAGTTAGTAAAAATCAACCTCACCAGAGATAATTTCCTAACAAGATATGTGTTTCCTGTTCTGGAAAGGTTGACAGTCGCAAATAATACAACCAAGGAGCTCTCCTTGGTCCTCGGATTAAGACAAAATCAGTTTATAAATCACAAAGGATCTTCTAGTTACATCATGTTAAACATTTTTTATTTTATTTTACATGTTGACCTTTGAGATAATCCCTGATGGGGGTAGGGTGAGGGGTGTGTGGAAGTTCATGTTAACAGTTCTTAGTGTAATCTGTGGTAGCGCATCGCTAACGTGTCTGTACGCCGTGTGATAGGGTAACGTACACAGTGATATTGATTGTAATTCAGTATAATCTTAATGGACTCTGTTTCTGAAACTGTTCAAGGTCTTGTGTTTCCTGTAATGATAATGCAATCTCTTTTAAAAATCTCTTGGACCAATTTTACAGCATGGGTTAATTTGAAAATATTTTTGTTTCCTCAGGCATAATGACCCATTTTAATCTGTAAAAGGTATAGTTAGAAAGCACCGTTGGTTGTCAAACTGCATTTGTTTGGATTGCACTTGTCTTTGCGGTCATGAAAATAAAACAAATGTGTTTTTTTTGCACTGGTGTTTTTTCATTGATACCAGACTATGTGACCAAAACAAATGAATCACTGCCATTAACTGTATGCATTTTGTATCCATAGTTCAATATTTGCATCACAGCTGAATTATATTACATTTATTCCAGTACCATCTGCCCTTTGACCCTACGAGTAATGTGAATGAGTGTATCACACCAGTACAAGTACTACCATTGTCTGTCTTGTTTTCATGTCCAACATGTTGGCAATAAAGGGCTTTCCAC
The DNA here is from genome assembly GCA_022829145.1 of Albula goreensis. NCBI lineage: Eukaryota > Metazoa > Chordata > Actinopteri > Albuliformes > Albulidae > Albula > Albula goreensis. The sequence continues at coordinate 5,357,997 of CM040748.1, read as the reverse complement.
CTCAGCTATCCCTAGAGAAGCTACTTCACATCAGCCTGCAACAGGGAAAGAGCATGAATGACCGTAGAGACAGCTGGAAATTCTATGGTCCTGCTGGAAGCCACAGATTCTTAAAAAATGGACAGAAATGGGCAGTGAACACAGAGTCTACATTTGTCCAAACACTTCAGCAAGACTCAAACTCATCATCAAAGATCAGTCCTGGACAATGACGAGATATTTTTTGTGATTCCACAACAGTTCACTATGAACTAACCTTTCATAACTTAGCTCATACTCAAATACTGAAGTTAATATATGTCAAAAGGTCAATAATCTTAATGTTTTAAATTCAAGTTATATAGACAAATGGCAAAAAAAAGGCAGATTATTTAAGGTCATTTCAGGGTGGCCATTGGCCGTCTCCATATGACTGAAAAACTCAAAACCAATTAAGAGGAAATTTGTCGAGCATGAATGTACTATCACATAGTATCATATAGCGTGGCCTTCATTAATTAATGAAAAGCAGTGACAGGAAAACAAGCCATGTGGGGAAAAGGACAGAACAAAAAAAACGACTATTGTTACCACTTTTTATTGGCACTCTTTACAAAATACAAATGGTTGGTTTTGCTTCATCTAAGCAGTTTCAGTGAAAATCAGCAGAATGAGCCTGAATAGGTGTCTTAAAAGGAAAAAATGTGTAAATATATTTATGAAAAAGCAGCAACCATTACTGTGTATGAACATTGTGAACTCAAAACAGATCTGAATAGTTAACAAGTCTATAAAAAGGTCAGAATAACTTGATTACAGAATTATATTTTTCTGCTATCCCAACTGGGTCAAACAACAGATTTCACTGTTCAGTGTTAATTACCGCTTTATGGAATGATGCCATAGAGTAGACCTTCTGAACTTACTGAACGGACCCAACCCATCGAGGCACAAAAGATCGCAAATTTACACTCCATGGCCGATGTAGCTACAATGAGGTTCGTAGAGCTAAGGTCCAGGCTAATGCAATTCAGTCATATGGATGTATGGTCTAGATCTCCCACACGACTAGTCCTAATTGTATACTCAAGACATTTGTACAGGATGAAATATAATCTGGATCTACAGTGAGCAGAACTGAGAGGTTCAAACAATGGCCGTGTAAGCTTTGGACTTGAGTACTTCCAGCATCTGCAGCAGCAAACCGGTGCCTGACATTTTTCATCCCAAATCAGTTTCAAATGTTCGAGGGCGTCATTGCCTGTTCTTTTTTGGTATAAAGCTGTACAAAGATTTCCTGCCTTCACATATGCAACACAATAAACACGAAATGTCTGAAAACCTGAGGTTGGGAAGCATCCTACAGTTTGGTTAGAGATGGTAAAAATATAGACCCAGATATACAATGTGTGCTGAATAGTCAGCATAACAAACAGTTTTTTTTGTGTTCTGAAAATGTAGAAACATGTTCTGCAAAGGAAAAGACAGTGATGTCCCATAATGCTCTTACCAGAATCACTAGAACTTGGACATGAACCAGCAGTCAGTCAGTGGCTTGCAAATTGCACAGGTCCAGCCATTTAGCCAAAATCAGTTTGCAGCTCTTGGGGGCATTCATGCTTGTTTAGCAGTTGGGTGAGTCACATGTCTTGGGGGATAACATTTGTAAACTGTCACATACATCTTTAAATCTGTCACCTTAATTTCTTGTTTTACATTATACACAATTCCATTATTCTAATGTCTTTCTAATATTGGAATTTTCATGTAAGACTACAGCACTGTGTCCTCTATTCACATTGTATAGCAACAGTGGTAAGGGATAGCAGGTCTTTGTAAAATGAAACGGTGAAATGGATAATTTGTATATTAACTGTATATTAAAATGTATATTACCGGTTCCTAGGAAGGCTAGCTTTCAGCATTAAATCATGCTCATTGTGCAACACACTAGCAATGAGTATTAAATACGAAAAGTTATTGAATACTGAATTTCTGTTTTTTTACAAGCAAATTTACCAAATAAAATATACAAAGATGTCAGGCTTCTACACAAGAAAAGAAATCTGGTGTGTGTGTGTGTGTGTGTGTGTGTGTGTGGGGGGGGGGTAACTGTGACAACTTAACACTTTCAAGTAAATATCAAAGGACTCCTTCCAAAGCCTGAACCATTCCAGCCCTCCCACAACAGCTCAGCTAGGAGCGTGCTTGAAGCAGCAGTGACAGCCTCTGCAGCCTGGTTTGTTTTGCATTGTTATTCTTTAATTGATCAGCCACATTTCAAAATAAGCTACTTTTGCTCGGGCTCCCTTCCCGCACGATGTGCAGCCTGCCCTACAGGCGAACCCTTTAACTGTTGTAATCTGAGAGACCCAGGGCTGCGCCCCTTGCACTATTGACCCTGAAAAAGCGCTTGTTCCTATCCCTTAGACAGCCCTGGCCCTGGCCCCTGACCGGAATCACAGAGTGAGGCCATGAAAGACACAAAACAAAATGGAAAAGAACAGGGGCTAGCTGATGATTTTGCTGATGGACTGCAAGGAGGGGAAGTCGTCATCGCCCATGTGCAAGGTCTTATGGGCACTGAAGTCCTTCTGGGCCACCACCTGCCTACATGTGGGGCAGATCTGGCAGTCCAGCTCCAGGTTGCTGTTGTTGGAGCCCGTTTGCCAGGCGTTCTTTTTGTTCTTCTTGGGCTTGCTGCCGCTCTGCTTCTCCAGGACCTTGTAGTCCCCGTGAGCAGCCAGCAGCTCCTGCTGCTTGTCTTTGTCGGGCAGAAGCACCAGCAGCTCGTTGAAGACCTTCCTGAAGTTGTCTCCCAGCAGCTCCCTGCAGCTCCTGTGGTACTGGGCAGCTGAGATCACACCCTGTGGAGGCACGACCGGTCAGAGGGATGTTTCCACACTTCAGACAGTACAGGCTAACATTTAATCAACCCAATAAAAATGTATTCATTACGCTGAATAACAACCAGATCACTTAGTACACAAGTTTTTGATTCTACGCTAATCTCCTCTGCTGGACACGACTATAAATACTACAACTCTTGCCCCTATGAAATAACCCCCACCACCACAGGGTCAAAGTAATCACCTGTCTAAATTGGCCTGAATAGGTTTTGAACTCGTTGAACTTGGACTCATCGTTTAGAAGGAAGTTCTTTATAGACTGTATGAGTTCCATATTCCTCTGCTGGAAGTTCTCAGGAATGAGGTAGGTTCCAGGTGAGTGTGTCGGTCTGTAACAAAGGGGGAAAAAAAGGAAATATAAATGACAGATTTCAATATAAGCTGACAACATTACAACATTCCTACATGATCAAATTCAATTCATGGACTACAGTAGTATATGCAATTGCCAGCAATCACAAACCTCAATATTGATAGGAAATGGTCTGAATACTGCCCCCCTGTGGACAGTTCCACCCATAACATTCTGGAAGAAAATAGTAAATTCACTTACTCACTGACGGTTGGAATGGTGGGTTCAACCACGTTGGCATTCAGAGGGATGCCAGTAAATCCTGGCGGAGGCTTGCTGAAAGGGCCGGGTAACCCTGGTGGAGGGCCGGGTAAACTGCTCTGGGTACTTTTCATCGGAAATGCACTTTTGAATCCTGTAATAGAAAATACATATTTGTTAAGCATAGTATTGGTCAGGAAAAGCCAAAAAGGTTCAGCTTTGCATGTGTAAAATATTACAGACAGGCAAACTGCAAAGCTTCTGCAAAGTATGAAGACATTAAATGATGGGATCTTAACCCAGTATCTCCTGAAATCATTTATCAGAGCATACTGAAAAAATGTTGACATTGAGCTGATTAACATCTAATACTCTGATTATAGGTGCTGACCATTCAGTCACTCGAGGAGGATGAGGGTACAAAAAACATTTAAAGAAATGTAATATCAATAGAATTTTCATCAAATTTATGAAACGGAGACAAAACCAGAATTGGTTTTACCTGGGGGCGGTTTCTTGGGTATCAGAGCTGGGAACTCCTCCTCCTCGGGCAGGGGACACACATTTGAGACAGGCTCTTTCTCCAGGCCGGGGGGCTCTCTGGGAGGGGCAGGGGTGTTGTTCTCTGGCGGCTTCTCTACGTACCCGTTCACAAACAGGTTTGTTTTGGAGGCAGCGGCTGGTTTGGGAATGTTGGCAGGGGGTTGCTTAGTCTCTGGAACGTTCTCTTTCTGGGCCACGCTGGAGACGGTTTCGGCCGCGAGCGGGGGGGTTCCGGGCGAGGCCGAGGGGGGCTGCTTCTTCCTCTTGCCGGCTTTGGGGCCGGGCTGCGCGGAACTCTTCCCCATCAGCAGGGACGAGATGTCCAACATGGTGGGCACGCTGCGGATTTCCTGAGTGGTCTTCCCGGTCTGGGGGTCGTCGTCTTCGGATGACGAGGTGGACTTGACTTTCGGGGGGGCCTTTCTGCTGTTCCCAACGGCGGCCTTCTTCCTGGGCTGGGGGGCTCCCGCGGCAGGCAAGGGGGTTTGCAGAGGCGTAGGAGTGCGGGGCGGGCCCGGTGACAGCCTTGGCCGCCTGGGCTGTGGTTTTGCTGCCGCCCTGCGACCATGCGGACGTAGCGCTTCCCAGCGGCTTCTGAGGTTTGATTTTGGAGACCAGTGCTGGGAAGTCTTCCTCCTGGAACGAGGAAGGCTTCCGCGGCTGTGCGGTGTAGGCGGGGGTCATGGGCGAAGACACGGTGGCGCTGGATAGGCTGGGGAAATCGTCCTCTTTCAGTTTGACGGGAGCTGATTTGATCATGCTGCACAGATAGGAACACAACAGGAAATGAGCTTCTATACATCAATTACACTCAAAACCAGCACCATCTTTCAGAGCAAAAACAATCTGTGACACACAAAATAAATATTGCCTGGAGAGGCAACTGAAAGCAATTTAATTACTCCCAAAGACTATTTCCTTCTCTTTTGTGCAAGAAAATCTGAAATCAGAGTGATCAAGATATTAAGTTTTTTTATGTGCATACAATCACAATCAACACACTTGATTCATTTTCATGGTAAAATAAACAGTGACAGTGGTAATGAAATACAAAAAAAATGTTGCTGCATATTTATATGAACAATTGGTTCACCATTTACTGGTTTTCTGACTGAAGACCTTTCGATGTCAGATATCGTGATTTTTGCAAAGCCCTACAGCTGCTGTGAGCTAGAGATGGTAGAGTGAGGTGTTGGGAGCCCCATTATGTGTGAAGCTAAAACGAGCCGATTCCACTCCACAGAAGAACAATGAATTGTTAAAACCACCTAGTCTGTCACAGCATGTAGAGGCTCAGTAGTTTTACTTTCGTTAAAAACGTAACCCTACACGCTCTACCCAGGCGCCACACCTCGCTTAAACCAAACAAATTTTTTTCCCAGTGGGTGTGAACGCGTCTGACATGAAAATCTCCGACACTATGCACATGAGTGAAAGTGCAGCACCGCAAAATCACATTTTCTGGAGTCCATGTGTGAACACGGCTTTAGTTTAGTTAAAAACGTACCCCTACTCTGACCCACGCTCGAGTAAAGTACCTGGGGATGGGTGGGGGAGCTGCCACTGCAGCCGTAGCCCCTAAAGCAGGGAAGTCGTCCCCCTGAAGCGGCCCACTGTGGTTATGGGATCTTGGTGCATCTTTGGGACCTGAAATCGAATCGATCAACCTCATTAAAAACACTTGTATGGGTAAGAGTCACACATTCATGTGCAGCACTGCTTTTCCTGTTTGTATCTTTTTAGGTAATACACTTATTTAGCCATACACAGCCACATATGTTTTGTAAGATGTAAGGAACATTTTGTATTATTGCCTCCAGGGTAAAGGGACGGGGATTTAAAAAAAAAAAAAAAAAAAGGCAAATAAAAAGTTGTTCACAAAAAAAAATAAAAGTAGAGCGTTTCTCATAGTCCATGCTTCACTCAAATTACATCAGTAAGCTATGTAGAGTACAGAGCCGCTACCGTACCCAGAGTCTCGGCCACAGGCTTGGGGATGCTCCTGTGGTTTCTCCCGTCGTCCGTGTCCATGCTTTCTTCCTTCCGCGGCTTCTGCGTCTCTCGCTCCTGAGTCTGCCTCTTCTCCTCCTGCCGGCGGGCTGCTATGGAGGCTCGCACCGCGGCCGCCACGTCCCGGTCCTCTTCCTCCCTGCGGAGGACAACTTATTCTCTCAGCGACGGTTGCCAAACGTAACGGTAGCATCACGGCCGAGTGGTGGTGCAAGTGCTCTCACAGTAAGCGATAAGAGCACGCTAACAGCAGCTTTTCACATTGGGGGGTGGGGTGGGGGAGGGGTTCAAGAGGCCATACCTGCTGTATCTCCAGCTTCCTCTGCTGTGCTGCTGGCCGCCCCTGGACCCTCCTCTTCCTGTTCTCCCTTGTCTGTTGTAGCGCTCCACTTCCTCGTAGTCCTCCCCACCGATAACTGAAGGCGAAAGACCCATCACAGTCTTATTAAAGGCATGTGAAATGTTCCAACTACGTTTAAACCTTAGCCCCATAATCAGTACAGGGAGATTAAGGCCCTCAGAGGACCAGTCTTAACTAATGAAGGAGAGTAAAGACGAGCGCTCGTCTCCTCACCATCGTTCCTTCTCTGGTGTCGGGGCGCGTAGCTGAACTGCAGGTCGATCTGCCGGTTCTGTCGCGCTTCGGCCCGGCTCTTGCTGTGGGCAGCGGCCTTATGGGCCTTGTAGTCTATCTCAGTCCGGAAGGCGTGGGTGAACTGCTCTGTGTTGCAGCTGCCCTCTTCACACAGGTAATGGCTTTCTCGGAAGTGTTCGCGTAGATATACGTAATCGCTGCAAAAGGGGGGGAAAAAAACAATACTCTTAGATCACAAACATAATTATGGGATTGACTTAGAAGGAACAATGAAGAACAGCGTGTATTCAAAAAATTATTAAATAAAACTGGCCTCACTGACCAAAGTGCATTGTAGCTTTGTTACAGGAACAGCATAAATTAATATGCCATTTTTGTCAGGCATAGCCAAAAAACCTGAATAAGGAATACACTAAAACGCCAAGTTAAGTAATTCTGCAGTGGAAACTATTCACTTCATTCAGTTTGATTTCTTCATTAACCGAAAACGCTGATTCAAATGTAAACGTATACACTCACAGAAAGCCTCACACTGTACAACCGTCTAGAATATTCTATTTTCACACTGTCCTTTTATACAGCAACCTATTGTATGCCTAAACCACACCCAGGACCAGCACATTCTTATTGTCAACGGATTGTACGATGATTGTACAGTCAGATTCAGACAGGTAAGCGACCTGAATACCTGTAGTACTCCTGTGCTCCCTCGGAGTCACAGAAATGGCAGAAATAGTGATCTCTTCGCAGGTGTTTCAGCAGCTCGTCGTTGTCCAGGTAGCGGTCATCGCAGAATTTACAAAGTGGATGCCCGCGGTGAGAGGTGTCATCCGGGTCGCCTTGCGTTCGATGTCGGGCCAGATCTTTCCTGTTGTACCACTTCCGCTCATGCGTGAATATCTGGGGTGTGGAACATACAGGTGTAAGCGCGTTGTCAAAAAGGCCTTTTTATAAAAGAACCAATTACAACCCAATCAAAACACACAGGAAGAGTATTCAGCTTGACAAATGATTAAAAGCAAAACAACAGCTAAACAAGGATTACACGTTTCCTATTATATAGTGATCCCCATTATATAGAATACCTGAAGTTACTGTTATAAGTTAACTGTTATATACTGATTGCCATGACACAGAATGCTTGATGAGCAGAGTGGCCAAGATGTAATGGTGCATAACCATGCTGATTGTTAGTCACGAAAGCCATCAACAGCTTTTTGATAATAGCCATCAACAGCTCAGTCTGTTTGGGAGTGCTACGCGTAAATTTTGTGCCATGCCTACTGCCGTATAATGAACATGTGTTGATCCTTGTTTCACCACATACATGCTGCTTGCCTTATTTTGTATCATGTATCAAAAAAGAAGGATTACCTTCAGATGTTTAGCACACAATTTACAGCAGAAGAGCTCGTGCTGTTTCCTCATATGCTGCTCCAGTTCCTCAAATTTAGAAAACACTTTTGGTTCTGGACACTGCGGACATTCAGACTGCAAAATCCTCCTGAATTTAGAGAGAAAAAGCGACAATGAGATCATACGACAACAATCAAAATTAAACTGAGCAGCAGAAGTCAGTAGTTTTTGAATGGGTGTGCCAAACAATCACATTCAAATCTGCAATCATGCATACCTGAACTGGGCATAGATCTTCCCATCGCTGAAGTAAATATCATACTTCTTCTCACACTGAAACTGCTGGGAGGCTATTGCAGCAAATGGTTCAAGTTTCTTGACAAAAATGACCTGGAAAAAAAAAGAATCTGTGTCATCTCTATATATAAACTAGCATTATCAAGATAACTGGAGTAAAAAAAAAAAAAAAAAAAAAAAAGCAGAGTTGTCTGTTAAGAGGAAATTCACCTCTGAGATAGATAGACAGACAGACAGACAGACAGACGACGCACACCATGCACATTTTATTTTTTTACTATTCTCACAAATTAACCAATGTTAACATTTAAATAATTTTGTAAGTTAAAGATAGCTCTGATTTGAGGTTATTTTTCGTCTGTTTTATGTCATCTGGCTGTAACTAAAGCCAACAGACAGCTTCCAGTACGCACAATGGACTGTATTGTATTGATATTGGACATGTGTCCTAGTAAAACTACTGCTGCCTTAAAAAAAAAGAGCCCCATAATAGTTTTTGGTAAATTCTCATCTAAAACATGACATTTTCAGACAATGGGGAGAGCCTAAATCTATTTGACTGTCTTTCTCCGTGGTTGCATTGGGGTTAGCTGGTATTTACTTCCTTAATACGCCAAAGGGCCAAAGTTTGCTTACATTTCCATAAGTCAAAGCGGATAAGGTGAGCACATCTCACTTCGCCCTGGACTCGTGGTTCGCCCAGGCTGGAATAATACGTGTCACACGCAGCTATCTACAAGGCCATTCGTCCGTCTGTCACACCCTCACATAGTTCGGCTTAAATCCACCGAGAATACCTAGCATAGTCATGCGTGTAAGCCACCCGATCTTCTATCTGTCATTACTATGGACTTAACTTGACAATGGAAGTTTAACTAACAGAACATTAGTCCATAGATGACTGCTAACGAAACAATTAAAATGTCTTTTTTGCCCCCTAAGTACATGGCAAACTATCATCAACATCTGAAGACATGTTGTGGATACACCTTCAAACTTAACTGGAAAATCTGTATCACAATGCTGTCAACTCAGTTGGAAAGTAATTATGCACCAAGCTATCCTCACCAAAATAAACTCAGCATAGTAGCAATGTGACGTACAAGCAGGTAACTAACCCAAGGTAGCGTTACTCGTGTACACTCACTAGCTAGCTGGCTGGCTGCTAAAGCTAACATTAGTTTTCCAGAAGTGCTAGCACTAGCTTCACTATTACAAAGTAAACGTTGGCAAGATGGGTAGAGCTAACATCAGAATGTGGGCGGCTAACTTGTTTTCAGTGCTACATGAATGTGAGTCTCCAAGCCATTAAAACTTAAACAGCACCGGTCAACAATTCATGTAGCTGAGGACAACGATGATCGAAACTGGCTCGGCAGCCCCTCTAACTTGGACACCGACCTCTGGTCACTTGTCCAGAACTACTAATAGCTTACTAACTGGTGATAGCTAGTGTATTGACTTTCGAGATAAAGCTAGCTGGCTAGCTAGGCTACAACTTACGTAAGACGGCTTGTTATTTAGCCGGCTCCTGTAGATACCTAATTTGTAGCTTTATATGTCAGCTACTTAGCTACTTTTATCACAACGTAGCAAACTACATACGATTTAAACTTGACACTTCAGCAATTTCATTACAGGCCTGGAAATCAATGGACTAGCTTGCAAACAGCACGGTTAGCTAGTCTGTCACCACTAGCTAACGCTATACGGACGTCCACATTGAAACGCAAGAGATGATATTACCAGCCAGTTAGCTATCGATAATTAAGATAGTCAGTGGAGATGGCCAGTTATTATGAATTGAATTCATTGTCGATGTAAAGCACTGACCACTTCTCCAGCATAGCCAGAAAACAAACTTGTAACCAGCGACAGATAACGCTATATTAGCAAACGTTAATATCCTCACACCATACCCTTAACATGCTAGTTGGTACACCTGGTATGGGTAGCAGGCTAATCTTAATATCCACGTTACAAAGAAATAAACGCCAACAACTGCTAGCCTAGCTGATAGCTAAGCAACAAGGCCTGTTCTGTCATGCTCCCACACCACGCTTTCGTGGAGGGAAAGCGTACCTTGTCGAGCTCCTCCCGGCAGACGGCGCAGTACTTCTGCTCGCAGAGTACCCTCATCTTGGTGGAGCAGCGGTAACAAACCGGGTGATCGCATTTCCCGAGGGCGAAAATGTCGAGGTCCTGGCAACACAGAACGCAGCTTCGCTCAGTATCCTTGACAGATTTTGATTCCATGGCACCGGATTATGAGTAAATTGTCAGACTTTCGCTTCCCTCGTCCCGGCAAGTAATGAGCCGTATAAGCTGTAACTCCACACTGTCTGGCAGTTTGCTTTACGTAATAACGCAGCGCAGAAAGAGTTCTCCTCGCTGCGTGCGGCGCGCTGCGCTGCGCTGCGCTCATGCTGTAAGTGAAAGCGCCCCGTGCGGCACTGTACATTCACTCAGCAGCACAGAATTTAAATCACAATATGCGAAGAACCGTAACCGAAACAAAAGTGAGTATTACCTAGCAGGAAAAAAAATGTTTTGATTCGACCCGATCGCGTGTCTCTCGTACCACTTACTGGCATCTCGTTTTCCATTAACTTAACTGATAGCAGTAGCCTGGTGAACATTTTATTTTGACCTCCAGGGCAAATGTGTTAATGATAATACATAGCTATACATAAAAGTGTAAACTGGAATGAATGATACTCTGGGGAATGAAGAACATATTGACGAACTGGTTTTAAGTCCGGCGAATTTGCATTATTTGTTGATCAATGCTGTAGATCTGGGATGAATGCGTTAAGCATTAGGCTCCCAGACATCACAGAAGCATCACTGTAAATTAACAAGAAGGGCTCAAAAATAATTGTGAAATAGAACCAACAAGCACGAAACTGTAAGGCAAACTGAAACTTAAATTTGACTGTGTGTTTTCTTATTTTAGCCCTATGATGATCAGGTGGAACTGTTAATAGCATAAGTGTATATTTACATATATAAATAGTAAATACAAGCATAGTACTCATCAAGCTTTAGGACTAAACCCGTGTCACAGTGCTGAATTATTTACTTGTTTGCAGAATCTAACAAATAGCGGTACAACATTATTTAACACGATTATTAAACTTATCGGAGCCTAACAGAACTACCATCATGCTATAGCAAAATCAAAATGGCCACAAACGTCACTGCTAAATACTTGCTGAATATCAAGATCCGTGCTAGGACTAACCTCTGCTCTTGGTCAAAGGCCTTCATGAACAGTAGGTAATGTTTTACAACTTTTCATTCATATTATGACATGTAGTTATGTAACCAAAGTCACACCGTCATCACTGAAAGTGTTGTGAAACATTTTAAAGTATAGAAGTTCATGTGTTAGTCATTAACTTGAATGTTTATGGAGGAATTTTATTTTTTATTCTCTTCAGAGTTTGGCCTGTGCTTGATTGTGTGCCATCACTGTCATGGGCTGACTAGTGGTTCATCCTTCAGCGGGGAGGAGTATTTGATAAGGCAAATGAATTCTAGGCTTCTGATTTTTGTGAAGATTTACTCTTTGCAATTTCTGTAAACCAGAATTAGCTAAGTTGATGCCAATCAACATAAAAAATACTTAGACTGCCAATAATTCAGTGTTACATGATTAACAAACAGCATACTATGTCAGTTAACCCTACAGTAATACATTTTTAATCAGCCTTTTAAAAATATTCCTGCCATACTGGTTTTTGCTTAATGGCAGTGAATCATTTGCTTTGCATCAGAACTCAGTCTCTCACATCTCTGAACCAAAACCAGAGGGATCTCCGTCATCGGACATTTGTATTTGTATGGGAGTGATGTAGGACAACACCCTGAGGTGTAGGAGTAGTAGTAAATTACTGTCATCGGCAGAGTTGGCTAGGGACAGCATGTGACACCTTTCCTGGCGAACATTAACAGAGGAACTTGAATCAGCTTTGATAGAGTGTTGGTATGAAGCAGATTGAGTCTCTATGAATCGCAATGCTACAGCAAAGAGCCGGGGCGGACAGTATCGGGCATGTGGCACCAGTTCTTTCTGACCAGCTTTAGTTCAGAGAAGTCTGCATGGAAAATGAACTGGCCACGTATTGGGAAACAACATGCTATTGGTATTAAAAACACATAAAAAGGCCTCAGAGATCAGAGGGGATGTTGTACCCAGCATTCTTTTAAGCAAGATTAATTGTGTGAGCAGTGGAGTGAGAATGCTCTGCTTCAAGAGTGACCTCAGGAGTGTGATTTCTCATCCTCCTCACGCAGGGGTGCTTGAGGGCCTGAATGTCAATGACTGGCAACCGAAATGAAGATGTAATCACCTTGAGAATAAAAACAGGGCTCAATCTCAAAATAGCCCTGCTGTTATCCTCATCGATTAAGATTCAGGTGAAATGAACTGAAAACACTAAAAGGTCACTCATACATTTTGCAGGCACTAATGCCAACGGCAGCTCAATTTGACAAAATTCTCTGAACTGAAGACATTATGTGTGTTGGCAAACCAGTCAGAAAAGTCTGCTTTGAGAATGACTTAAATAGTTTAATTTCACATCACCTGTAAAACCTGGATTGGGCCACCTCTCAACATTTGGTGGTGAGTTAGTGGTTGTAGCTGATATGAACCAAATATGAAGTTTCTGATCTTGGCAAAGCAGGCAGCTAAGTTCTTCTGAAAGAAGCTGTGGTTTTGTGCATCACTCTTTGTTTAAATGAAAACTATCTATATGACTGCATTCCCATGGAAGCTGCTGTAGAGGTGGTATTTAAAAGATGGCTTCTGTTTATTTGGGGGGGGGGGTGCAGGTTTAATTCCTAAACTGTGTTTGTGCTTAAAGTGACTCATATTTGGGTTTTTTTCGCCATATCTGATTTGTATCTAATCATGTCCTTGAAGTCCAAACAGCAAGTAGTCACATGGATTATTTTTTTTTTTTCAAAACATATTTGGGCCACATTCATATGCAGTTCAAATCCAAGTCATAACTGATCCCTGCTCAGTGTGATTTGTATCTGACCTATCAGATCGGATTTTCTTTTCCCCCACATGACACGGAGCTGACTCCAGAGCTTAGGACTGTCAGCGGTCTCTGCTGATCTGGCCGTTTGCACGGGGTCTGATGAACTAACGTTAAATGGGTCTCATTTGGAAGAGCCCATGGGAAATTACACGTTTGGCTGCTGACTTCAGCCCAAGCCGTCGCAGGGCTCAGAAAACGCTCGAGGTGCGCACTTCCTGACAGTGTTTTGCACTGCTGATCAGAGTGATGTGTCTGACATCTGACTGGTGAGAGAATTCAGACTGAGGCCCAATGTGTGTGCAGCAGTCACTTTGTGCATGTGAGGTAGCATTTTTTTTTTTTGCCCCATTGATAAACCCCAGCTTCATTATATGTGAGATGAGTGTTGATTGATGTGTGGAGAGCTGCCAGTCATTAAGTCAAAACTCAAATTCCAGGGCAGTGAAGGAGGTCGATAGCAGCTGGAGAGATATCTGAAGGGAGTGTATTATAATTATGCTAGTTCTTGCAATACACAATTAAGACGCTGTACATGCTGTTGCACCATCAAGCTGTGAAGATGAGCATCATTTTGGGTAATTGTCATGAACTAATTGTCATGATGATTTGCATAGAACCAACACTTGTGAGAGTCTTATTTGAAATGGTTTTTTTTGATGAGGCTGTAAACAGAGAAAAACTTCATCTTCCTGTTTTATTGTGACATAATGGAGATCAACTGCTTCCAGCCCGGCAGGCTGTGGTGACGCAGCTAGAGAGGTGAGGTGTGATTCACCTTTCTTTTTGTTTTGGGGGGATAGTGGGGTGTTAGCGCTTTTGACATTAGCGTGTATGACACATCTCCTGTTTCGTAAGGCAAAGGTTACTGGTCACAGTTAGGACAAGTTTGAAGAAATTTTTGAAAGAGGTTGATTGAGCTATGACATGTTCTACAGGAGGCCAGGGCTCCAGCTCTTCTGGCTGAGTAGTTGGTAGTCAGGCACTCTCATGGATTTAAAATCACAGCTTTTAAACATAACATGGTGACGGCACAGGGTCGTTAGGTCCAGTGCATAGCTGGTGATGGGAGGAGCCTTTGTGCTAAGAGGTAGCTGTGCTTGCTAATTGCCCAGGCAGGTAATGCAGAAAGAGTAACCATCAGATAACCAGAGGGAGAACAACTACTTCCTACGTGAGTCTGCTGAGTTGTCTTCTTCCTTACAGACTTCGCCTGTTGCGGTCAAAGGTCTGTGGCTGTCCTCAGCTTGCAGGTATTCTTATTTCATGGTCTCTTTCATAGAGCTAGGGAGGTGTCTGCAAGCAAGCAATAGGCTTTGCTTGTTTGTGTTTAGTTAGGCCCTTCGCGTTTGCCAGTTCCCATGTAGAGACATCCAGCTGAGCTCTATGCAGAATAAACCTTACTGTATGGAGATTCTGATTTTGAGCCAGTGCAGCTTTCAATGGCCTCTTTTGGAAGGAAATCCTTACTGAACAGAGTAAAATAATGAATCACTGAACTTAGTGCTGACACCTTTCAAGTCACGAAGAAAGAGTAGGAAGGCAAAATGTATGTCATTCTCCACCTCCCTCACCTCAGCTCTTAGTGTCCCGCTGTTACACAAGCTGGCTCTATATTAGCCATTTTTATTAAGTCACTCTGCCTCCAGCCAAATCACAGAAGACTCCAGATGGCACACCTCTACTCCTCAATACGAGATGAAGTAAGAAGTTCCCGCTGTAACAGCAGAGGTCAAAGGTCATTTCATGCTCTGCTGAAATCTTAGCTCTTCGAGAGTCTGAAGGTAGTATTCATTACTTCAAGAATCTTCGCTTTTCCTTTTTCTCTCCATTTCTTATGATGGTATGCAATTGCATTAATCCAGTCAGTTTATCTGGGAAATAAATACATTATTTATGAAAATGTGTTCCATTTTCATTCATTAGGTCTTAATTCATTTAATTTCATTATTGATTTAATTTGATTTGTTAGCATTCTATTAACCTGGTAATTAGCACTGTTTCTAGGAATGCAAGTGAGTCTTATGTATGTAGAAGTATATAGAGTGTATAGTCTTACAATGTATTCAACATACATTTTTCTTAAATGCAATTTTGCTTACTCCCTAATAGCTTTTCTTTTTCAAGTTTAGCTATTTTGTCCTCAAATCAAAGGGAGCTATGTGTTAGTTATTCATACTTGAGCTTGACCTCAAAAACTTGCATGCTTTTTCTGAAAATACTGTTAATTGGAAGAATTGTATCCTATGAATAAAAAAACAAATTTACATTGTGAAGAGGTACCACTGTTTTGAGATTTTTCCAGTTACTCTCCAGGATTTGTAGGTTTCATTGACAACAGATTGCACAGCATTCTTTCATATGACCACTAGATGGCGCTGGTAGTACAGCTCAATGAGCAGACCCATCCTCAGAAACAGCATGAGAATCCTGTCACCATCGCCATATTCAAATGGTGTTTGAAAAGGACTATGTTTTTCCATTATAGCACAAATATGTTGTAAGAAAATTTTAATCGCTCCTGGAGGCAGCACATCGATTTAATAAGAGATGTTAGGAAACAGATCTATATGACCACACAATAACTGTGGTTTCATGAAGTGTAAGAAACCATTTCATATAAGAAGTCTAAAGTCATTTAAGAGGTAATATTTAAAATAAAGCAAACATTACTCTTGCTACAGACAAAATATATTCTAAAATATATTCTACTCTAACTCTGACACCAATTTAATATTTAATTAAATGCTAGTAATGGAAAACACTGGCTAACCATATTTTAATGCTGGACCTATGGCCACTAAATCCATGTTACTGCCATCTAGTATCTCATCAGCAGAGTTAGTGATTGCCTGTGGAATTCACATGTACTGCAGTAACAGTGAAATTCAGGTTTGTAGAGTTTTTCCGCCTCAATTCTTTTCTCACATTTGTTCATTGATGGGCTTTTCGGTATTTCATTCAATTCAGTTCCATTTTCATGCAAATTTATGTATCTAGATTCACCTTGTAGAGGTGGTTTCACGCAAATATCCACCCAGAATGATTCATTTAACTGACTGTATACTGCATACAAGAAAAAAAAGACACATTGAAGTATATATGATGTTTAGATTTATAGTAACTGTTAGATCAGAAAATAATGACATTTCCATCTTTTTTTCCCTTTTAATCATGGCAGAGTATTTTTTTCTGTACACATTAAAGCAATCATTTTAATAATAATAATAACAGTAATAAAATATGTTTGGTATTATCTGGTTATCAGCAAGAAACCAAAATGTAATACAGAAAGAGACAAGCTTTTAAAAGGTAAGTTACAGGAAAAGTTCAACTTTAACTGTGTACCGTCAGACCCCAGGGCAGAGGTGTCAAACTAACAAGAGCTAGATATACTATGGCATGCATGTTCTAGCGTTTTCTGTAATCCACTAAATGTAGATAAACATTTCAATGAACCAGGGCTGAGACATTAATGTTAGCTCCAGAAAGATGTAATATCTGCCGCTTAAAGACCCAAGAGTAAAATAACTATTTCATATCAAGAGTATTGCACTAGGTAGTTAGCCAGAAATAAAAGGAGCAATACCTGTAGCCAGGACAAGATGTGCAGGAAATGTGTGTTACCATATTACCTCTAGCTAATCAAGCAAACAATCCAAACCAATGAAACATTCATTTGTTCAATTTTTGAAGTAAATTAGATCTGATTGCTTGAATACATTACTGGGCAATCACTAAGCAACAGGGAAAAAAACACAGTTTGTAAGTACAGTTCAGTGTTTTTGATACTGGTTGGTTGACATTTTGTCATCATGGACTAAATGCTAAAGATGATTGGATAAAGACCTGAGTGGTTTCGTACTGTTACATTAAAATTCCAACAGACAATACAACATGTGACTCCAATAAAAAGATCTCCAATTATTGTGGGCCTTTGTGACCAAATACATTTTTGTTAAAGTTGCATTCAGATAAAGTTACATTGACTGATGAAGAATACCTAATCGTTCACACATTTGACCTTATTGAGCTCAGAGCGGTCTGTGTGCTGACTGCTTTGTCTTCTGTCCCCTTGTAAGAAAAAGCTCACCTAATGTTCATCATTATGATTTAAAATATTTCATTAAATAAACAGCTGAAACAGTTTTGCTGTATACAAAGTGTTGTGACTGTGCTGAATTCTGTATGTTTGAGGAATGTTAATTAGAATATAGAACAGATCACATAGATCATGAGGAGACAGTTGACTAAATAACATATTGCACATGCATGTTTTTTTTTTTTGGACATAAAATAAAATGTATACCCCCTGGCACTATTATATTCATGCAAAGTTCTCAGTTGGTGTTTGTTTCAGGCCCCCAATGTGGACTCACTCAGAGAAACTAGTTTGACACCTGTGCTCTGAAACTAAATCACCTTCATCTTCAGAACACAGTGAACATCGCCTAGAATACATCCTACATTGTCCCCTAATAATATGTAATAATTTAAAATTTTAAAATACAATTACTTTAATGCAACTTCAAAAATCTCCCCCTTCACTTCCCATTCAGTTCATTTAAGTTAAATTATTGCAGAGTCACCTGATTATTACACAAGAATAATTTGTCTGTAATCTTATTTAACACTAGGGTATGGGTTCAGTGAAGGTTGCTACCATATAAATAGAAATATTCAGGTTTTTGTGGAAAAAGGTTGATTGAGCAATCACTCCCCGAAATACCAGCGTGTTCAAAATGTCTCTCATTCATCTGGCCCCCATTCTCTGACATTAGGAACACTGTGACCTCACAACACACAGAGTATAGCACAAAGCAGCTCGTTACCTTGGATACCATGATCATGCAGCAGCTTCAGTAACATACAATACATATTTTCTGCTATCTCAAGTCATTTCTACAAATCCCTTTGCTTCATTGTTTCCAAAACGTTAATGTCATAACACGTGAGCCATCGTGTCCCATTGAAACCAACTGCACATCACTTAAGTGACGGACAAAGACAAGTTCTGTGTGTCCTGGTCATTACTGAGCCAAATAGTGGGTATAGTGTAATTAAATCAGCCACTGAAATCTCTGACAACCTGATAATGTCAATAGAATAAAAAGGCACCACATCAAGGCTGAAATGTAAAAACATCTGGTTTTGGGAGGGAAGTCCACAAAACCATTATTTCGTCTTCAGAAAGACTGCTTTAGGGTTGAATACACAAGCTCTCCTTTCAATGGTTAATCAAAACATCGCTCAATGTGTAATGAGTATGTGTCATAAAGCCCTTAATCTTTCATTCTCTTCAGGTCAAGGAGTCCCACTCGTCCATCTGAGATAAGACCATAGAAGTGGATGCAGAGAGAGAGAGAAAGAGAGAGAGAGAGAATGTCCTGCTCTTCTAAGCGCAAAACACTGCAGGTAAGTGTGAAGGAGCTGGCCGTAAGTGACTGGTTTAGGGTTAAAAGCAGGTTGGGCTTACCAGTACACAACCGCTCTGGAAATACACAATGAACAAAAATGATGACACTGGACACATATGATTCAAAACTCTTCACAACAGCAGTAGTTCTCTTGAAAATGTTGGTCATTATTGGGATAACTGCAGTCATTGTGGTATTGTCATTTTTTTTTAAAGTAAATCCGACCCTGAACCTTATTTATTGCACACAGGCTACAGTTCATTTGTATTTAGGTTCTCATTGGATTACCTCAATAGACACACTCCATACCCACCCCCCCCCCAAGTAAAAAAATAAAAAATAAAATATTTCCTTACGCAGGTTGTGTAGGCAGGCTATAATTCAACCAACTGTCGTTAAAACAAAAAAACCTGTACATTCACAAGAGGACAATAAAACACCAATCAACTTGAAATTGATGTGTGCAAAACATTACAGATCTCTATAAAAATATGTGCATATGAATACAGCTATCTTCTGCACTGATACAATATTTTCCCTATGTACACTACAAGATATACATCAAATGTACAGCTGTTTTTCTATTGATGCACCTTGCCATACTGTGCTTCCGCACAATACAGTGCCGATAAGAAAGTGGATGTCAAACAAACGAATCCATTATTATTAAATACAATAAAACATCCGGAACCCAAATCAATGTGATTGAGCTGGGGGTGGGGAGGTGGGGGGGGCATTAAGATGCCGAGTTCCATTTGAAAGACTGAAATTGCATATCCCTTGTAGAAAACCTGGCTCCTGCGGCTCTAGTGAAAAGAAGCTTCAGGGTCCAGTGGTCAGCTGTGGCCATTAGCCGTAGGTTTAACGCTGGAGGCCGGAAATTTTGCTTATAACACTTTGGCTACGCGACCGAATCGTCCGCATCCTCCTCTCTTGTGCTTGCCATGCGGATCAGCCCCCGCTTCCTCAGGGGGCTCCTGGACACGCTGAGAAGGGCCGTGCTGCTGCCCCCCCCCAGGTCCTCGTTCGGGTGAACCTGTAGGTGGTCCAGTTTACTGAGCTCGGCCTTGGCCACGCCCTCCGGCTTTGTGTCAAAGGAGGAGGAGTGAGTGGATTGGTCACTGTCTGACAGGATGTCTGACATACTGCTCAGAGAGCTCAAGTCTGATTGGTCGAACGAGAACTGAGGGATCGACAGGTGCTCGTTGCGACAGGTGCCCGGGCGCCTCTCCGGTTTGGGGGGCGGCTCGGCGAGGAGGGGGGATTGGGGCGGGACTGGGGGCGGAGGTTGGGGTAGGGGCGTGGGCTCCAGCAAGTCCAGGGAGTCCCGCTGCAGGGCAGAATCGCAAGAGGGCGTCCTTCTCCGCAGCAGCATGCTGCTCTCCGAGATTTTGGTGAGGGACGCCGTGGACACGGGAAGCTCCGCCTCTAGGGGCGGGTCTATGGAGATGCAGGGCGGGCTCATCTTCTTCTTCCTGTGGATGGTCAGGTGACAGGGCGACACGGGAGGGCCGTGCAGAGAGGCCCGTCTGTGCTCGTCCGCCGGCTGCTCGAAGACCGAGTCGTCGTCGATGGACGGGCAGATCTCGATGGAGTGCCGGCGCGGGTCGTCGGCCCACGAGGGCTTGGCCAGGAAGCCCTCCGTGTCCACGCTGTAGAACTTCTTCAGGTCCTTCTCCTTGACCCCGCAGCCCGGGAGGTTGGTGGCGCTGCTGCAGTTCTTCAGGGCATTGTTGGGGAGCTGGGAGAGAGAGGCGTAGGGGGAGAGGGAGAGGCTACGGGCCTCGGCCTGGCCCTCGGCCCACTCTTTGGCGGAGCAGTTGATGTGGCGGACCTCCTCGTCCGCCGGGTCCACGGACTCAAACATGGAATTGCCGGGGCTGGCGCTATTGCTGTTGCTGCTGGCCTGGCTAGAGGGCCGGCTGGGGATGGTGTGCTGGCTGTACACCTGCCGGTGCGTGTGCACGCTGGAGGTCCGGCTGCGGGGCGCCAGCAGGGGGGAGGACTGGGGGCTGCTGGGGGCTGAGATTCGGGGTACAGGCAGGGTCAGGGTACCCGGCATGGGCACTTTTAAATGCAGGCTGTCACTGGATTGCCTCTCCAGGTTGTCTTTGGAGTCGCAGCTCTGCACATCGATGGAGTCGTTTTTGATCGCCTCCTACAAGAAATACAGGAGAGAGAGAAACATGAGCAAGGCCATACTGAAAATTCCCAGTATACATTGTTAAGCGAAATGGGAGAAGCAATTGTAAATAGGGATAAAGGGCCAAATTTTATCGGTTTGTGGTTGATGGCATGTTGCCCAAGTGTGTTTAGGTGTGTCCAAACCCATTTATGCTAATTTCACAGTAATTCTGTACCACCCCTGATGGAGAGACACGTCAGACACTGTTCACGTTGTGTCTGATTCCTCACCCAGTTTCACCTGGGTCTCACAGTCACATTCAGCCGGTTGCACCGGTCACCCATGGGAGTGCATAGTGCTCTACCTGTCTGCGAAGCGGCTTGCTGATGCTGTGGGTGGGGCTGAGTCGAGGCGGGGAGATCTTGGGTAGGCTGCTGTTGTCATAAACGGAGGCGGCGCTGGCGCGATGCGACGCCCCTGGTACCCGTAGCAACGAGCTTCCTTCACAGGGCTGGGAGCTGACTGAGGTGACAGACCCTGCACAGGAAGAAGCCCGACTTTCACATTTCAAATAATAAAAAAAAAACCATACCCTCATATTTTTAAGGTAGAAAACGATTCTAATAAACCCCAAGTAAAATCACAGTGCCCTCACATTTATGATCATCCTGAATGAATCATGATGAAGTGTCATGCTAAAAAATCTGGTAGAATGCAGGTGTCTCAAAGTACCTAAGTGCAGGTTTCCCTCAAAAGAGTCCACCTCCTGCAATGGGTGGGGGGAGCAGGCGGGCCTGACTGGCCGGAACATGTAGCTGTCGTTGGGCAGGGAGTGCATCCTGGACACTGACGTTTTCCGCACCGACAGCAAATTCTCCTGAGCAGGGAGCAAGGTTTCACCCTGTAAACAGACAGGACCACAGCTTCCACCTTCCCCCCTGCATGCACTAACCCTTCCCATACAGCACTGGCATGTTTCATGTTAGCGTGTAGCTGATGCGACCGTGCGTTAATTAAACAAGATGCAAAACATGAGTTCATGCAGATAGACCATAGCCTCGGTTTGTTTTAAAAATATTCAAATGTCACTGTATAACATAATCTCCATTTAGATGCATATGTGAATGTAATGTGCTGTTAATCTCTGAATTAGTCAGCTAATGGATGATATCCCATTAGATTTAAGTCCAAATGATTTATCAGAATAACCTCTTCACTATGATATCAATTTATTCGGCACTAAAGTGATTCACTGCAATAGACTAGTAGGGGAGTGCTCTCCTAGTAGCTCTTTTCACAGAAATGTAAATTGGAGTAAATAGGCGGCATCTAACCTCAGAGTGAATTAAAATAACAACAATGTAATGGGCTTACGTTAGGTTAGCTCTGTGCTAACATCAATTTAAGTAATATGTTTTGCCAAATGTTATTTTGTTTGTAAGAGGTCACATTAAATGATTAACAAGCCTGTGAATGATTAATGAGATTAAAGCGTAGCGAGGGCTGGAATGAGCTCATGCGCTCCCGAAACAGCTTTCCTGACATCGGAAACGAGCCAGAGATAAAGCGGTCTCTCTCTCTCTTTCTCTCTCTCCCTCTCTCTCTATCTCACTCTCTCTATCTCTCCCTTTTCCCCTGACTGCAGCACAAACAGGCTCAGCTACAGCGCGCCGGACTTTGGGAGGCTGATAAACCGCAATGTGACTTTGCCAAGAAAACTTGAAGAGAGAGACTGCGGGTTTACTTTCCCCCGAGCCTCCCGCCGGACCGCTTCCGCTACGACGCAGGGGCTTATCGCCATCTGACGAACTGTGAGCCGCTCTCCTGGCCAATGATCGCTTTCCCTCCCTCGCCCCCCCCCCCCACTCACAGGCCGAATCTGCACAAATTTGCACTGGGCCCAGACGTATTTCACACCAGCGGCCTCTCTCCAGTGCTGGCCAATTGCTGAATTGTGAATTTCAGTGACTGTGGTTTTATCGATCTGCAACACTCTTCGTGCGGCCACCGTCGAAGGAAAAAAATATCCCGATGAATCTAATTTCACAGCAGCACACTGTACGCTCCATTCTGAGATGTTCAGACGGAAACACTGAGGTGTCCGGCCACACATACTAATAACCGTACACTGTGGTCAGCAAATGGATTTTCTCCACACTGATGTACATGTCTGGGCTGCGCTGAGCACCGAGGGCCCTGGATGCTTGCCAGCAGTAATCTTATCTAAACCATCCCCAACCCCGCCCGCGCACACTGCCCGACACTGCAAAGCTATACAGTATGTGTTGTGAGCTTGGCTTATCTCCTGCAGGCCCTTTTTAAATTCAAATCACATGACCTCTGACATTTAACTTGCCTTGAAAAAGCATCCTTAACCTCCTGTTAAGCATGACACCTGTCTCCTTTCCAGGAGGCCGGACCCTGCCTTACCTGCCCAGGTGAGTCGGGGCGTGGCCCCATGTACGTGGCTCTGCTCTCAGGCCCCAGGGTCATCCCCCCGGAGGTGGTACTGAGCCGCCTGGTCATCTCCAGCTCGATCTCGGCGTCCATCTCGGCGTCCTCCTTGGCCTCCTTGTTGCTCTCCTCCAGGTGTTTCATCAGCACGGCCACCACCACGTTGACCAGCACGAACTGGGCGATCAGCACGAAGGTGACGAAGTATATGGGCGAGATCAGCGGCAGGTAGCTCAGGCAGTGCTTGTCCTCCGGCCTGCACTCCCGCAGGGTGTCCTGGGGGGAAACAGAGGCACAGTAAACACATGGTGACTGAGTTAGAATGACAAATACCTCAACATCATATACACCACAATGATTCACAAGCAGTTTTTCCCATGGATTTTTTTTTTTTACAGAGGAAGGACAGGCATTTCAAGAGAAGAGCATCCCTTGTACAGTTTGTTTACTCTCATTTTTAATATTTATAAAGTATATGAGCAATAAGCACTAAACCAATCACATAATGTACATGAGAGACACATAGATCCCATGGATCTAGTCAATGGAACAAGCATAAAAGCGGGCTGTTTGTGTATGTATATTCAGTCTATGGTATGAACAAAGCAAAATCCAGCATTTTTAGGGATTTAGAGATCTCTCTCAAACAGATATTTTAGGTCCCAAACTGAAAACATAAGGTCGGGCCTAGACCAAGAGCCCTCGCTACACACACTGTCATCCTTAAAACAGCTCAACTTGTTCATGATTGGTTAGCCACCGCCCTGCTGCAGGCCCAGAATCAGTGTGTGAGCGGTTACAGGTGAGGTCTCACCTTCATGATGCCGTTCCAGTTGTCCCCGGTTGACACCCTGAAGAGCGTCAGGAAGGCCATCCCAAAGTTTTCGAACGTGGCGTGCCTGCTCAGACCCTCACAGGGGTTATCATCGTTACACTCTAGAGAAGGAAAACATGACGGAAAAATGCAAACCTGGGATTCAGTACGTATGTATGCCAGTATGCGGTTTTGTAAAGAGCATGTGTCACCCTCGTGTTTATTAAAGCAGCAATTCCTACCTCCTGAACACAGCATGTCAATGTAAAATTTGGAAAATTATTAACAACTTTAGCTATTGTGTGGCATAAGGACCCATCCACTAACAACCTCTGAACTGGCAAAACCATTTTTCTTTATGCGTCCATAAAGAGTTCTGCAAAATGTCTAAGACAGCCTCCCAAACACAAGACTCTTTTTTAAAGGAAAAAAGATGAGGTTCCAAAACACATGGGGCTGAATCTGCTGTAGTTAGCACTAGCGCCACATGACTGCTTCCAAGATTTGCCCGTTTTCTTTGCTTGTGTCCACTTTTACAACATCTGCAGAAAGTGCGGCAGTTGTTTCCAAAACATATGATAATGACAGAGAATATTTTTTAAAAGATGAGATAAAAGTATCCTGGCTAAGGAATATGAAGATACATATCTGTACCTGAATATACCAATCATTTCAGCGTCATCTCAACAAAGCTCTTCCTAATTAAGGCAGTTGCAAAATAAATTATGGCCTAAAATAATTGGTGCTAAAATATCAAATCTAGAACTCCTATAGGCTGAGAGGGGACTTGATGTCAAAATGAGAAGGGTCATAGAGGATTAGGAACATTCCCAAAGTAACTGTCCAACTCGTAAAATCAAGTGTGAAACTATGTGTTTTGACTCAAGTTAGTCTATACCATGCTCATTATAGCCTACTGTTTTATCTTTTTAAACCCTGAAATTGGGTTTGACTTGACTTGGCTAAGGTAAAGTGCACTGCAATGTCTTTGAAGGGCCTTTGGAAAAATAATTAGTGTTTTTGTTTGCCTTCCCTACTTTAAGCACTGCATGGTAGAGCACAGCTCACTAAAGGTACTCTTTCTCAGCAGGGTTGTTCAAAATAAGGGTGACATCGGGAGCAGAACTCTGACTCACAGGTTATCAAATAACTTGATATTTTATGTCAACATTTTGTCATTTTCATGGGGCATCTTTATGTAGAAGTTTATCTGACACAATGATATTGCAGTGGGTCAGTTATTTATAACTAGACTCATCTCTAATATGTTTTTATGTTTTATACATTCATGCAACTGCTTACCATATCTTATGGAAATATAAAAAGACTAATGTAATTAACTACATTGCAAGTAGACAGCAACTATACTTAAATAATACTCTTTTTTGTAATAATAGCATTAATTCCATTTATTGGTGAGTAAAATGGCCCAGTTCAATGCAAGCTGAGGAGTTAACTTGTGTTTCAGAATTGACGTCTTGAAAGTTATCTCAAACCTCCATTCCTCATCCCCCTATGAAAAAGAGTTGAATTCTGTCAGTTCAGAGATAAGACAAGTTTTTTTTCTTTAAAGGGAGAGATAACAAGCACAAAAAACGTCAGTTTTAGCCTGGAGGTCTCTCAAAGAAAGAGCCGATTGTCCCAGAGGGAGATTTCAATACCTACCTTCAACAAAATCAAATCAACAAACCCTATCTACTGGACTTTACTTACATCTTAAGATTACTCACATATTGTTTACAGTACAATACAATCTCAATGTCCAGATGGAGGACATCTGACCTGAAGTATTTTTACATTGAGAAGGTCAGAACATAGTGTATGAAAAGCTTTAAGTAAAGTAGGACCAGCTTCTAAAATGGCCACTGAAGCTAAAATAAATATGAAACCGCACTGGTTCCGGCAGTGGCTTGGACAGTAATTCACAATAATAGTTATGAAAATTTGTGCTCCACATGAAAAATATTCAGGTGCAATGCACTGACCAAGTTTCCCGAAGAGCTCCACCCCCAGGGCAGCGTAGATGAAGAAGAGAAGCATGAAGAGTAGGCCAAGATTTCCCACCTGGCAAGAAGGGAGACACACAGCGGGTTACACACACATCAGCAACACAGGTCACTAACACACACACACACACACACACACACACACACACACACACACACACACACACACACACACACACACACACACACACATCCCCAAACCAAAGAGCTTAAACATACCAAATACAAAACAGGTTACACACAAGCAACAAAAACCAAAAAAGGTTTCACACACACACAAACACACACATTTCCCAAAAACCAAAGTGTTTGCACACACCAAAAGAAAAACAAAAAACAAAACAGGTTAGACACACACATACCAAAAATCGAACAGATTTGTACATACACACATACACACACACACATCCCAAATAACAAAAAACAGGTATTACACACACATACACACACACACACAAGCACAAATGCATCACAAACACAGGAGACATATTGATTCAGCGAGCTTGCAGAGCTGACTTGGATGTCATGTGCCTGGGACTCCCACCCACTGGGCGGAGCTGTTACCTGCGGCAGGGCCTGCACCACAGTGTCCAGCAGAGCTCTCATTCCCGTCGCCATTTTCAAAAGCTTCAGCACTGCAGAGGACACAAAACAGCTCAGACCCCCCCTGGAAATCAAACACCACCCCTCCTCTGATCTGCCCAGCTTTCTCATACAACATCCACGTTCACTTAGGAGTACGGGAGATCATATACCGTATCAGTAACGCATACATTCCTAATTAAATCGGCGCAACAAGGCCACAGACTGTCATATGACATAATGGGAATGGACGATAACATTCAGCTATGGTTGCACATGCCATGAGTGAGTATGATAACAAGGGCAGATTAACTGGAGCTGGAATTACCTATCAGAATAAACCTCTGTCTCCGCGAGAGGATGATACTTGGCTGCAGTAGTACACCGTTTCTATATCACTAAATGAAAAATTAATTAGAGAGAGTGGGGGGTTTTTGAGCTCAAGCACCCTTTGTAACCTGGTTACGGAAATGAGGAGTTGGTATGGGTGGGGGTGAGGGGGTGTAATCTGTTCTCCCCAGGCTGATCTGCGAACTTGCAGCTTTCCAGTCTCAGCAATTGCAACGTGAGCATTTCCTATCAGTTCAACACGAATATCTAACAGGTTTGAGAGCAATGCGAGAAGTCTAGGTCCTGATTGACTACCTCTGGCTATCCTGAGCACCCTCATGATGCGGATGATGGTTGGATTTATGGGTAGGGACGCGTTGATCTCGATCTCCTCCAGAGTGATCCCCATGATGGACAGCAGAACGATGGCCAGGTCCAGCTGGTTCCACCTGGGGAAGAATGAAAAGGCGGGCTTAAAAAACGTGTGCAATTCATCTCCCTGGAGCCGTATGCCACAGACCATCAATCCTCCATTCAAACACGCGCACTTTTAAATGAGAAAAATTATACATTTAGCTGAATAAGTGGTTTGTAACACTTAGTGAGTGGAGCTGTGATCACTGCAGGCATTAATGAACTCAATTGAGGATTTGGAGGCATTATAAGCACAACAAAGGCAATATTAAAAAAAACCCTACTCTTTCATCTGCACTTAGCAGCGGATACCTCTGCTCTAACTTCTGTGCTTAAAGACACGCTTGGATGTGAGGAATACCAACGGATGCCTTGATCCACGTGAATGGTGTATCTGAATCAGTGGCTCGAAAAACATATTCCCCCCAAAGGACATCAGAAAGGTGACTTTCTCTCGCTCCACCGAAGCCTACAACTAGATCTGTGCAACCCTGGGGTGCGCTGGCTCCATTTCTGTAGCAGCCCGGAATGCTCGCCAATTCACCTGAATGCAGCTGACTGAGTTTTACGGCGACACTTTCAAATAACATCGCAGTGTGCAATTGACACTGGTCAGTCAAGCAAGCAAAGAGTATCTAAATCTTTATAGCAGTGTGACCAATGGAAAAGGGGAGAACTGAGCAATAGTGTTAAGAGCAAAAGTCCGACATACCAATCTCAAACCCTTTAAAATCTGTTATAGTAAAGGCTCCACAGTTACAGCTAAAGTATGTGGCTTTGCACAGAGGGTGTGCTTTCAACACGGTCAATGTCCCTCCCTCTACCTCTTTACCTCTCTTTGAAGAATCTCCGAAACCCGAAGGCGATGAGCTTGAGGAGAGCCTCAAAGACAAAGACGATGGTGAAGAAATAATTGCAGTATTTCAGAACCTCATCAAGGTACTGTGGAAGAGAAAAAAGACCATTTCATTGAACAGTTAAGCCACTCACACTGTGCAATGATCCTTTAGAAGAGTCACTATTCGGTAGTTATTATTGGTTGTTATTAAAATTGCTGATGCTGAAACAGCTACAACACATGCAAGGGATTTAATGTCAAATAAGGTAATTAACAGTAAGTGCCATGAAGGTAATCCTTTTTGTGGATGTAGTTTCATGTCTCATCAACTATAGCAGAACCTTAAAGGTACTTATGATGCATATGAACCGTAAGTAGCATTTGCAGTTACACATTTTGATATCCAGCCCTTAATTACCACCGATGCAAAAATGGCGAACAGTTAATAAATCGCAATTTCCATTTATTACAGAAATAAACAGACAATCAAAACATGATTAAGAGGTGTGTCTGTGATGAAGGGCCACAATTTCTAAAGAACACAATTTGGGAAAATCAATAGTGTTTAACACTGTATAATGAGAGAAATAAAATTACTCTATTCAGGAAAGAACCAGAGGAGGGCAGGTTACTGAAGAGGGGATGATTCTTGTTGTCAAAAATCCAAAGGAAAGCCTCAATGGTTTGATTATTGGTTAACTGAACCCAAAATGCATGGCTATACATCAGGAGCTGATCATCAAGATACCATGTTTTGTATTTGTCCAAAGAGGCATGATCCGACTTTATGCCTTGCAACATGTACAATACTGAGATAGTCTATGGAGAGGTAAGCTATTTACCAGAAATAAACCTGTTGAAACCTGAAGTAAATTCATCACACATCTGAGATAATAGCGAGTTGATGGTCAGGTGAAGTGACTCTCGTCTCCTCACAGGTAAGATCTGACTCCTCTGAGGTTATGAGAACAGTCTGGGCTCAGGTGGAACAGTTACCTTGGGCTGATTGTAGTGCTCTATGGACATGGTGACCACATTGATCCCGATGATGCAGGTGATGAAGAGGTCCAGGTAGTGGTTGGTGCACAGTGTGTGTATGTAGAGACGGGTGGGGGAATAGTCTGCGTAGTAAGGTCTCTGCTGGGCTTCTGAGCAATACAATCATACAAAACACAGTCGTTAGCAAACTTACAAAGGCTATGCTGCACCTCCATTGAGATTAGCAAGCAAGTCTTGCACAAGCAGTTTTAGGCTTGCTGTAAAATGATGGTGGAGGCGTTCCCTTAGAAAACACATTGATTTGGAGAAGGAATGAGGACTTAGCTATTCTAATGGCACAGAGAGCCTGGATGGTTGATCCACCAATCACAGAGTACATTGGTAACACCTAGTACAACAACACCAGTGGTGATTGGTGGATACTTCCTGGCTATAAAACCAGGTGTCCTTTGATCATTGCAAAAAAGTATAAGCAGAAAGAAACTAGCAATCGTATAGCTATGAAATCTCAGAAACACTAATGTGTAAGCTATTTTTGATGGAAAAATTCAGCTGGGGGAGGGTACTAACAAAATTGTTTAACTAGGGAGAGTGAGGTAGTTTGCGGGGGTTGGGGGTTGAGTTGGTACTAACAAAATTGTTTAACTAGGGAGGGTGAGGTGGTTTGCGGGGGTTTGGTGTTGAGTTGGGGTTTGCAGGGTTGGATTTAAATTGAGGTTTGTTGGGGTTGAGTTGTGGTTTGCAGGGGGTGGGGTTGAGTTGGGGTTTGCAGGGGGTGGAGTTGTCAGCAGAACTGTGAGTAGGCAGGGTGCTACAGGGACAAAATAGCAGCAACCTCGTAGATTTTATTTCCCTCTGAGCTATGGTACACTACAGTTTTGCTGTCAAATCCTCTGAACATTTGCTTAAATTCCAATGTGTTAGATTTCAGCATCTTGGCATGAGAGCGAGAGATGGATCCTGAACGTGTGGGTCTTTCGCCAAATATATGGGAGCTATGCAATCACTGTCAGTGCTGTTATATCAGGTGCTTCATCATACACTGCGATTGATGGAGCTACTCCATATCTAGTAAGTATAAGTGTGTAAGGTGAAAGGTGAAAGGATGCATATTCCATCCCTCGTTTATTTTCACCGATTTTCAGTTACATTTCATCAGGAGAAACATGAAAGCTGACTCAATGTGGTTACCAGGGTGCACTACAGTACACTAATTATCACTTCAGTTCACAGGTCTTCTGGAATTATGCCGAGCTTTGACAGCTCTGCTTCTGTCACTTAGAGGAATCTTCAGTAGTAAGTGAGCACTAACTAACAGCGCATAGACAAACAGCATTAACTTTTATAACTAAATATGCATTCCTAATATTCTTCCATTCATGCAGCTGTTGCATGCTTCTATTGCAATATGACATGCGATATCCCCGTTTCATGCCTTTGTAAACATGGCCATATTTGGCTGAATCAAATACTATGCCTCAT
The DNA here is from genome assembly GCA_022829145.1 of Albula goreensis. Taxonomy (NCBI): domain Eukaryota; kingdom Metazoa; phylum Chordata; class Actinopteri; order Albuliformes; family Albulidae; genus Albula; species Albula goreensis. The sequence goes on along the minus strand of CM040748.1, from coordinate 5,327,243 downwards.
TATGTTTCTTTCTTGGAATACTATGGATTTTTATTTTACTTTTATTTAACCAGGTGGGTCAACTGACCACTCATTTCTCATTTGCAGTGATGACCTGGAGAAACTTGGTAAGGAATTTTGGTAGAAATTCAGTGGATTGTATAGCCAGTTAGATGAAGAGGATCATTCTGCGGACGGATGTATAGAGCCAACTTTTGTAGGAATTGATACAGGAGAGGTCAATATCCATCCTCTTTCAAAATATGATCGTTAATGTCCACAGTAAGTCATGACCTTAGATTAATGTCTCATACAAAGGTCTGCAGTACAAGGCCACAGTCACTGTACTGGGGAACTGGCTTTTTCTCTTTGGTCCAGAGGTTAGAGTGCCCCCTAGTGGCCCAACAACATCTCTACAAGCCACAACTTCATTTCCTAGAAGGTCTTCCATCCCAGTACTAGCTACACCCACACCTGCCTAGTTTCAGAAGCTTAGCATGAGAACAGCCCCTAGTTGGAATCATGGCTGCTGGGAATCTCTGTCACAATGATCTCATTGATCAGTTAAACCATTCTTGACATAATGAAAGGTTCTTCAATGAAGAAGTCTATATATTTAAATAAACAGTGAAATACGAGACAGCCCACAAATCAATAGTGAAAAAAAGCCTTCTGTATTGGCTACAATTCTCAATAATGGAAATATCACAAGTCAGTTGAAATCTGCAAAAATCATGTCTAGACAGGACACGTTATCTGAATAACTACTGTAACCATCCAAATAATTACTGTAGAGCCACCTTTCTGAGTCTGCCATTTTAAAACATGTTTACTGGTAGCAGCTTAGCACAAGAGAAGAGAAACACATTCTCATCCACGCATGTAACTGATGCTCACGCAAATGGCCAAAGCTTGTCATCTAAATTGATTTTGGCATCTCTAAAATGAATGGGGTCAGAACTGGGCATGTGAATGGAAATTGCAATTACCCATTTATAATGTATATATTAATCTTTTGCCAACATAAATTCAGTCGATACTATCATGACTTTCAGGCACACTTTATATGTAATTCTGATAAATGATATCGTAATGCATTAAACTACTGTGTGAAGCAAAAAAGGTTTCTTTCCTCTTTGACTCTCATTCTCTGTAGTTCATAGCACAGAGCTTGCTTTTGGGTAATTAGACACACAAGTGACATTCTGAAACATAATACAGTGCACTAAGAAAAAGAAACCATGGATTTTGTTAGCACTGACAAACAGATTGAGCGGTGTAGTGAGTATGACGTACAGCATAAAGCAGGTAATACATTTTCCTGCTATCCGTTATTAGACTGTTGTTTGTTTTTTTTAAAACATACGTATGTAGTTTTGAAATAAAAACTAATTGAGAAAACTGCCAGTCACTTCATCCCAGGGAGCTAGAGACTCACGTCTCTACCGAGGTAAGGCTACCCTGACAGTGACAAACCACTCATGCTTTCATTACTCCCACCCGACCCACCCCAGGACCCTCCACCCCCCGACCCCCCATCCCCCAGGCCCTCCTTTGAAGTTTAACCAAAGACATGAGCATAATGACTGCCCCAAGCCCTTTATTTTTTTGTCCTTAGCTGCTCCTGAGGGCTTAAGTGAAAAGCCGCATAAAGTCTGAGCGCATTGTCATTCAGATCAGAAATAAAGACGCGGCGGAGAGCGCACTGACCTGCTTTTTTTTTCAGTTCAACAATAAAAACGCTAACGCTGCATCGCAGATATGATTAAGTCGCTGCCCGAATGATCGTAAAATGGATTACTCTAAATCCTGTGCATAGATAGGACTGTCAGACCGCATGTTCCACCCCATCAATCAGCAATGACGCCACCTCAAGGTGTGAGTGTCTTTGCAGGGGAAAGAACATCATCTACCCTCACACTCTCTCACTCCAGGAGTTCTGCAAAGACATAAACTGTGATTACAATGGAATTATTAAGAGTTTACCTTCCTGAACTGTATGCGGATGGATTTAAGTGCGACAGACGACTTCAGTACATAAATAATGCATGCAAGGGCACTATCACACAGTATGGTTACAGTAACGGTAACTGTCTACTCCTGCTTATTCCTAATATTAAAGAGATTTTTTTTTGTTGGCATGTAGGCATTTAGTGGATGGTCTTATCCTGAGTGACTTTCACAGTTTACATTTGTGTTTTGGACACAGTTTACAGTTCCACAAGCTATCCATTGGTAGAGTTGGATGTTTACTGGAAAAATTCTTAGTGGCTTTCTCGAGAGTGGTACCCTAGCTGGAATGTACCTTTCGCGGTGACCCCATGTATCCTCCAGACTGGGAGAGTATGGGGGTCTGGAGACCCCCATGTTCGCCAATATTAAGAGCCATTGCCTGTCAAGCTCACTGAGATGGCATGCGCTCATGCAGCGCTGGGGGGGCATGCAGGAGCATGCTATGGAATAATGCAACCAAACTGCGTCTGTCATTTGGCTGCTTTCTCTCTGCATGGTGCATGGAATTTCTCTCTCTCTTTTTTTTTTGGCTTTCAGTCTCTCGCTTGCTCGTTCGCTCGCTTGCTCGGTCAGACTCTGGAAGCAGGCAGGGCTCAGAAAGATAGACTACCGACCGGACCCGTTTATCTCCTTACTCCTGCGCTTTTTCTCCAGCCTCCTCAGCCGCTTCTCCTCCCGGATCCGGGCCTCCTCCGCCTCCTGGTGCTGCCGGCACTTGTGGAAGTTCTCCACCACCACGCCCACGAACATGTTGAGGACGAAGAAACTGACGATCAGCAGGAAGGAGATGAAGTAGAGGAGCATCCAGGGGTTGTGGTTCCGAATCGGCTGTAGATGAGACAGCGTGCGACAGAATCCTCCACTTAATTCCATCACTTCCACAGTCTACCACAAGTGGACAAAACAGAACTGCTTTTGGTGAAGAGTCTACCACAATCGAGTTGGCTGCCCGATCTGTCACTGCCTGCCAACATTTAACAGAAGGTGTTGGCTAGCAATCATTGTATGTGTACTTATAGCTCTGCAACAGATCTTATTTTTGTTTGTTTAAAAAAACATTGAAACGATGGGATGCATTTGTTTGTGTTTATAGGAGGGGGTTCGAGGGAAATGACATCATCTATGTATCTATGCTCAAAGAGAGAGAGGGAGAGAGAGAAATGGAGGGAGAGAGAAAGTGAGAGGCTAGGCTCAGAAAGAGGAGAGATGGAGGTGAGTGGAGAGTGTATCCAGACAGAGGGTGAGGACGAGCTGCTCCTGCCAGCCCCTCGCATCTCTTCACAGGTGATACCGATCTCACCCTCAATCCATAACATAAGACAGCTGGGTAAAGCGCTTGCGTAACACTCGCTATTTTAGTCAAGGAATCCTCCCCCTGCTAGCGCAAAAAAAATGAATCTTTCCCAGCGGTCCCTTGGGGCCCCCGTGTCCCAGTTCTCCACTTCTACACTCCACCTGAGTGATGAATTAACAGCAGCAGAGGTAAATAAGAGAAAGCGTTTTGGAGGTGTTTCGTCCCGGAATGCAAGAGAACCTCCACAGGGAGAATTGTTGGGGATCGCCTTTCTGTATTTTTTTTAATATATATGAAATTAAACCGGAGGTCTATCTGTCAGTTAAAAAATGAAATGTATGCCGTTTTATAAGACATGGAATAGTATGTGAAACTGGGCCAAATAATTAACCCCCTGGGGACCGCAATCTGGCGGAAAGGGAGGACTATATAATGGATCCGATCTCAACAGGGAATCAGTGATGAGGTCCACAGGTGTGACTGAGGCTTGGTTTGAAGTAGCTGGAAATATCAGTATGCATGACTGAAACAGTGAGAGAGCGCAGGGATTCACCACAGTGTTACGGTGTAAGGGTTCACCACAGCTAATCAGTGGTGTTCCCCCTGCGTAAGACAGTTCCGTCAGAATTATGACGGAGATGAAGGCCATACCTGCTGGTCAACAGCAACAGCGTCAAGACCGTCGTACATAATATTGACCCAGCCGTCCTTGGAAGACAGAACGAACAGCGACATGAGAGCCTGGGAAACGCAAGGACGAAAGGAAAATATCAGTCCAACCCTCAAAATGTCAGTACCCCCCGTTACTGTATGGGTTGTAAGATACTTAAAAATCAATGTAAATACATCAGATTAACTCAGATTAGCCCCAAGAGATTAGCCCTCAATCCAAGAGTCTATCTCACCTGTCCGAGATTGTCGAAGTTGTATTTCCTCCTTATCCAGCGGTAGTTGGCTTGCAGGCAGTCGGACTTGTTGGTGATGTTCCTGGTGTCGAATCCTTCACAGTGGTAGAATTTCCCCTTGAAAAGCTGCAATCCAGAGAACAGTAAGGGCCGGTTTGACGATCCCCCTCAGGGGCCGTACGCAATCGTTTCACGGAAACTCCACAGTGTATGGTGGCACGTAACAGCTACCACAGTGGCCTTGGCTTCCAGAAATAAATCAGCATCTCGTGGACACTAAACACGCCCTGTGGCTCTCTGCATCCCTCTTTTAAATCACACCTGTGGGCATAATGGTTCCCAAAATGACCCCCTTATGGGTAAAACACCACATTCAGTTATATGCCCTAATCCTCTTTCTTATAAATTGAGGTGGTGACTATGGGGAGGGGGGGGGTGAGTCAGAGAGTAAACCCTGAAGCCCAAACCTGAGAGCCGCACCTCAGTATCCCCAGTGGTGCTCTCACTGAAGCATGCCCCCTCGAAAAGGACAGGGCAAAAAACCCCATCCCAGTCCTTTAAATAAAGAGCGGCTCTTCCAGAGAGCTCGGTTTATTGTGAAATGCAAATGGATTCGAGGTGGAGGAAAAGCTCTTTGCGATTCATGAAGTTCACCACGCTCGCATCTCCTGCACTCGTATAAGGGGGAAATCATTTCTGACGCTGTGATATTGGAATTGAGTAAAAAAAAAAAAACAACAACAACTCTCAAACGGTTTAGGAAATAAAACACCCTGAGGGGACGCTGATGTAGCTGACCTCAATTAACTGTTCATGAATTGTCTATTATGATTGTAAACTCTTAAGCACACAGATTTTCCGAGCATCACATTAGAGCCTGCTCTTTAATCCCCCGCCTCCCAGAGACAACAAAAAAAATTACAACAGCGCCAAGAACACTGTGACAGTTAAAATGCGCTGTTGTTTTAGGCTGAGGCAAAATCCAAGGCACAGTCTGACTGGATCGACTCCAGTCCTCCCTATAGTCAGCCTTTTATTGAATGTTTTTTTTTTTTTTTTTTTGATTTTTACTGCCCATTTTGTTAGACTGAAGACAGTTGGACCCTTGCCTTCTTTAGCTAATTTCCGGATTTGTCTATAGCAGTTGTTTTGTGGTACAGTTTTTGTTCTGTACCTTTGCTAGCCATTTCCCTGCACTGAGGAACCCTGGGGGGCGTGCCTGCCTGGTGGTGAATGCACTGCAGTGCGGAGAGGTTTGGGCTGTCACCGCAGCGCTCTGATTGGCTGTCGCTGCGGTGATATGACAGATGCGCCAGCTGGGCTGATGTACGGCTTTACCTGAACTCCCAGGATGCCGAAGACGATGAAGAATGCGCAGCAGATCAGCACGATGTTCCCGATGGGCCGGAGGGACGTGATCAGCGTCTCCACCACCAGCTTCAGACCCGGGGCACGGCTGATCACCCTGGGAATACAGCCACAAGTTTGAGCTGCTGGTCAAGCCAGTGATTCTCCTGCTGAGTGGCCAAACTCTGGTGTCCACAGCTATCACTGAACACTAGCTCTCAGTGCAGTGATTGTAGCACTGTTTGTGCACCAGTGACACAAACTCAGTTGCACACAGTTACAGTGATGTTAATATGATTACACACAGTTACAGTAATACTGATATAATTACACAGTTACACAAAGTGACAGTGATGCTAGTATGGTTACATGCAGTTACCATGACACTAGTTCAGCTACTAACAGTTACAGTGATGGTAATACAGTTACACACAGTTAGAGTAATGTTAATATGGTTACACACAGCTACAGTAACACTAACACAGTTACACATTGTTACAGTGACGCTAATACTAATGCAGTTACAGTGATGCTGATATGGTTACACACTGTTACCATGACACTAGTACAGCTACACACAGTTACAGTGATGCTAAAGTTGTTACACACAGTTACAGTGATACTGATACAATTACGCAGTTACCAAGTTAACCAAGTGACAGTGATGCTAATACTGATACACAGGGAGCCAGTGGCTGACCTTAGGGGTCTCAGGGTCCTCAGCAGGCGCAGCACCCTCAGAATGCCCAGGATCCTGTTCCCTCCGGCGGACGCCAGCAGCACGATGATGTCCAGGAGGGAGACAAACACCAGCATTCCATCCAGGACATTCCAGCTGCTCTGCAGGTAGCTGTTAGGCCCATAATAGAAGCCCAGCGCCACCACCTGTATCAATACAATACATAACTGAGAGGCACAGCCTGTAACAATGCACTGCATGCCTAAGGTAGCCACTGCCTGTGACAGTGCACTACGTAGCTGAGTAGAACTAAGTAGACTCACACTGCAGAGGTCTGACCGACAAAGTGCACACTTATACTGCAGGGGAGTAACTGACTTGAGTGCACACTCATATTTCAGAGTTCTAACAGTATACACACTTGCAATGTAGGGCTGTGATACAGTGCACATTTACAATTTAGGGTTCTGACTGAGTGTGTTAAACATAAAGCAGAACTGTACAAAACAAATAAGACACTGAGTACAAAAATAAGACATAAGATGATATCGCAAATGGATAAGGGATTTTCTGATTCACTGTATTTCCATGTGACAATTATTGCAGAAACACAGAGTATAAAAAACTGGTGATTTTCCGCATGCCTACAGAGAGGATGCAGATTAAATTCATTTCAGTACCAAAAAATTATCACTTTGGAGCAAGGATAATTAGTGGATATGAAACATTTTGAGAAAAAACTATTTCTAGATGTATAGTGTGTTGATGCATATTGTGAAGCCACAAATTTTCAGAAATGTACTACACGATGTTAACATCACGTAGTAAGGAAGCGAAAAGCTGAGGTACACTCTCAGAGTCTGCCCATAAGACAGAGTGAAGGTGTCATACTTAAACATACGCTATAAACTGGTTCATAAACTTTGCGTCACATGAAAGTCTTTTATGATCAAATGTTTTAATTCCAGTCATATTCTCATTATTGCCCATAGCCTAAACGACACACTCCATTAAAAACAGGTCGTTACCTTCACAGTCATTTCAGCAACAAAGATCACAGTGAAAATGTAGTTGGAGACACTGAGAAAGACACGCTCCTGAAACAACAAGAAAAAAAAATAACAACAACTCGCACATGAAACAAATTTGCATCGAATCGAATGGTTTTTTTTTTTTTTTTGGTTTTTCTTTTTTGGCAAATGTTTCAAAAAGAGCTGGCAGAAGTAGTGGCGTTCTTGGCACTGCTGCCCAAGTGAAGATAGCACGCAGATAAAGGGTACCGCGCTGCCGTACCGTGAGATGGACCTGCAGAGGAGCAGAATCAGACAGCTGTGTTCTTCTCCATTAGGCCCGGTTACACTGAGTAATGAGACACATTTGGCGGGTTTTCCTGGGGAACGGGGCTGGCGCTGACCCGGTTGGGCTTACCGTGCTGTGCGGCAGGATGTCGGGCCTCTCCAGCGCGATGGTGATGCAGTTGAGGAAGATGAACACCAGCACCACATGGTCAAACATCTTGTGCGCGATGACTTTCTGACATGTCATGCGGAACCTACCGGGGAGTAAGGGGGAGGGGGCGATTGAGAGTGCAATAAAAAAGAGAGAGAAAGAAAGAGACAGTGTAACATTTTTAACACATGTAACACCTTCTCGGTAGTTATCTCAGCTTGTAATTTGGCAGTTATTTATTATATTTTAACTCTATTGATTACTGTCATGCATGGGCAATATACACAATGTGTATTTTATGCCAGTGACTTGAGGGACAGAAGTGAATTGAATGACAGAGGGAGAGGAAGAGAGCGGTGAGAGGGGGGGGGGGGGTCAATGAGCATTATGCATCGGGGCAGCTGTTCATTTGGCACATACAGGTGTGTAAATCCCAAAAGCAGGTGAGCAGGCAGGTGAGGTACTCACTCATTTTGTGGGGAGAAAAGGTACAGGGACCAGTCCTCATGATCCCTACACCACTGTGGTTTATAGGGCTCCAGCATCTTCTTAAATCTGAAACAGTAGCTCTGCAAGAGGGCGCAGGGAGGGGGGGCAGGGGGAAGACAGCCATGCCAGGAATAAGGACTTCAATCATGGTCAGTATTTCCCACAAAGCCCCACAAAATTATGCACAGCCATTATTTCCCCTGATCATTTCTCCTGCTAATTAAAATTAAAAGCCCCAAAATTTACTGCCGGTGGCAGGCTGCCATGATTGCATTCCTTTATTTTGTTTCCCCCCTTTATAATAAAAAAAAGAGTGAGAGAGAGAAGGTTTTGTAATCAGCTGTGCTTGTGGCTCACACCTGGCTACGTTCCCTTTGGACCGCGCTCCACCGGCCCGGTGTCTGCATCTGTCTAATCCGTCACATCCTGACGGGCCAAACAGTGACTCCGGTTCCAGTCATCTGAACTGAAAAAATCAGGCCATTGTTTCTGATGGGCCTGCTGCCTGGTTCAAAGCTCCTAAGATCCACTACAGGGGCGCGGCGAGCGGCGTTTCCCGCGCGGTAGCACCCGCCACCACTACTGGATAGGTCAGTTTCCACCCACCGAGAAAACAATTACTGCATGTGAAAGCGGAGCACCGAATCAATTACGCCATGACAATTATCCTCATGACAAGTGTGTTTACAGGAAAAAAATGACAGAAAAACAGAGAGCCATGCTTTTGGGGAATTAAAAAAAAAAGGCTTATTAGCTATTGTGACTCATTACCGATATGCACTGGATATCAAAACAATGGCTCTGTCATACAGTACGGAGCATCAAAAATTATGCAAAAACCAAGGCTGCATCTTCCGTTCACTCACCTCTTCTATCTCCTCCTCGAGGTCGGTGTCATCTTTGTGCAGGTAGTCCGGAGCCAGGTGCAGGGACTTGCCGTTGCAGTCGTGGTGCTCTCCCGGCGGGCGGAGCATGGGCACCTGCAGGAGCTCGGGAGCGTCCAGGGACTCGGCCCGGTTCTGCAGGGAGGCCCCGCTCACGCTGCCCGTCTTGCTGGACTTCCCCCCGTCCGAGTCGTCGTCCTCCGAGCTTCCCCGTCCCTCACCAGATAGCAGGGACTCCCGCTCCCCGGACTGGTTCTTCCGCTTCAGGCTGGAGGCCCGGCCGAGGCTGTTCCAGCTGGAGCGCCGGCTGCCCCAGTTGCTGCCTGACCCCCAGGGCGGGCAGGGGGAGCTCCGCAGGCTGGACTGGGTAGGACCAGAGGGATGCACCAGATCAATACACCCATCCTAGCGTGTCGCTCCGAAAAGCGCTCACCAACTCTCTGTTCTCCAGACTGACATGGAAGGCTATCCATTATCAATGGGAATGACTTACACTACATCCAAGGGGGTGGGTGGGGGTGGGGGAAATACTCCCTAGGTGGATCAATATAAAGGAAATGCACCTCGATCAATCAAAGTGATTGGGATCGCCGAATGAAAGCCTGCATGCTCCACTCACCAGGGATTTCTGGTCGCAGGTGTTGGGGTCGATGGAGGCGCTACTCCCCCGGCGGGATTCGCTGTAGGCATGCACAGAGTCGATGTACGGCGAGGTTTTGGGCGTGGGCATGGGCGTGGCCGCCGTGCGCATGATGATGGGCGGGGGCATGCTGGCCCGGGGGTCCATGTGACCGTTGGGGGTGACCATGAGCGAATGCATCTTCATCTCTGTAGGAGCGGGAGAGGAGACAGGAACGCTGAGCTACACGGCTCTGACAATACCAGCCCTGGTTAAACAGCACTCCGTTTTTTCAGGAGTCCATAAATCCACTCTCCCTGAGGACTCTAACTTCTGCAGCGGGGAGAATATGTGTCAGCTCCAAAACTCATAAACATACCTTTCAATAGGTCAAGCGATCGGTGTCATTTATGACAAACAGTAAAAAAGGAAAAGTGAGGGCTCCTTTCGGTAATTCAGTGCTGTGTGAAAGCAGGGAGAGATGGGTGTTAATTTGGACTCTGAGGGCCTGTTATTGTCTATTTTATGGATAATTATCACAGGCCAGTCAACACACACTGTTCTTCTCTATGCTGCCGTAGCGCCTTCCGGATACTGACGCTGGGGAAACTGTGCAGTTTCACAATCACTTCAAACCGTGCATTAACAAGCACTTTCCATGTGGGAGGGGGCGGGCGTTCAGCGGTAAATTTCTATCTATCCCAGAATTCCCTCTCAAAGAGGAAATGATACTGTAACGCAGGGGCTGCAGGTGCTGCAGGTGCTGAGGGCTCTGTAATCACCTGAGGTGTGCGGCTCCCTCATTTTCTCCTCCTCCTCAAAATTCGCCGACATTTTCTCCTCGTCTGAGTCTGACCTATTTGCGTCTCCCTGCGAAAAGCACAACAAGGGAGTATGGAAGGAAAAAAAAATTAGCTGAGCAATAAGGCAGCAACAAGAGAAGAGGCATCGCGAGAGAGAGAGGGAGAGAGACACACACACAGCCGGTGGCATTTCAATAAGCACAAAGGAATATTAATTAGAGCGCAGCTGCAAGTGAAACACTCAAACAAGGGGGCAAAACAACTGAAACACACGGGCTGTGAATATCATAGCTGGTCCTCTGATCTACTCCACCATTATGCCATCTGCTGAAAACCAAATGTGTCTGCATGCAAACGCTCCTGCTCGGTCCCACTGAGGGCAGCCACCCCGCCACCCTGTGCCCGCCACGCTGTGACCGCCGCACCGAGCTCACTGAGCTACCCAGGCCAGGCTCTGTCATGGGCTCACACACACTGGAGTGACACAGCTGTGCTCTGACAAAGATCAGAGACACGAGGCATGGTGTTCACACTGCAGTGACAGTATGTGAGTGTGTATGTGCGCGTGAGTGTTTCACACTACAGTGACAGTGTGTATGTGTGTGTGTTTCACACAACAGTAACAGTGTGTCTGTGTGTGTTTGTGTTTATGTGCATGTGTGCGTGTATGTATGTATGTGTGTTTCACACTACAGTGGCAGTGTGTGTGTGTGTGAGAGATGGAAGGCTCGGACCCTGAGGAGGCAATAAGGACCAGTGGAAGCTCCCAAATTTTCCAGTAGGCGATCGCTCGTTTCACCTTTGGGGAATTGTGAAGATTGTCTTACCTCTGCTTGAAAACCCTCCACCAGAATAGCCACCAGCAAATTGAAGAGGACGTAATTTCCGAAGGTCATCAAGGCCACGAAGTACAGCGCGGCTAAAGGGGAGGTGGAGGCCATGCCGTTGTACAGAACCACATTCCAGTCCTCTTGAGTCAGGATCTGCAAAGTCAACAGCCACTCTCACAATGAGACCAAACCTTTTCGGCCGGCTTCTTGCCATCGAGAGAAGACCGTGCCAGTTCTTTTATTACTGTGAATTGTTTACTCTGTCTACAGCGCTGACAGAACCTTCCCACCCCCTTCAACCTCCAACCCCGATAATTTTGAACTGTGTACAATACCCTTGTGCTGCAGCCTTCGAGTAGCCCTGCGCTCCTAAGTTGAAGATCCAATAAATAATGGAGCGGCACTTATTGATCGTAAAGAAAATTAAAGCGAAAATCCCTGAACTTTGGCAGCTCTGAAAGCCCCAGGAACGTGATGCACACATTTCTGCCCGGAGTCTCTTATAAACTAAACAATACTTTACTCTGTTTACTGGAGAAGCCTACAATGTTAACACATGCTGTGCAGTAGCTAGATGGCCTCACAGAATACCTAAATTTGGAAAATTTCAAGGGGGTATCCAGAAACGCAGCCAATATCCCACATCTAAACAATAGTCCTGCTGATACTGAATAAAAATACGTGGTTATACTGTGTTCTTGCATATTATCTGACAATAACATTTTAATTCATATTTACAGGCCTGTGTTATCTCGTTTACATGATCTTAATTTAATTTCACCCAAACAAGCCACACGTGGAGATGTTGTCCCTTTTTGACCATGCAGATGTGGATGCTTGCTTCCAAAGGTTTTGGTGTTTCAGAAGGATGTGTTGGCGGTTCTGGGTGTGACATCAGTTGTTTCTATGGGGGGGGATTCAATGAGGGATGTGTTGTTGCTATGGGAGGGGCCTGATGGCTTAGAAGGAAGAGTTCTGCCATAAACAGTCCTTCTTTACACCAACAAAAATGAGGAAACATTTCTAATTTTAAAAAAAAGTAATACTTTTTTATTACTGTTTTGTGTTAAACAAAATGATAACAACAAACAGATTTACTGAGCCATTCTTTTAGAACAAAAAGGGCCATCTATAGCTGCTAATGTTAACATTAATCTTAATCTAAAAAACAAACAATACATGCTAGCTATTTCTAGCACACACTCATCAAAACTATAATAGGAGTATAAATTGTTATAAAGAGGATATTCCCAAGGATATAAATCACCCCCACTAAGTGAACATAAGTGGAGCTGCTAGCGGAAGTGATCGTGTAAGTGTTGAGAACAGACAGTAAACTTTAGAAACCTGGAAGCCGCATTCTGTTCACTGGACTTAACAGAGCATCATTGGCTTAAAACTGTGAGCTGAGAAATATAGTTGGTATTATTTGGGAACTGAGTGTGTAAAAGTCAGACTGTAAAACTCAAAGTGTGTTTTTGGGTCATGAGGACTGCTAGTGATCCAACATGTCACATACTGTATTTCCAAAGTTTGGACATGTTAATGAACAGTTTTATTCAATCCAGAAATCATCACTTTTATCAATTTACTGGAGTGGATAATTTTAAATTGGAAAAAGGACACGCTTTCAGATCAGAGAAATCCATCATATTATTAAACTGCACACGTCTTCCACAAATTTAAAAAGACAGACGCCTTCCGTTTGAGTACACGGACCGATAAATCACAAATTAAGCGCAGAGGCTGGGAATCACGATACATGACCCGCGTCGTCTTATCATCTCCTCCAGAGAGAACAGACATCATTTCAGAGCACAGAAACTATCAACCCCATGACCTCGTCATGTTAGTAATACTGAACGACAGAATGTGGTGACCTAAAGTTTTTTATTTCTTATTTTCTTGGTGACTGATATTTGCCAAATACGGGCAGAGAAGTAAACAAGCCTTAAGGTTATCGTTGGGTTTCAGATATCTGGAGAGGAGCCAGGCAGGGTACTTACCTGCAGCTGCATTCCGCCTGAAACCAAACTGCTCCCCTACATCACGGCCCATCCCCACTGTTGCTATGGAGACAGGCGGATAGAGCTGACAGGCCTTTTCGCGGTAGCTGGTGTGAGAACAGGGCGACAGCGGTCGCCACCGTCTGCTCCCTTGGGACAGCGGAGGTGATAATCTTTTGCTGTGTCTCACACTACCAGGCGGTGTGGATGCCAGCCCCAGACCTACCCTTGACCCTAGCCCAGTGCCCCCACTTCCCCCCTCTCCAAACCTGTGACAGGCCCCTTGGAAACAGACAGCACTTACCTGAAAGACTGTGACGATCGCCCACAGCAAGGAGTCAAAGTTCTTCCTGTCTGGGATGGTGTCTCCATTCTCCATCTTCAGACTGAACTTGCATCCGAACAGGTGCATCCCCAAAATACTAAGAGTGAAGCAGAAATATGACTTTAGATTACTATCACTAGGGATCCAAGATATGGCATCCTACTGTGAGTTAATACTTTGCTCATTTAATAAAGAATGGCTGCTCTCTGGCATATTGCTCCCCTCGCTATTGCTGAATTTCAAAAATCTGCATCAGCCTTAGAGGTGATTAGTTACAACACATGCACTCAAATTCAATGGTTCTCAAGTTCAGTCCCGGGGACCCACTTTGTATTTCGGTTTCCTTATAATCATAATGACAAACTCTGAATTGAAATAAGGTGTTAATTGTTCTTATTGTAATTAGACAGTTTCAAAATAGCTACTTAATGCTGTGATTAATTAATTAATTAAAATTAAAAGATAATTAAAAGTTAAATGCCTCATATGCATATATATATTTGTGTAAAGTAAATAATTCAACTAAACTACAAATGGAAACAAGGCCAAATCTGCATGATGTTAAATTAAGCAAGCAAAGGCACCGCAGAACTTAATGTACTTGAACAGCATTCTGTCAACTACATGAATGGATCACTCTTATCACCAGCATTGCGTTCTAACCATTTGTTTCCTACGTCTTTATTTTACTCCCATGCACCGATACCCATGTGTGTATTCTGCTCCCGTCATGGGGCCTTTCGGACACCGGGGGTGTGGCCGCGCACAGACCTGAAGATGAAGATGAAGAGCATCAGCAGCATGCAGAAGGTGGCCACGTTGTCCATGGTCTTCATCAGCACCACCAGCTGCCTGCGCAGGGCGGGCAGGAAGCGGACCAGCTTCAGCACCCGCAGCAGCCGGAACGTTCGCAGCACCGACAGGCCCCCGTCTGATTGGCCGATGATCTCCCACACGCTGTCAGGGCACAGCACATATCCCGCCGTCAGCTCACCGTCCCCGGGGGTTACCAAAACACCCTCCATATCTAACACAGTCTTTATGGAGAGTGGAGCCCGGTGACTGCAGTTTAGATTTGTTTTACGTTTTTACAGCACGTAAACAATTTAAGAGTGTGCCTGCCGAATAACCAGTGTTTCTGATTTCATTTGGTGCATCTGACAAAACCCTGGAGGGACAAGCTAATGGAGGAAGACTAGGTAAATACAGAAAATTTTGTGCTGCTACGTTTTTATTTAAATCCATGTGAAGAGAGGTGAGTGCAGGCGGACTGTCAGGCATTAGGTGCATACATAAGGAATCATAGAGATAGAGAGAGTCTGTGACCAGCAAGGATGATTTCCTTTGAAGTGCTATTTTCTCCAGCCCTACTGCAGTCTGCCTCTAACTCTCTTGTTTTGCTAGTAGTTCATGGATTGAAGTCCCAGTGGACCGGTCTTATAAAGGCCTTCCATGGATTGGAGAGAGAGAGAGAGGAAGGAGTGTGCAAAGAGGATATGAGAGGGTCAGAGAAAAGGTGAATTCAAGGAAGAGAGAAAGAAAGACAGAGTGAGAGAGAGACATATGTAGAGGGGGGGAATGAAAAAAGGATATGAGAGGGACAAAGGAGAAGTAAGAGAGAAAGACAGGGAGAGAGAGAGAGAGAGAGAGAGAGAGAGAGGAAGGGGGGTACAAAAAAATTGGATGTGAGACAGACAGAGAAAAGGTGAAATAAAGGAAGAGAAAGACAGCAAGACAGAGAGAGTGAGAGAGAAGGATGGGTGTAAAACGTATGTGAGGGGGACAGAGGTCAGGAGAGGTATGAGAGAAAGGAAGAGGAAGAGAGGAGGGGGTAACACATTCATAGAGCGTGAGAGAGAGAGCACAAAATAGAGCGTGTGGGAGGAAAGAAGAAAGGGTAGACGAAAGGAAGCAAGCGAAGAAGAGACAAAAAAATGTAAAAAGACCACCTGATGACGACAATGATGCCGTCAAAAATGTTGTAGGGGTTCTTGATGTAGCCGAAGAGGCCGTAGGCCAGCACCTTCAGCAGCATCTCCAGGGCGAACATGCTGGTGAAGACGATGTTACTGATCTCCAGGACGTCCGTCAGCTCCTCGGGCTGTGGGGGGGGGGAGGGGGATGGGGGCAGTGGACACTGAGCTCACAATGTGCCAGCACAGCTCTCATCAATCACAGCACATCTGCTGCTCGGAGACCCCCTTTAATGAAGGAGGCTAACAATCATTACAGGCTCCACAGAGCTTCACCAGACACCATCTGAAATGAGCGGGGTTTCCATGCGGGGCCATCCAAGGATGTAGCGATTACGACGACAACGGCTCTGCTGTTCGCCCTGTAAAACCCGAACTACGCTGCGGCTCCAATTTTCCATTAGCTTCCTGTGTAAATGCTTGTGTACCAACTGGTGCAGCTGTCTTTATTTCTCAAAGTCTTGGATTAAATCTCTACATGGGGTGGGAGGGATGGGGGGGGGCCGGGGTGCAGGAAAAGCACCAGCCAACTGAAATGTTGAAACTGCACCAGGGAGCAGAATACTCAATGCACAAAGGCACCGTAGTGTTCTAGGACAGACGGAGTAGACTTACATCATTAAAGAAGGTCCAGCAGAACTGCCCGAAATCAATTAATCAAGGGCCTTGGCAGCTACACTGATTTCCTCTCCTTTCCCTAATTAAGAAGGACCTTGCCCACATGCGGCACTCCTCAATGACGTGACGAACGAAGCCAGAAATTACTGCCCCTCATCCAATCCCGTGCAAATAAGTGGAAAGTTTTCTAAGAAGCCCGACCCATCGTTTTTATGGCCTCTGACAGCGTACTTCTCAGATCGACCATGATGAAGATTTCATATAAAAAGACTGAGAGTTAAAAATGAATGTTTTAACAAAGCCAGTGCTCAGAGCTAATGTGTTTTACTCAGAGAAGCCAAATTTTGATCAGCCATTTTAAGAGGATTTATACACTGCGAGAATACAGGTCAATCTGCAGTGTCTTCATTAATGACCATAAAACAGCCATTTGTACCGAATCAAAAGTTAATTGAAAATGGTTTCAAGAGCCATTCTATTACACAAAACACTGTTCAGCTACTTTATGTTTTGTAAAAAACTATAATTATTTTGTAATTGTGCTGTCGGGAAAGACACAATCCCATCTACAGTAGAATGTTAAGCTGAAATGACCAGGGTGTGACAGAGAGTTCTTTATAGATCTATGGAACATAGAAAGCTGACGTTCACTGTTTAGGGAAAATCAATTGCTGAGTAGTTAAGGAACGACTTCATACATCTCCATGTCTCGTTCTTTTATCTACCTGCCTACAAAGGCCCGGCTGAAAGAAATTTCTGAGGGTGTGCTCCAAAATGTCACCAGCAGGGGGCTCTGTGCCTTTATTGAAGCACTGGACACAAGCAAAGTCACCACTGATGGTGCACTCTTGGAGTTCTTTCCCTGATTGGTGTCATCTAATGTGGAATGACAGTGCATTATGACAGTGTACTGCCGCAGCATGTAATGAATACACTTAAACATGGGGGCATAATGCAAGCACATTAATCTACATACATGCACATGCACAGGCATATGACACCACATTACAGTCATTTAGCTGATATGATTATCCAGAGTGACTTACGACATGGACAGTAATGAACCCATACATGCAAACACACACACACACACACACACACACACACACACACACACACACACACACACACACACACACACACACATACACACAAACACACACACACACACACACACACACACACACACACACACACACACACACAAACACACACACACACACACATACAAACACATGCATCAATGTAGGTGCCCACGCAGGCGCACACACGGAAGAATAAACAGACCCCATTATGCAACATATAAATCACTAAATGACTGCGCTTGCTCCATCTGGGATTGGAGTACACTTAATCAGGGAGAAATTGTTGAGTTTCGTGGCTGCTCTGGCGCTTTAGACAGCCGTAACACAAAAGCCCTGATAGACCGGCTATCACAGGCCTGGGTAGAGTAGAGTGCTAACGTGCTAGCGTGCTCTTGCCCATCTCCAGCACTGAGGCTGAACGGCCCTGACAGCAGAAAGCCACCCAGGAGAGAACCGCAGAGACCCCCCACTGTGCTGTGGGCCACGGCTGTGTGCAACAGCGTTCCCAAAGAGCCTGGCTCTGCACTGCAAGAGAAAACTAAAACATGATGTGTGGACTGGAAGAGGGGGCCGTGCAGATACAAGTCCCCTCCTCAGAAAAAGGAGGAAAGGTGAGTGCCGGAAAGAAAATATCAGCCTGTCTTCTTCCGGTGAAAAAGAGAGCTCTTTACACACACCAGAGTGGTGGAAATGCCGGCCCTTCCAGCGAAGAAACTACCAGAGTCCAGATAAACACGGTCCAGACAATCTGCTTGGCTACTATCTACCAGAGTGTCTTGGCAACTCTCTGAGCGCATGCAGCACAGACGTTCTCATTAGAGTGCCTTTGTCAGGCCTCATGACAGAAAACACAGCTATGCTTAGAGGCATCTAAAAAGGCTTGCTGTACCCAAACATTGACCAGTAATTGATAATCCAGCATAACAAAAACCAAGAAAGAGCATCATTTAATTAGGTTCAATTATTATTATGATTATTATTATTATTATAATTAAGATACACAAAATTGCCTTCACTCTTTACTACCTAGTATTAAAACAAAGATATTGTTCAATGCCATTCAGACAGTAGTTCCAACCCACACACACTGGGCTCCGTATTCCCTGCCCCTCATCGCCTAGGGCAACAGTTTCATTACGAGCCGCAATAAAAACCGACTCAAATGGCCCATATTACACAGTACAAGCTGACGTTAACTCTCGCTGATGTATCAAACCTATCTACAGTACCGGATAGGGATGATTTGTTGATATATTGAACGTACTGAAAAGGGGGATGAAGGCTTGAATCGCGATTAAAGGGCCCCGTACTGAGCAGGAGAGTGTCGCTGCGCCCGTGGTGAGGCAGAGATCGCTCTCTTTCTCTCCGGTGCCAATGAGGGAGAGAGCCACCATAAATCTCCATGTACGATTTCATTGACGCAGGCCTCCCGTTCACAATCCGAGGACAGCCAGCCATAAAGTTTTGTGTGCGTTCACAGCGCGTTTGACGGATTATTTAATGCCGGCCCTGCTGTGTTTATGTAATACAATTCACAAATCACTGCAGGTGTTAAAATCTGATTTATTGTGTAAATATGTTTATATTGGATGATAATTTTATGCTTTTTTTTTTGTACCTGGTGTGCTATATGATGCAAATGTATTCTGTGCTTGTGGACGAGGCAAAACAGAGCTGAGGTTATTAACAGGGAAACAGTATACCTTTGGGAAACATTGCAATGTGTGCTTACTCACACACACACACACACACACACACACACACACAAAGAAACAAAGGCAACCTCTGGCAAGGACACAGTATGTGTAATATGTGGTATATACCCAGGACAAGGTCATCTATGAACAGTTTTAATAACTCTGGAGACGAAGGAAGACAACAAGGGAAAGTATTTTCCAACAAAGCAAGAAATGGTCTTGACTGAACTCTGCCTCCCCCCACCCACAACCTACAAAACAAGAAAGAGAAAAACAAGGAGACAAAAGTCAGAGATGAGATGTTGGAGCAGAGAGAACATCGCCCCCTGGGGACTGGGAGGACCCAAGCTGAGCAGGGCAGGGTCACTGTATCTACGCCAAAGGACAGACACCCGTCTCTCAGGCCCTCAATCTCCCGACAAACCCAATAACATGACAGAAACCCCCAAAGTGAGCCCGGCAGGGGGTAATTCTATGGACGCAGTAACAATGTGTGGGCATCTGGTAATTTAAAATCAATCCAGGTCTTGCAGCCCGTCTTTGGCCATCAACTGATATTCCACTGTTTACGGAGACAGAATCAATGTCATGTCTGCAAGACTCTCTCTGACTCCTGGTTAATCGGATTATCTTACAGATCGACTTCAAAGATCCAGTAAAACAGTGACTATTTTTTTTAAACTGCCAACAAGCCCCGTACATTGGGCTTGCAGAACACAAATCAATAGTGAGAGTCTCACTTCATTACACATGTGCCCTTTTGGTAGGTATTTCTACTACCATTGCTCTACAGTGATGCTTATGAATCTCTATGGTACATACATGATGAAGTCAGCACTCAGAACTTATGTCAATTGTTTTTTGTATGTTTTTAAACGAGTGAGACAAGCAACTGATATGAGTGGGCCGCTCCTAATATTTAATTTCAAATGACCAGACTGAGGTACGCCTTTATTAATTTCTGTGCTATGCCCGTGTGCCAGTAGCGATTTTGCACAACAACGAATTAAATAAAATGACTGAATGATGAACTTAGAGGTACGGAATCAATAAAGCATAGATGAATAACCTTCATTTGAAGTGGCTGATGACCAAACCCAAATAGAGGTCATACACATATGCGCAGAAATATACAAATGTGATAAAGTTAACTGATGTAAGAATTCTTCATTTTGAATCTTGTCACGGTTATTGCTATAATTTATTATTATCGTAAGTAGTGTGTCATCTCCCAGCTCCAGACTGAGTTTTTTTTTTTTTTTTTTTAAACACTCTTGTAGCAAAACACACAAACCGTGAAGGTCAGGAACACAGCACTCAACACCTGGGCTACAAACCCAGAGCAGAGACCTTCCCTCTTTGACCCCACCATCAACCTCTCAGGAGCCACAACATGTTTTTAAAGTCACAGTTAACACTGTTTTGATGGCAGTGCAATGACATTGGCTTCAGGCAAATAACATGGGCTTGTCTTTGGTTGAAGAGAAGTGTACATGTACTGGGTTCCTCAGAACACTTCCCAAAGAAAGGGGGGGTTGTGAAAGGTGAAAGGTCACATTGAATCTCTTGCCTAATAATTGCACTGATTCTACCATCAGGCCATCAGGCTTCTGAACTCTCAGATCTAACGGCCCCTCATGTCATATCTGTCCATTGTGTCTGCTCTGTTTGTTACAATCATAAATAACATGCTATAAAATTCACTACTAACACCATGTAAGCTATTCAGTGCGCAGGTCTGCTATACACCCTTTTGTGAAATAATATTGTACACACAATTACTTATACTTACGTCCATCATACACATATTTATTTATATTTATATTTATTTATTTTACTAACTTACAGCTGAAACAGAGTGTTAGCCATTTTCTCAACAAGAATACGAGAATAATGTTTGCTGAACTCTTTGCAAACTTTTTTAGTTCAAGATAAGTTCAAGATGACCATGAATTTGCATTTAATTGCTTCAAATTCATTCAGGAGAAAGATAATGGATACCCTTCCTAACATCCCAAACTGAAAGCGGAGATGATGGAGGTTCACTACAGAGATGATGTTTGCACAGAGTACTGCAGGTGAACGTTTCTGAGGATGCTCGATGCGGAGGATCGAAGCTGAAGAGGCTCTGGCCTCACTCTGGAGTGCTGCAGTTTCTATGGAGAATTTATCTGCCGCAGTGTGTGTGTGTGTGTGTGTGTGTGTGTGTGTGTGTGTGTGTGTGTGTGTGTGTGTGTGTGTGTGGAAACTAGAGTGTTTTTTTTTTCTTTGTTATTGAACCCCCCCGAGCTGAGAATGGTTCAAGTGAGATAAAAAATAAAACAAATGTTTACTCAGCATGGAGCTTTCTCCCCTGATCACCATATGGGTTTGTAAGAATCAGGCACAAACCACGTGAGAACAGTCAGGGAACTCCCAGCAACGGCTGCAGCTATTCAGACGCAGAAAGGAACATGAGCCTGGATGCTAATGAATTAAGGAAACGCAAAAGATATTTTACATCTCTTTGAAAAAAAGGCCTCGCCACCCAGGTTTAAAATGCAGACATTAATAATCCTTAAAGCCATTAATCTCTGCTGGGAACAATATCACTATGGCTGGGTCCCTTCCAGTCTTAGATCAGATACTTCCTGTGCACTGGGGTTTATGGGGGAGAGACACAGAGATACTTCCTAAGCTTTATGGGAGAGAGACTGAGACACAGCACCGAGGAGCTCACTGGTACCCATTCGTTTATGAGGCTGTCTTCTCCTGTTCCCTGGCAGACAGTTTCATTCTCACCTCTTTGCCACACATTGACATGTGACACCGTCACATGACGCATCACCGCACAACCGCATCTGTTCTAACCGGTGGGGTGTTGATTAAAAACCGCGAAGCACGAGAACGCGGAGCGAGGACCTGGATTTTCACAGCTCTGGGGTTTTTTTTTTAATTAAACTTTAATCTCGTACCAAAAAGATTCAATTTAGGAGCCACTACAGTTTGATTAAAAGAACGGAGGAGGGAACCAATGAGAGGACTATATGTCCTAATTTGTATCATGACAGCCACCTGAACACACCGATGATTTGCAGATATAAATAAATATACTTAGATACGTTCCACTTTAGCACTGAATAAATTTGTGCTAATGCAGCAGGTGCGTTTCGCTGCCAAGTGGTTCCCACCCCAGGGGAGATCATTGATGGCTTCTTTAATAAACCTGACACTACATCAGTGAGTTCACCTGGGCCTCAGACTTAAATATGGTGTACAGACAGTCTCC
Source organism: Albula goreensis (assembly GCA_022829145.1). NCBI lineage: Eukaryota > Metazoa > Chordata > Actinopteri > Albuliformes > Albulidae > Albula > Albula goreensis. The sequence continues at coordinate 5,304,980 of CM040748.1, read as the reverse complement.
GTTTTATGAACGTCAGACTAACGGACAACCCGTACTTGCGAACGGACTGCCAATTATATTACAAATTCGAGTTAAATACAATGGTTCGTAATAACAAACGCATGCATTCATATTATATACTGTATTATTGTGTTTAAGATGTTTTAGTGTATTTGGAAATGTTTCTTAAGTGTTTTATATTCATAGAATGGTATAAAATATAGACTACATACTATGACAAACATTTGACTAACTGACATAAAATACAAACCATATGTACCTGTTCCAGCTTACATACAAATCTGACTTAATGGAGGAGCAGATCTCGCTCGTAATGCGGGGGTGGGCAGTATATTCAAACATTTTCAGAATCATCAGTTGTATTTTAGCCCATTTCTCCCAGCCTTACAAACTTCCATCCATTACCTATACCTGTTTCAAGCAATCTAGGGTCCTAGGGGGGTTGGGGCAGGGTAGCACACACACACACACACACACACACACACACACACACACACAAACACACCTACAAGCAATTAAGCAAGCCCTCCAAAGAATATATTTGGGCCATGAGAGGGAACGAGAGAACCTGGGGGAAACCCAAATGAACACGAGGAGAACAAGCAAACTCCACAAAGAAAGGGCCCAGCCACGTTGGCAATCAACCTGGGCTAACCACAGAGCCACCATACAAATATTAGATAAAAATATTCAAAACTCCTACAGGTCCCGAGGTCTGGGGTTCGATTCCCGGCTTTGCCATTCCCAGCCATGGCCAGAGGTCCCATTGGCAGGGCAACAGTTGGCCAGCCTCGCCAGGGTTCAAACGGGACAGGTCGGCCTAACTCCCGTTGGCCTCATCACAATAGCACTCTCCTTGTCATGCTTGGTCAGCATCCGGTCAGTGTGCAGCCGCAACGTGAAAAGAAGCGAGAGCGTCGCCATGTGAATCGGAGGAGTCACGTACACGACTTCTCCTCCCACAGCTGTCAGGGCGAGTGCTCTGGTGAGGTCAACAAGTTCGGTTGAACATTTGGGTTGGGAAAAAATTGGGGTAAAAATTTTAAAAAATTAAAATTAAAATATTCAAAACTTATCCAATGCTATCTGAAACCTGAAAGCATTAGAGTTTCCCCAACAGGACTCCTGACCTCACCCAGCAGAGGTGGACCTATTTTAACTTGCAACGACTGTTCAATCCACAAAAGCCATGGAAAATGCTTAGCAACAACATTCAAGGTCCTACCAAATTCGTGCAAGCCCCGATACTGTCAAATGCTTCTTACTCTTCTGTTGAAACGAATTGGCAGATTGGACACATATTGCCACCTGCATATCCCAGCACACTTGATAACTCACATTTTTTTTTTCTGTGAAAATGAGTGAATGTGCAGTTTCAACCACATTTCACTGCATAGGAACTGTTGATTAATGAGGTCCCTGGAGGGAGTGTTCACAATTGGAGCATCCATGGCTCTTTTTTAACTTGTTTCCAGCATTCAGGCTTGTTTTAATGGTTAAGAAATAAATACTGACAGAGCATGAGGGGAAATGTATATTCTATATGGTTAGTTCTGTTTTCCCATTATGTATCACACTATGCACATCTAGTGTTATGGTAAAATTGCAGTGACTGTGCCCTGAGCAAAAAACACCTAGATTTATCAGTAGTTGCAAACATGTTATGAAGGGTGGCCTACCAAGTCAAATAAACACCTTTAAATTAATTTTTTAGACTTTTTTGCCCTCACTGGTCATAAATATTACATTTAGTTATGCTTCTGTACTTTCAAAGGAGGGGGTCGTGACCCTTGTGAATTACAGGCCAATCGATACAAAAACAAGCCAGGTAGTTCACACACACACACACACACACACACGGATGAGCTTAGACAACTTGCCGCAGCCTGCGTCATGTGACAGAGAGAGAAAGAGCCAGCATTCCGCAGCTGTGGGGAGATCCCAGCTTCTGTTATAACAATAACAATGGCAGATTCACCTCTCACAGTGCGAACCTCACCAAGAGATTTAAAACAACGCATGGAATTTTGGTATTTTGGCAGTGCATGCGTGTGTGTGTGTGTGTGTGTGTGTGTGTGTGAGTGGGGGAGGGGGGTCAGGACAAGCCTTCAAAGTTGAGTGAGCCTGTGTAACTATTTAATGCCGTTTCTCTTCTTGCAGCCTTGCTTGATTAGCTCCATTGTTCTATGTACAGGTCCCGTCCTTTATTGCCTGTCACCGCCATTGCGAAGACCCACAATGCATCACTCTTGCACTAAGCTGCTCCAGCTCCAGCCCATTTTGAGCCCCCAAATCATGACCCCATTATGACTGTTCTACCGCGGCACTCCCCTCCGAATTTATTGCACATTTTAAAAAATAATGCACCTTAAATTATAGCCTTGATGACCCAACACCAGACACATTTTTGTGTAATGTACAACCTGGGTATGCACTGTCCTCAACAACAAAAGCAGAAAGCCCTCAACGTCCAGAGTTTCATCACTGTGGTGACATCTGGAAGAGCTCAGACACATATAAAATCCTCCAAGATCGTCTGTAACAGACACACTGTCTAGGGGAGATGTTGAAGTTACATAACAAGGCACCAGCTTCGCCCAATAAGGAAATGTCTCATTACTCCTTCACAACTAATAAATGAAAAACAAATCAGTGTGATGTATGTCTGCTTAATAAAATATTCCACAATGTTAGCACACAGGATTCTTAGTTAATCTGAGGGAATTGCTCTGAACCAGGATATCATTCAAACACAGGCCACATCGCATTGTTCAGCGAGGCATTTTAGAGAAAAACAGTGTTTGGTCTGCATTCATTAAATCTGTCATTGTCAAACACATGGAACAATCACGCAAGTTTGCATCAAACCATGTCTTATTGTGATGTCATAATGGATATGTTGCTGTTGCATAGATACTGCTTAGTAATGAAGCTATTTGGTTGGTCTCACCATGGAACACCAAATGCCACTGCAGAACTGGCACTTAATGACAGGTGACCTGACCATCCAAAACTCATGCAAAGAGAACCCAGGTGTTCTTACCTGCTCGTGGTACTCAATGCCCATGCTCAAGGTGTTGATTAGAATAGCGATCATAATTCCACGATTGAAGTACTTGCTGTCCACGATCCTTTTCAGCTTGTCTCTGAAGCTGTCCCAACACTGAACCACACGGTTCCGCTCCTTCGGCCTCCTGCGGCGGTGCCTCGACCGCCCCGGCGTGCCCTCACTGCCACGCCGCACGTCCCGGGTGAACTCGTACACCCCGTCGGCCTCCGAGCCGGCACTGTCCGAGTCGCTGAGCTCCAGGTCGGGGTTCTCCAATATCCGGGCACAGTAGGGGCAGCTCATTAGCTCGCAGGTTAGCCGGCTGGTCACTGCTCCTGACATCGGAAAAGGCAGGCTGAGTCCCGAGAGCCGGCTGGACCCTCGACACACACCTAGATCATGAAAACACAGGGACACACAATGAGGAGAACTTGCCATCCACTGCATCTAGGCCAGTGGTGTCAAACTCAGGTCTGGGAGGACCACCATTTCTGCTGGGTTTTGGTGTGTTTCAGCACTAAGTTGTTTCATTTAATTCAGTGATTGGCTGTAGAGTCCATGTTTGGACCAAAAATGGCTGCCAATTGAGAGAAAATAACAAAAACCTGAAGACACTGTAGGTCTCCACGAATGGAGATTCACACCCCAGATCTAGCCTCATAACTTGCCTTCTAAGTGGAGGCTGAGATGAAGATACAGGCTAAGATGAGGGTACAAGTTAAATTAAAGACACAGGTCAATAAACAGGTGCAGGGTGACATAAAGATTTGGGCAGGGACCCAATCAAATATACTTAGACTCTACTTGTGTAATTCAAAACAGACAAATACATTTTTTGAGCATTTTTGATTTCATTGGAGACAAGCAAACATGTCCTTGAAATGTGCTATTTTCTTAAAGAGACCTAAAGAGACTTAGATTGTTTGATTGGGTTCCATCCAAAGCAGAGACTAATGAGATAACGGTACAATTTGGAATTGAGATAAAGGCTGACATACAGGTATTGGTTGGAATGAAGGCTGAGATACAGGTACAGATTGGGATAAAGGTATAAAGGCAGAGATCTGGCAAAAGGTGTAGGCTGAGATATAGTTGCAGGTTGAAATAAAGGACTAAAGTTGCAGATTTGGCAAAAGACACTGGGTGAGATATAGGATCAGATTAAGATAATGGTACAGATTTGACTAAACACACTGGGTGAGATATAGGGGCAGACTACGATACAGGTACACATTCGGCTAAAGACACCAGGTGAGATATAGGAGGAGGTCGGTATCCTATGGACATCCCTCTCACACTCATTTCTCTTTTTCTCATCTCCAGCACGTCTCACTTTGGCCTAATTCCAGGGGGTCTCTCGCGGCCGATCGATGAGGAAGAATGCAGTTTTACCACCATCATTCTGTTTACGTGTTTCCCCTGCCTCCTCATCTAACACATTTCATTCCAGCTGCCTCATCCAACCGAGTCAATTTGTGCTGCTTTCCACTTCTTCATTTAGCACAGTGTCCAGAGTGAATCATGTCCTGATTCTCCATCGCCATCTTGTAATCGCTTCTCATGTAAGAGACTCTGGACCTGGCTCAGACAACGCAAGCGGAGTGAAAGAGCTTTTTTTCCATAATTTTTCCCCAGAGACAGGAATTAAGGTTCCTGCCTTGGTTGTTCAAATGCTGAAATATTATAATGCCAGTCGGGAGATGAAAGAATTATTGGCCTACTGATATGCAAATATAAAGTATTACAGTAAACAAGCCCAGATATAATTGAGGATTTCTGGCCAAGTACTGTATTTACTGACATCCCAGGAATGAATAAATCTTGAGAGAACTGGTGAGATGGAGTATATTAAACTCACGTCTGCAGTTGCTTCAGTTATATTTGGTGCTCAGTTATAACCTTTAAAATACGGCTGCACCGTTCCAGGACCGTTATCAGATGCCTTTGAAAGCCTACTCTCACAATAAAATTCTTGTTTTAATGAAAATGTATTTTTATCCTCCGAGAATAAAAAACAGTGAAGAATGAAATGTCCTACAAAAACACCCAAATTCCTGATCCTGTTGTATGTCGTAAAAAAAATTCTCCCTGAATTAATTTCGAATTACCGGAGGAACAAGAGCTGTTCTGTTCTCTGTTGGGACTCCGTAAATGACTTTCACATTTGAGGAATGGATTTTCTGTCGCATCACTTAAGCGATGGCTGAGAACCCATCTGAACTTCCTGAACCTGGCGGGGGCCGTACGAGGTAAGCACAGACAGGGGTGGGTGGGGCCAGGGCGGGGCTTACCGTGCTCACCCACAAATTGGTGCAGCTTGCTGTAGGGGTCTGGGACGCCGAGGCTGGCTGAGCCCCGGTTCAGGTTCAGGGTGTGGGGGGTGGACCTCTTGCCCTTCCCCTGCCGGCGGTACTGGAGTGGCTGCAGAAGACGGAGGGCATGATGGTGGGGTAGTTCATGCCCCCGTTCAGCCCCCCCAGCAGCCGAAGGCTCCCCGACACCCCGGAGGCCTTGGAGAAGACCTGGGAGGGTCCCTGGAAGTGGCAGTCCGTGTGATAGACGCTGTGCACGGACTTGGCGCCCCCCCGCGACGGGCTGGACAGAGGGGACGTGACCACCAGCTGGCCCCCGGGCCTCATGGTCTTCATCTCCAGGGAGTCGCAGAGCTCGGAGGCCCCCGGGCCGGAGCAGGGGCTGCCGTTGCTGATGTGGTAGTGGTGGTGGTGATGGTGGTGGTGGTGGATGAGGTGATGGATCGAGCGGTTCCTCCGCCTGGCGCTCCACCTCCGCCCGCGCCCGCTGAAGCTCCCGCCCGAGCCGCCCCCCCCACCCCCTCCGCCGTTGCCGTTGGGGTTGACCTTCTTCCTGCGCTTGTTCTGCCAGCTGCCGTAGAGCCGGGAGGCCCGCCGCTTCACCTTGCGGTACAGGTGGCTGATGTACTTCAGCAGCTCCTCGTAGCAGCTGCCCGGCTCGGAGAAGCTGGCCAGAGTGCTGTCGTTGGAGAGGTAGCGCGCCCGCTGCTCCTGCATGAGCTGGTTCTCCCGCTGCTTGGTCTCCGAGAACTGCGTCGCAATCACGACCAGGCACAGATTGATCATGAAGAAGGAGCCCACCTGGAGAACGGGGGAGCAAAGCCCTGCGTTATTATCCACTCCGATAAAACTACACCCACCTCTCCTTCCATTCTCACGTTGAGCCGGTGCAGTAACGTCTTGAAAGCCCATATTGAGCCATGTGATAGCCCTCCGAGGCCCAGAATCGATCCCCCTCCACAGCACAGAACGTTTTATCATCCCAAATTGCAAAGGTTCCTTGTTTGTAGGATTTGTACAAGACCTCCATGGCATGCACCTAATTATAGTCAGTCTTTATAAAAGGTTACACAGCAGGAGAGCGGACTGCACCACTTGCTTTTTGTACCGGGACTACACACCGTTTCCAGGGAACAACGCAACACAACAGTACGATTACTCCTTAGATCAAAAATCTGGACTGTAAACAACGAGGAAACAAAGAGCTTTCTATACTTACTATAATGAGGAATATAAAATATATAAAATTGTAAAAGGAATGTGCATCCATGACGTAGTACATGACGTCCACCCATCCTTCCAGAGTGATCACCTGCGAAAACACAAAACGGGTAATGAGAACAGGTAATGAGAACAGGTCGAGGCAGGTCCCCCCCATATTCCTCCAGGTACGGCGGTAATTATTCCAGCCCTTTTGAGGAGCTGCGGTGTTCGCCACCTGAGCACGACTCCAGGAAGGCCTACAAGCTGGTACAGAAGCCTGTTCTTTTACACAGGCGGCCCTGTGTGCTCTGCAGACAGCTGGCAGCTCTAATGCTGCATTCAACTTCTGTGGAAAAATATGGGAACTATAAAGCCTCTACAGCCCTTTCAAGTTGTAATGTTTTTTTTTTTTTCTGAAGCCAATGTGATCTGCAAACATGAAAGGAGTAACCTGGAGTCGGGGAGCAGTAACCTTGGACGAAATTCCCCTCTAAATTATTGCAGTTAGTCATTCAGGGCTACTGCGGAGAGGACAGGGACACTGCGAGACCGTCCTTAATTCCATTCTGTTGAAAACAAAACACTGGCGCTAGAAAAGAATCTTTCACTGTGGCCCTCTCGTTTAAATAGCAGCAGAGATTGAGTGTTATGTCCTCCATTTCCAAAGCGTGTGTGTGTGTATATATGTTTATATATACACACACACACACACACACACACACACACACATATATATATATTTTAATTCAGGATTATTTTTGTGGCATTGAATCTGAGAGGAAATGCTTGTGATTCTTCACAGAGAACAAGTATGATTCATTTCGGAACATGGCCTCCGCGATGGTGCAGGGGGGTGCAGGAGGGGGGGGGGAATGACCGGAGACAGATTCAATTACAGTGACTGGCAGCTTCCTCCTGAGAAACCCCCACCTCTCCACCTCCCCCCTGTACCTGCCATTGTGCAGTTGGCTCAGGACAATATGGCAGGGAATGGCCTGACACCTGTCACCCCACGGCTCTGTGGCTCCACACCTGGGGCCCGCTGTGCTCCCCATTCACCACAGTCCATCCCTCGCGCCATAAAAAAGCCTGACTGTACCCAAAAAACGCCCCAGGAACCACACCTGTAGCCCATGGACAGTCACACTCCTGCTGCTGGGTCCAAAAAGGCCCAAAGCCTGCCCCCGTTTCCTACAAACCCCTTAAATCACAATGGGGTTTGGTAAAAATGAAAAAAAAAAAACTCTGGCAGTTTATTACATAGGTTTGTCAAAGGGGAAATATCTACAGCACACTGAGTTTTGTGTTGAGTCATGCTCCTTTGTCTGTGCTATTTTAGCTATCAAAAAAAAAACATCAGTTTTGAAATCAATTTTACATCATATTGCTTCGGGCGTGCTTTGGTTCAACACAAGAGTGCTCCACTGTAATTTTAGTCCCTGCTGATTTATGAGGAAAAAAAGCGTCCTAGTTTGGAAGTCAATGAAGGTATCACTGCTGTCAAGTGCTACTCCAGTCAATGTCAAACGTTCAGTCAGCAGTGGAGTGATCCAATCAAAAGACACTCTGATACGATAACAGAGGTGACACCAAACTATTAAAACCATAGATCATCAGACCACAGCAGATCTTATTACATGACTTATCATATTCCATAAGAAAGATCTTTTTTTATCAACGAAACATGGTTCTCTTGTGCCCACTGCACTAACCATTCTATATGGTTGCAAAGCACACTTCAAAACAAATAACACAATATTAAAATAAATATTGTGCATCTACATATATCTATAAACAACAATAACAACAATAATAATAATAATAACAATGAATTAATGAATAAACTACATCAAGAATTTAAAATGAAATGCTAGTGATTGACATTCGTTAATCTGCTTATGTGGCTAATTGCTAACAGAAACAGAACGGACAGTAAGGTGCGAGAGAAGGTAGTGCACTGAAGCGCTGGCATCCTGAGTGTTGGGTTCAGGTGCACCCGTTAATCCCTTTGATCAGTCGTCAAATGTGATTACAGCCGGCTTTAAGTCAGTCCAGAGCGGGCCTGCACTTAGCTCCGGTCCCGTCACTGCCCATGTGTAATGGCTACCTGTGGGCACAGCACCCTGGCCCTGCCCCAGAATTTACAGCGTTTCCTGTTCTGTCATCAAGATGAGGAGATAGCGGCCGTGGCCCCGCCCACCTCCATCCAACTCCCGTCCTGATAACGGTGACCTGGGAGAGCCACGGGCCTCATTTACTGAGAGGGTAATTCAGTCTCGTCGCTTTATTCAATCTGCTGCCCTTTTTGCACGGAGGCTTTGCTCCGCGCGGCCTCTTCCCTGAGAGTGGCCGCGCATATTAAAAAACCCTCCCTAACCAGCGATCTGGGCAAACTCTCACGCCTGCTGCGAATCAGCGGAGGGGGGCCCCCGGCGCGATCAATCAGAAAGAGCAATAAGGGAATCTGAAGAGAAACCCTTTCAACCCCAAGATGGTAAAAAAAAAAAAAAAAATGGTTTCATTTCAATCATCGGAAACCTAGCGCCGCTTCGAAAAATCTAATCTCGGCAAGGCACGCAGTGCTGGAGAACGTGGGGTGGAATCTACAAAGGCAGTTAGCGTTTTCTCTGATATGAGCCCATCACGAGCATGTCATGGTGGAACAGACATGATCTCTGATGTGTACAAATTAAGCTATCATGACAAAGGTCCCTAAAATCATTCATTAGGGGTTAAATGACGCAGGCTGCGACAGCGGTACTTTGTAAGAGATGATTTATGACAAGGGGCGATCCACAAGGGACCACTGCAATCACTCTTTGGCTCCTCCAAGCCACACTATTAGAGTAATGTAACAAGCAAAAGCGCTGGGGCTAATGCATGCATGAACTCCTTTCCGCAGTCTTAAGTATCCCATAACACAGCACAGAATTAGAGGGAACCTACCTGGAAAATCGCAATCCAGGCGTACCCGATATTGTCAAAGTTTATAGCCCCTTTGTGTGGGTTGAGTTCCCCGGCCTTGCATACATTATAGTATTGGTTCCAGTTGATGCAGCCGTTCTTGCTGGCCCCTTCCATGCCGAGGTGGGCGGGACTGAAGTATTCCATGCTGAGCTGGCAGTCTGCCCCGCCCTCCCTCAGCCGAGGGACGTCATGGCAACGCAGCATGCCGTTGTCCCGGGTGGCGGAGCAGATGAAAGGGTTATCTTCAGCCTCTTCGTGCTTGTAGTAAGGACTCAGGAAGGACAGGTTGTACATCCTGCGGGGAGGAGCAGAGGAGAGGAGAGGAGAGGACAGAGGACATGATTCACCCATTGACCGCTTAAGTTTGTCACTGTACCCTGAATCTAAGGTAGAGGAAAGCATGGCCTCCAAACACAGTTGTCTGGAACTTTTCAAAGCACAAACTAATTCATTTATGAAACATTTGATGCACTTATCAAGAGTGGACAGCACACATGGCACAATCTGCATCCCAACAGTTACAGCTTTTGCTCCTTTGAAATGTACATGGTTGGGCGTATCAACTACACAACAGCAGAAATGAAAAGTATTACAGATACAGAACAACTACAACACTTTTCAGTGAGCTGGCATTCACAGCAAAAATAATATTCATATAATACAATACAATAACGCATGCTATAAAATATTTCCCCTCATAAATATGTATTATTTCAACAATACGTGTGCGATAACTCCCTACATAGCAATTAAAGGCATGTACTTACAGAAACAAACAATACAGCTTCTCACACACAGATATAAAACACAATTTATGTGTGTGTGTGTGTGTGTGGTGTCAGCGAATCAATGTATGACCTGTTTTGTTCCATCAAAGTGCTATCAAACCGAGGGAAGACATGGTCTGAGAAATGAAATAACACAAGATTTGACATGAAAGGCATTTTTTGTAACTAAAAGTGACAAATTGTCTCTCCCGGCCATGCCGAATGCTTCACGTTAATAAGACTGACAGGATTGACCTGTTATGTTTGCAGTCATGAAAAAAAACTGGCGCTGCTGTCGGGGTAGAGTAATACAGTATTTGACAGATGTAAATGCAGTTCTTTCATAATTTCTGATGTCTGTATAAGAGGGGGAAAAAAAATTTAATTGCCAAGGAAATATTTTTTTTTTTTGGGTTATATCTCTATTTAAGACGTGATGATTTGTTCCAAAGCAATAACTTCAAAGATTGAAATGCTACATGTTTTCTCCTTTAATGGGGCATTCGTTTGGATGCTGTAAATAACTCAGAGAGAAGACGACTGTGTTCTGCTCCATAGAGATGAGCGGGCTTTTGATTATGAAAAAGGAGTGGGGGGGGGTAAAACAGCAGAAATCTGTGAATCTCTTAATATAGCGATTCATCAAGTCATGACAGCCATCAACTGTACAAAGCAGATGTTGATAATCTGAATATGGAGACACAAAGGAAGAACAAACGCTGTGTCAAACAATCATTCTGTGACTGTATTTCAAATGATGGGTTCATGCATGCTAATATATGCCTTGGAGGTCTGATTCTCTCAAACATCCGGAGTCTATGTAAAATTAAACTGCTTTACATCGTTTATTCACCATAAATACGACAACATGTGCTCAATCTTGAGGATTCCTGATTTAAAGAGGTAGTGTACACAATGATACATCGCATTCAGTATAATATGTGAAACCAATTATTGGATGAATCATTGAAATATACTACGCTTCATTATACTGCTAGCATACTTATATGAAAACAAAAAACTTAGCAATGTGTTCAAAGGTTACTCCTATGGTTAAACCTTTTAAGGAAGGAAATGAGCATAACTAGCATGTGACTGCAGTGAAGATGTGGACAACTTCTGTTTCTAAGCACCTCATCCTAGCTTCCTCAGGCACTAAAGTCTTCCCTGGCTCATACAAAACAGGTTACATTCAAGATGATGAAAAGAAATGTGTGTGTGTGTGTGTGTGTGTGTGTGTGTGAGTGTGTGTGTGTGTGTGTGTGTGTGTGTGTGTGTGTGTGTGTGTGTGGTGCTAGAGAATAGTGTGCTGCAGTGCTGTTCAGCCAAGATGAGGTGTCCAGGTTACAAAATTGTCAGCGCACGAAAATGTCACTGCTGCCAGGAGCGGTTGGCTGCCACTTTGTTTAGCATCCCATCTGCCAGCTGTATCCTGGAGAGAAGCCTAGCCTAGCCTAGCCTAGCCCAGCCCAGCCTAGCCTTGCCTAGCCGCGCCAAAGTGGGAGAACCAACCCGCTACTTACGTTTTGAAATTGTCCTCCAAGAAACACCTGTTCCTCAAAAGGCCCGCCCAGAGCTGGACTCCCACGATCCCAAATATAAAGAAGACAAAAAAACAGAGGAGGAGGACGTTGCCTAACATAGGCAGAGTATCCAGGAGCAGAGTCACCAGGATCCTCATACCTGCGGCGAGACAGGAACACAGCGCGTTATTCAGCACATACCAGTGTCTCAGTTAATTTACCTAACACAGCATCATGTAAAAATACACCACTCTTCTCTCTTAACATTTGTCACTATGAAAGTGAGCCATGGATTAGTGTGTAAAGGAGTTCCATAGACATGCCCCAATCTGCATTACAGTGGTACGTATTGCCTGGTTGTCTTTCATTGTTTAAGGTTGCTTTGCTTTCCCACAGTGCAGCTACAGTCTCCAGGTTTTTAAAATTACAAGACTGATCACACAGATAGCTCAAAATTTGCTGCAGTTCACCAAGCCCAATCAGATAATGTGAGCCATTTATATTTCCTTCATAAAATACAAAGATAATACAATGTTAGTATACAAAAACACATTTTTTTCAACAAACACATTGTTTTCCAGACTTGAAAATTCATTTATAATTACATTTATAACATATGAATAAGTATGGGATTACTATTTAATTCAACATGGAGAGAAACAAATTATGGTGTGGTGTCCATTACTGTGAAATTAAGTATGTAAGAGGAGAGTAATGGTTAAAGTTGTGTTCTATCACATGTGCTAGTGATGCATTTTAAGTATAACAGACACAGTTACAAATGTAAAATGATAAATAATGATATGAATATAAATTGACATTTATTACTGGCATTATTAACCATTTTGTGTCAAACCTGCTGGTGTGCTTGTTTGCCTCATCATTTGTTTTGGATTGAAAAATAAAAGTACAGTATTTGGAGAAAGAACGCTTTAGCCGTACAGTAGAACGGCTTTTTAATTCAGAAGCACTTTTCCCAGGTCTGGTTAATCTGATCACCCTGTGAACGATAGTGCTTTCAGTTCAATTTCCTTTTTGCAACACCTTTCATCACTTATGGGTCCTCATTTAAACTCAAAAGAATGAATCCCATACAGACCTAATCAGTTACAAGAAGGGACAATATGCATCGGGGATCAATGAATTCAGGCGTAATTCTCACAGTTTCTCAGAACTGCAAGAAGCATATTTTGAAATCCTTCTAAAACAATGCAGTGCAGCAAAATGTTTGAGAAAGCATAAGAAATCTTATTTCAATGCTTAACTAACCAGACTTCATTAAGACCACAGGGTCCGTCTGATTTTTACCCTTGCTGACAGCCACAGAAATCAACAAAACAAAAATGCTGCATTTTTAAACCAGGTTGCCATCAGACACAGCTGCAGGCTACTCAAGACACTGATCGCAGTAACATATTAGATTCTCTCTTGTATCTTTATGAAAAGCAGGGTTAGCGTATGGCTAACCTCTGCTCTGCAGACAGCGCAGGCTGTATCTCTGCTTTGAGCTCGGGCTTGCGTTGAGTCAGAAAGATGCGCTGATGAAACACAATGTCAGCTTCATGCTCTGTTTGTGCACACGGGCGCTGTTTGCTGCTCTCAATTAACACCCATAATGCGCTGAATTACACAATTAATAATGGCTTAAGACCAACGCTTGATTTGGTTTTAATTTCTGTTGGCTGGAAATACTTCCGCTAGAAAAGCAATTACTTTGATACAATGAAAAAGTCAATGAGGTTGCTCTTCTGAAAAGATATATATACACAAATTCTCACTGCTCCAGCGACTTCCAAATCCATCACTAAATTAAATTGAAAAATGTACACCTAACATTTATTTAACTTTCGGGTGAGGCAAACGCTCAACCTTGAACACTTAGGGTAGGATAAGAGAAACGGAAAACTGGAATCAATTAAGTTATGGTATGTTTCTAAGCAACCATGGCTCTGCATCAAAGCAATTCAACACAGCCAGAGGACTACAGGGTAACTGCGAAGACGGAGCGCTTGCTTTAAAAAAAAAAAAATTTAAGAACTTTTTCAGAGAATTGAGCATTTGATTTTATTCATCTAAAACATTTTTACTGTGCTAAGTATTCTCCTCCCTGCTGTAAATATGACTGCTTTATGGTTCTAGTCGTAACGAAAGCCTTTATATTACGGTCATTACGCGTAATATATGTTGCACATTACTGCACATATCTCAGCAGTGGAGGCAGTCAGGAAGGAGATAGTCAGGTTAAGCACTGCATCGCCCCGTTCTGCCGACACGCTGAGAGCCCAGCCTTCCATGGGTAATCACCACGGCAACTTGTGGCTGTCTGAGCTTCCTCCAGGCAGCGGGGGCCTCTCGTACAAAAATCAATTGACTAATCAAGCAGACAGGCCCGCCGCACGGTCCTCCTCTCCTCCAGGTACTGGCCTAAAAACCTGCTGCACGAATAAAACGGTCTCCCCATGTAATTCAAACTCTCCCATCTGGACAACGGAGGAACCTAACCGCTTCTTCATAGGAAAGACCTGAAGGCATTCGGCACAGCGTAAAATACTAAATACATTTTTGAGATTTATTTAAGCCTTTTATCCATGTAAACATCACCAGATTCAAAAATATATGCAAACATTTAAAATGCAAGAATTGCTTATGTGCTTTTATATAGTCTTATATATTTATACATTACACACTGCAAGGATGTGACTGATCTTGACTCCAGAACCTCAACCTTTGATTGAGAATCTAGGAAACATTTATTGATTGTTTCTCAGATTGTGGATTTTGTTGGCAGGAGTGGTTATTTTACACACCCCTCCTCCAGCTTTTCACTTCCATATTCCTACTTGTAAAAAATAGCACTGGTGGACAACAATAACTTTGTGCTTTTGCTAAATACAGAGATTTCAGTATATTTTACTCTGAAGTCACTGCACTGCCTTATCAGTATGCAGTTTCTTGTCATAATATTATCCACTGAAATGGCCAGAGAATGCTTTTGTTTGGGTCATATGCTCTTTATTTTCCTTACAGAGAAACAAGTGCCATGTTTGATGAGTTCTGTTCCATCAGTGACATACGCTGGTCAAAAGTCAGGCACAGACCTGGCCAGCGGACCTCCATTTAGGAATCGTCACAGGAAATGGGTAAACAGCTGGAAGAAAGTTTCAGGGTTAGATTGGCACAGCTGATCGCAGCTCAGTGGCTGGTTTGAGTAAACTGTTAGCAGGCTTAGCGCTAAGATAACCAATAAATCCTTCCAGTTTTATTTTTTTTTCATGAGACTGAAAAGTGTGGCTCGGGGTTTACATTTATTGCAGATCAACCAACACAGAATTTTCCGGCTCTGAATAGTCCAATGTCCAATTGGAGTCTTTCCCCTCCTACGCAAGACTGTGAGCAGTCAGTGGTAGTAAACAACTGTTGATCTATTTTCAAAGCGCCTCCATGACTTTGGGTGTTGTGTTGTGTTACCATGGAAACAGTTGTTTGTCTGGCTTACGGTTATGAGCCTAACAACCGAGCTAAGGTCATGGCTAATGAGGGAACACTGAGCAGGGAAAGGTTAGCTGGATGGTTAGCTTTAGTGGTACACCTTCCATTTCATACATTAGTTTGTACAATGGGAAGATTTCCACAAACAAACACGGAAAATGTAAAATGAGTGTATAAAACAAATAGATCTCTGAAACGTCTCAAGCTTGTGCAGAACAAAGTCATTTACAAATGAGTCAGCTCCAAATGAGAAGAATTCCTCATCTCTGGAACTGCACAACACAATGCGATTTCAAACAGAACAAAGACTACAGAGATTAATGTTGAGCAAAGGGGGCGGGGGGGGGCGACCTCCGACAAAACAGAGGATCCCCTTTAGTTTTTTGTTTTTTTGTGATGAATTATTTATTGTTTGTATGAGGAAGGGGAAGCACCATCACAGTCACAACAGTGACACAAGGCAAACAAGGCAAAGTGTAATACAGCAGTTTTTGGCCCCCCACCCCTCCATTCCCCTTGTTTTCCTCCCCCCAACCCACTCCATCCCCACCCTCTAACGCCTGACATGATGAACCCAGGCAGTGTACATAGATAAAAACATAACAACAGACCAACAGACACATACATAACAAAAAAACAATGGCAAAACTACCAATACAGCCTGCCCATACATCCCAGCCCATCCCCCTGCTACCTAGGAATCCCACGACCAATACAGACATCAACCAACAGCATTCAGACATAAAAGAAATTAGATCATTATGCTGATCATCCATAATGATATCCACACAAACAGCCATGAGTATACATAAAACATATGTATATATGTATATATATATGAAGTAATCAAAGAATGCACATATAATATGTATGTATAATATTCTGTATAAGCAGGGATCCCCATTTTTGTTGTACCTCATACCAATGAGCACATCTGTTCTCTCAGCACCGGTTAGCGTTAGGGTGGTTGATGTGTGTGAATGGCTGTAGGTGGAACCAAAACCTTTTTCTGGCCTTTTTAGGAATATATCCACTCTCCCTAGCGGCTGAATCTGTATCGATCTGCCCTCAATAGAACGTCACACACCATCTCTGTCAGCAGCTCCTAAAAAGTTACAATGCCTGTTGTGTAACGGCACTCCACAGTGGCTCAAAGAAAACACTCTTCATCTATTTTCTGTCAAAAAACAATATACAGGTCTGAGAGGTTAAATCTCATGGTTGTGGTGCTGCCATTTCAAAAACAGCAGCTCCTTTTACACTCCCAGGCCTGGAAATAAATGCTTCACATGACTAAAATAAACTATATTTTATCCCATTTTCAGTCCTGGAAAAGTATGTATTTTGACAATGCCCTATACTCTGCTAATATGGTTTATTATGGATATATGAATGTAGCTGAATTTCTGCCTCTGTGTGAAGTGGAGAGGCACAATCAATTCTATGCAGCAATGTTGGGTGACACTCCTCCCTCTCATTGATTGGCTAAATAAGTTTGAATGCAATTAGCCACTGGCAGTGGTGTGACCTGGTATACTAAACTTTGATTCCTAAAACTAGGGGGGTTTGCATTTTCAGTGTGACTAATCTCTGCACACAGCTGTGCACTGCGCTAAAATGCTTTGTGAGAGAAACCACTGTGGGAGTAGGTAGCACCCACTGTTACTGGGCAGCATGTGTGTGTGTGTGTGTGTGTGTGTGCGTGTGTGTGTGTGAGAGAGAGAGAGAGAGAGAGAGAGACAGAGAGACAGAGGCTGTGCATTTTAAAGGCCATTTAAAAGCACAATGTAACTTAGCATTAAAATAATAGCATGGCAAGACGAAACTACTGTTGTATATGAATATTAAATTATATTCGATTTAATATCAAATGTAGATAGATGAGATATTCCACTTCAGAACAACCACAACAACAAACATTCAAACCAGCAAACAAGAAACCATAACTGAAATGAAAGGGGGAAAAAAAACACTAATTTCACTCATTTGCTGCACACGTTATTGCAAGTTCTCCTTCACTAGCTTCACAGAGCACTCTATTAATTGCAATTTGCTTTTTGAAATCAGGTTATTATTCAACTCACGACAAGCAAATTCCAACTTTAGCAAAGAGATTATCAGAACCTTGAAGGCTGCAGCACGGTCGAGAGATCCTTGCGTCTCCATTTCTGCTTTTTGGCTCTTAAATATGGCCTGCTTAGCCTGACTTATTGGCATGCAGCACTACCTGCAAAAACGAAATCAATATGTGCAACATGGAGGGAAAACTGAGACAATTTTCCACTGACAAAAAGAGAAAAAGAGAAAGGGGTGAGAAATTCATATAAGTCAGGTTTGCAATTGTTTTGTCTTTTGTTGTTATTGGTAACATTGGCTTTGGAACAGGGGCTATCATGCCAGTTAAGGACATTGAAACTGAGAAAGAGTGTGAGAGAGAGAGATACACACAACATCTGTGCCATGACAGTGTTCTGGGGGTAAGATATCAGGGTCACTGCATATCTTCATCACAGCACATAATGTACTCACATGTAAAACTCCTTAAAAGTACTAAAAACTGTCAGGACCGGTTTTCTACTAAGACTCCTGCAGTTTCAGGAGCCCATCTGTTTGAAAATGACTTTCCTTTCAGGGAAATTCTGATAACTGACACAATGGGTGTATATCTATAACAGAATGACCCAAAATACTTTGACAGCAAAATGTCCAGTACTTGTCAAAGAGCTATACATGAGTTCAGACATCCCAAACATGAAATAATCTGTTTACCTTCACATATAAAATACAAATAAAAGAAGGAGTGTAGCACAGAAATGCCCAGTAACACACATGTCCCCATTTCAGTTTGAACCCGTATTGAGATTTCCATGATAAACATGGCCACAGGCTACAGCACTTGAGCGAGTGCTAAACAGGAAATTTCACTCTTTGGAGCACGATGTGTTTTATTTACCTAAATCTAATCTTACGATCACAGATACTTTACAACTTCCTTTTTTTTTTTACATCAGGGAAATTATGCTGAAACTATGACCAAAGTCGACAAGAATCTCTTTCGAGTTCATATCCTGTGAAATTTTGCCCGAGGCACACCTCAAAAACCAAAGATTAAACCCTGCAACCCCAACTCCAGATTTTCACTGCCCCTCCGTAAGTGACAGAGATGGTGTATTGATGAAAGCGACTGGGCGCAGCGGAGGAATTCAAACAGCAATGCACCCTGGGAAAGGCAGGTTTGTGAACTATAAAGGCACATCATCTGGTCCTTATTCATGAGCACGAGGGCGCAGGAGCCGCCTACGGCTTGGCACGCTACCGTGGAAACCTCCGTGCTGATCTCCGAGGCTGTGAGGGACAGGGATGCATGATCAAGCTCATCTGAACCATTGAATATTGATGGAAACCAAGCTAGCATGAGATTATGGACAGCTAGGGGGAGCGTGCAGGGATGTATCTTGGCCTTGTTGAAACCTTCTGAAACGGCTTTTGAGACGTTGGTGGAACAGATGCGCACCCCAGTGTGTACGACCTCACCCCGCCACTCACCCCCACCTCCTTCCAATCACTCCAACCTCCTCTCTGAAGGAGAGGGAGTGTAAATGAGATCTGATGAGCTTCCACACGGCGCCATAAACAGCCTATAAGAGTAGATAATGGGGCTATGATACATGGAGGGCCCCTGGAATATCCGTCATGCATATGAGCCGGAGAATAACTCATGCCTACTGGAGAAGCAAGCAGCTCGATCATTTCAAACCAGCGATGATCCCGCGCACTGGAGCTCAAGACGCTCCCTGATAAATCACATTCTCCCCTCCCCTACCCCCCCCCCCGACTAATTGCTAAATCTGCAGTGGGTGGGGGAGAGCTGACTAATTGCAAAACAACACCCAGCAAAACACAGGCACGATCCGTCGTAGGATAAGCTGCGGCTCAAGCGCCGCACGGTGTCAGGGCCCAGTCGCTCTTACGCTAAACCCCACATAAAGGTTGGCGTCATCTCCTCTCGCTCCAGCACTCCGAACGGCATGGGACATAACAATACATGACAGCCATTAAGACGTGCCGTTTGTTCAGGCAGCTCTTGTAACGGAGATGACTGTCTGAAGATCAATTAATTGCAGAGTAACAGCCCTTTAAAGGCGTAAAATTGCCTTGCATTCATTAAAAGAGACGAAACATCAAGAGGACTGAGAGGGCTGAAGCTTCCTGCTTCGGAGGGCCCTCATTACTCAAATGGCAGTTAACTTTTCTTCTTTTTGTTTTCAATTTTTTTCTGACCATATTAATATGCATGTGTAATATAGCCTGTCCATAATTAACTGTTTCAGAAGTCATGCCACTAGAGACGGGGCTGCTTTGCAAAAATAAACCCGACAGAGAAGTGAGACTGGTTTAAAACAAACTTGTCGAAAGCGTTGCTTGTCCTGCCCTCTACATTCTCACGTAATCTCTTGCTCCTGCTTCTCTCTCGACAGCGATGGAGGGGGAGCACTGTTTGCTTAAACACTTAAGGTCAGAAATCAGCCATACAAGAGCACGTTCCATCGCCCTTTGGCTCATCAGACATGCCGTCCTGCAGCCCTCCCTTCGGAATTTCTCTGGCCGGGAGTCGGGGAGCGCTCTGTTATTTACTCCCGCCTCCTCCAAAAGCAACGGGGGCAGGGACCCATTTTGGTCTGCAGGTTTTCTGGGACCTGCTGCGGTGACTCACCCCTCATGAAATCCAGAGTCTCCACAGCATTCTAACAGGCTGCCAGCTCTAAACACGCTGCTCATTTTGAACTTTCTTAGGAGGTTGTACACAGCATAGCTATGGCGCGTTCACCCCCAGCCCCTCACGGGTATAAATATAGATCTTCTGCATGGTTGTTCATGCCGGGCTTTGCCCAATGAACAGAGTCCATCTATCAGCCTGCTAAAGCAGCCTCCACTTTGTTCTACGGCAGATTAACTTCTTCTGTGTCAGTGGCCGCATGCATAATGCCACGAGTTTTATGTGTCCAGGCATGTGTGTTTATGTGTGTGTGTGTGTGTGTGTGTGTGGGTGCATATGCATAACGCATGTGTCAGCATGTCTGTGAGAGTGTGTGTAGGTGTGTGCATGTGTTTGTGTGCATGTGAATGCACTCCTGTGTGTGTGGGTGTGTGCATGTGTGCGTATGTTTGTGTCTGTGTGTGTGCATGCAAGTTTGTGTATGTGTGTGTGTGTGTGTTTGTATAAATATGTTCAGTTGATCTCCCCCACTCCCCTATCTCTGTTGGTGATTGGCTGAGCGTGGCGCGGGACCGCGGGACGCAGAGGGACGCGGGGGGTACTCACTGGGCACCCTGTTGATGGCGCGTAGAGGCCTCAGCACGCGCACGGTGCGGATGGCCGACAGGCTGACGTTGTGTCCGTCCAGAGAGTACTCCATCATCCTGGGGAAGCAGCAGGGAGAGGGAGCACAGCTCAGCGACGCTGGCCTCAACAGGAACGGAGCGGCGAGGTCCGCAGTTCGGCCTCACCGCTCCACACTGTACAGCATGCACTACATGCACAGACCATAGGCCCCTACCTTCAACAGCTATGGTGAGGATGGTGAAAGCATGTGCAAATACGCCATTTTCAAACATACACACACACCTAATTAATTCTAATATTCTCAAAGCGATGCATTGTGTTTCTTATGCCATCCATGACAATGCTGTGACATCTGTATAACTGGTTCAGTCGAAAAGCATTTTTATTCCGTGGTGATATAAATGTGTCACTGATAAACTATTACCATGAGGCTGTGAGGGGTTTTTGGTAAGAAGATTTTTTTTTTATCTGGCAATTTTGGCAACTTGTTCGAAAAAGCCTCGAAAACCGAACAATCTAATCCAATTTTCCTCCGAAACTGGTTATGACAGTTTTAATAAAGTCAAGCAGAGGCTGGCTGTGTCAAAAAAAAAAAAGATAAAGTCTGATTACTCATCAAAGTCTAGTTTATTGAGGTCACTTAAAAAGACAAGCAGCCTCTTACTTCTGTATCTCCAGTCTCTGAACACTGACAGTGCAGCTGGCTGGCCGAAACTTACTGACTTCAGGCTAACTTCAGTCTCCAATCAGATTTACAGGAATACAGACTTCCATGTAAGTTTTCTTTAATATTATAAAGCTTTTAACATCTAGTTATGTACTTTTAGACTGTGTTTCCTATCTTAGTATTTCTAGTAATAATATAATCTAAGTATGTAGTAATGATCATCTTATTCTGATTAAAAACAATGTATATATGACATTTTGACATCATTTTGACATGGTCCAGTTAGACAAAAGCCAGTTCAGCATCACTTCACTTTTGTATATAACTTTTTCTATCAAAAGTTACTGTCATTTTAAAACAAGAAGTAAGGTTGCAGCTAGTGACCTGAGGAGGGACAGAAAAGTGGTGGATTTGTTTTCTTTTTTTTTGGTGGGGGGGGCAGAAGAGGAGAAAAGGAGGTGTCCAGACTGGCACTGGGGTGATTGGCATTCTTGGACGGCGTGGGGAGGGATTGATGTGACATTAGCAGTGACATTAAACAATTCCTCAGCAGCCGGCAGTCTGAGACTCGACTGGAGGTGACAGGGACGAGACTCTCCCCAGAGCACAGCGCGGACACCTCCTACTGACCTCCTCCTTTACTAAAAACATTTAGCTACACTCTGCAGAGACATCCTCTTTTTTTTTTTTTTTTCCGCAAACGCTCTGCTGCGTGAGTGTTTTAGGGCCGAATCGTTTCGTGCAGCTTTGAAACGGGCCCATGTTTACTGGTGGAGATGTGGGGACACAATAAGCAGGAAACCTGCTGAAAGACGGACTCAGTGAAAGATGGAGGATGAAGGACTAATGAATCTCCTTTGGATCTCTGTTCAATGTAAAGCGCGAGCTGGTTAAGTGAAATGTGTAATTGCAGATTTCCGCTCAGAGAGTGACGGTACACTCTCATGAATAACTCAAGGCCTGTAATGATGTCTGCTTGACATTTTGCAGGCAGCCACCAAGTCTTCCTGCTCATTAGAGAATGCCAAGATTCCCTCCGTTACACATGCGTTTCCTCCAAAGCTCTGACAACACTATAAAATATTACATAAAGACACTGTGACCAAAGTCTATTAAGGATGCAATTTACCAAGGGACATGTTTATCTGCTGCTCGCAAAGTAGGTCTAATGGAAATGCAACTGGTCAATGATTGGTGCCTTTTTTTTTTTTCCTCTACAGTTATTCTGCTGAAGTGTTTATTTGGCTGAGGAGGGAAGTGGAGGGAGTGGGGGTGTGTGTGTGTGTGTGTGTGTGTGTGTGTGTGTGTGTGTGTGTGTGTGTATCGGGGGTGGGGGGGCGGGTAGCGGGAGGGGTGGATGCTCTGGGACTAAATGCCGGATGGACACTGACCCTGCCATGACGATGAAGAAGTCCAGACGATTCCACGTGTCGCCAAGGTAACACTTCTGCCCGAAAATCCCCAGCGCTATCATCTTGATGACCATCTCCACAGCGAAGAAGGCGAAAATGAAGTCATCGAATGCCTGCGGACACAGGGAGAAAACGTTTCCTAACAGAAAGATAGCTTTCTAACAGGCGTCTCCCACACAGAGCTCTCCCTGTGTTTTCCCAAAGGCAGACTCGACAAGGTTTTGGCATTCACCACAAGCAAATAAATCAAATAAGCCGGTGGCGATTATGCACTGAGACTACAGAGACTGACATTAAAAAAAAAAAAAGTCTGGTATTATTTATAAACCAAAACAAGTCTGAAACAAGTGCCCTTTTGCAGGTGTGGTGCCATAACATGCTCCAAAAAAACATTGAAGCAGAGAGCAAATAAAAATCACTACCCTTAGGGAGTTTTAAATGGGAGACTTTTTTTTCCCCTGTTCAGTGCCCTTTGACCTTGTCTCCTATATCCCCCCTGACCCGACTGGCATCCTCTCCCAGCCCTTTCAGATTTTCCCACAGTCCCGGCTGCCGGCTGGCCCAGAAACAGGCCAGCGAGGTGGGGCAGGACATGAGCGAGCTTCCCAAGCAGCTACCCAAACAGCGGATCTCTACATTGCAGCTGATTGGGATGGCCTTGCGACGGTTTGTCTCTGTCAACCGTGCCATCAGTTAGAATGGCAGCCCCAGTAACTGTAAGGATACTGATAAAACAGGGTAATAAAAGGCACTCAGTGCTCTGCGGGGTTGAGTGGGGCTATACTGGAGAAAAGAGTTTAATATCATGTATTGATTTAAGAGGCAAAGTGGCCAGAGAAAACAGTTCTGCACAATGGCCTGTCTCTGGAGACAACATGGGTCAGTATGGCACGTACCTTAAAGCCACCTTCACTCACACACATACACATACACGCACACACACACACACACACACTCTCTCTCTGTCTCTCATGCACACACACACGCATGCACGCACACATACACACTCTCTCTCTCTCTCATGCACACACACACACACTCTCCCTCTCTCATGCACACACACACGCATGCACGCACACATACACATACATACACACACACACACACTCTCTCTCTCTTTCATGCACACACACACACGCATGCACGCACACATAAACATACATACACACACACACTCTCTCTCTCTCTCATGCACACACACACGCATGCACGCACACATACACATACATGCACACACACACACACACACTCTCTCTCTCTCTCTCATGCACACACACACACGCATGCACGCACACATACACATACATGCACACGCACACACACACACTCTCTCTCTCTCTCTCATGCACACACACACACGCATGCACGCACACATACACATACATGCACACACACACATAAACATACATACACACATACACACACACACTTTCTCTCTCATGCACACACACACACACACAGACTCTCTCTCTCTAATGCATAACACAAACACATGCATAACACACACACTCTCTCTCAAGCACACACACACACACACACACACACACAAGCACAGACAAACATACATACTCTCCCACATACACATACGCACACGTATATATACACACACAAACATAGGCTGCAGTCCAATCTGTTAAATCTTCTGCCCTCGAAAACCTCACTTGCAAACTTCACTTGGGAACATGTGACACTCCACCAATCAAACACAGTCATTTCAGTGTACACTTGTGTTTGATTGGTGGAGCGTCAAATGGTCCCGAGCAAAGTTTGTGAGTGAAGTTTTGGAGGGCTGAAGATTTAAGGGATTGGACTGCAACCATACACACTCTCTCTCCCCCACTCTCTCTGACACTTTCACTCTCTCTCTCTCGCTCTCTCTCTCTCTCTCTCTCACTCTCTCTCTCTCCCTCTCTCTCTCTCACCTGCAGGATAATGCACCAGTCAGACTGGCACTTGATGTCTTCGCAGGGCTGAAACATGCCGAGGGTCACACAGTTGAGGAGGATGACCAGCATGCTCACATGCTCGAACCAGGTGCGCAGGAGTCAAGGAGAGACACAGTGCAGGAGACGGACACAGTCAGAGCAGCGGCCGCAGCATTGAGGAATTTCTGCACGTTCCGAGCCTCTCTTCTGCCTCGTCAAAGCTGAACAGCACGGTGCTTTTGGTTAAGCCTGAATCTCACCAGCTCCCCGCGTGAGCTTCTCTTTTACTCTTTTATTGTCGAGCATTAACAAAAAAACAACATCTCCATGATTTCCTCCTCTTCAGAGAGGGAGATCCCTTTTCCAAAAACAAAAAACAGACTGACAATTAACACTTTTTTATGTGTCATAAGGGTGCTAATGAACTCCAGACAGCTAAACTGCTAATTGTTATTCCCCGGTGAGCCTGAATTTTAATTAGATAGTTCTGAAGTACTGATTATTGAAGAAGGGGAAAAAATGATTGTTTACACAAGGAGTTATTGTTTTACACAGTTATTATTTTGGCAATTGGATTTAAGCAGCACATAAGTCTAACATATCTGACTTAGATTGTGAGAAAGGAAAGTCAAAGTACTGGCAGACAGACCAGAGCATAAACAATATGATAACATACAAGAATATTCTGGAAGTATTTAGCAGAGCCAAATATATCCCACAGGGAACAATGAGCTAAATATCAGTGTTTTGAGTACGTGATTCAATTGCTAAGACCCACAAATATTATTTGTCCTACACCTATAGGCAAAACCCACTGCCAGCCTCTGCTTGTCATTTCATAATAGGATTTAGGATTTAGGATTTTCCCTCTTCTCCTGTGTATCCCAATATTCATCATGCTCTGTATTAAGGAGCTGCATACCAAGAGGGTAATTTCACCTGGCTGTTATCCCCATGCCTTTTAGACTATTCAGACTTGATTCCATCACAATTTGAATGGATTGTTCCCTTACCTACACACAAACACAAAAAAATGGGAATTCTATAATTTTTGCGAGAATTAAAGACAGATACACAAACAGCCGCACACTCACATGCACACACACAGTCGGGTAAACACTAGCACACTCACATTGTCGGCTCTCCTTTTTGCAATATTTTTTTGTCATTTAGATTTTATGCATGATGGGCATAGGAATATGTTATTCATGCAGGCAGTGCAGTGAACATAAACACCTACTATTCTTAAGTGACATCAGGGCTCCATGAAAACTCACTCTCTTCCAGCCTCTCCTAAAAATGCCAGGATGGCATCGGCTTTGCATACAAAGTAGAGTGATGCATATGCACAGTTGAATCAACGTTGGCTTTCTCTCCACCAAGCGCTGCGGCAGAAGCCTTCCAGTCTCAAGTCATGCGGAGAGACTACCCGACCCGCCATGTGAACCCTCGGTCAACCCCTCAGACAGGATGGGCCAAGAGGCTGCATCGTGCTTCTGGGATACGGCAGGAGAGAATTCTAATTCCGCTGGGGACCGCCTTCCGTAGGGCGGAGAAAATGGACCATTTGCATGCTCGGCTTGGAACGGACTTTCCCTCCCTGTGAATCTCACACCCAGACCTCTTACACCGCTGCATGCTTGCACAAGGAGCCCTGACCACCAGCCCCACACACAAGGTAAACGCACACAAATAAAAACAGCCTGCTGCTCATTCAGAGAGAGGGAACATAGCGAGAGAGAGAGAGCTCCGGTAATGGGGGTGCTGACCTCCCTCATTAAAAAAAGGGAACACAGCTAGCGAGCCAGCATTAGCCCACCTTCAGCACATCAGCTGCGGCTGGCTGCCGTACAGAGGACCCACCTGGGCTCTACTAGGAGGAAACAGGATGGCCATTTTACCTGGCAACCAACTGACCACGTAGGTCAGGGAGAAATGTGTAACCTTCGAAAATTTAAGGGGCTTTAAAAGCATCAGGCTGCACATTTTGTAAATGTTTGTGGTTCAACACAAAATTAATGACACTAAAATACAAAGGTAAAATACCAAAAAAAAAAAAAACCATACAACAACATGCTGTAAATATTAAACCACCAACAAAGTGTATATATCAGAGAGAGAGAACCACAGCGGTCCCATTCTACCTCATTTCCTCCCCTGCCCTTTCTCTATTGCATCGCTGCCGTCTCCCTTTGCTTCCCACCACACCTGGCCTCCATGGACTGTCAGCTGGGTTGGTGGTGGTGCACTGCAGACTTACCATAAGTTACCATAAGACGAGGGGCGGCTGACAGCTGCTGTCACAGCAGGGCTACACCTGACAGCTGTGGATGTGCTGAAAGGGGTCGCTTTAGGTTGGCTCCAGAGGGGGGGGGGTGGGGGAGGGTGGGGGATTTGTGACACATGATGCTTTGCTACCATCACAAAATTCCCACTATAGCCAGTGGCTCATTGGAAGGGGATGAAGGGTGGGGGGCGGGGATGGGGGGGAGGTGAGTTACGATCACTTGTATATGCCTGACACATGTCCCACGGTTCCAGAGCGCGTCACCCAACACCACGTCCCGTCAAGACGGTTCCAGTGCGCGTCAGAGATCACTCCCGTCAAGACGATCCATCCCTCCCTTCCTCGAGCCCCAGCCGCCGCTTCCATCAGCTCCCATCATTCCACATCACTCCCCACCGCGCTCTCAAGCATCCACACTCAGCCCTCCAAGGGCGCCACGGTCTTTCTCAAGGCCAAAAACAGCGCGCTCGCGCCGAGCCAGCCCGGTTGCCCAGGCCGCATGTTTTATACAAACTCCACCTTGTTGCTAAGGAGGAGCACATGTTCCGCACTTTGTGAGCCTTCCTCAGACACAGATTTGAGCGGAGAGGCCGAGACGATTTATGTAAGACATCACTGAGACTGAGAGGCCTGATTAGATGTTTTGACACTGTGTCCTTTTTCATCTGAGTTCTCGCTGCGCTGCGTGGACCTGGTCATGAGCAAAATGAGCCGCAGATGTGTTTTTTAGGTCACGCCGTGCCGACATGGACCACATGAGAACACAACACGGAGGAAGAACAAGATTACGGATCACAAAAAAAAAAAAAAAAAAAAGCGTTATCAAGTCTGGTACAGAGGAGAGGAGACAAAGAGTGACAAAAGGAGACAAAGCGCTGCAGCACTGCTGTCCCAGGTGTCTGCAGTGTTCAACATTCACCTGAGGGGTTTGGTTCACAACCTGCTGCTTAGAGAAAAAAAATACAAGCCATTTCGATCTGATCTGTCATGTCTGGCGAATGATTCAACAGCGCTCCTGGCTGCAATCCACAGGTCAGTATAACACAAGCTCCAGAGCTTCCACAGAGTGACAACATCTCATAGACCTGACATGCCTACACATTTTTTATGGAGCCTTTCTCTGGCAGGTTATAACACAGGGTTAGTGACAGAGGGAGAAATATGCTGCTTTTTTTAAGGGGGTGGGGGTGGGGGGCCTGGAATTATGCGAGGAGACAGCAAGAGGAAAAGCTGAGCGACGACAGTGACACTGGAACGGCTGCCGATGCTGATCCACACACACACACACACACACATACACACACGCACACACGCACACACACACACACACACACACGCACACACACACGCACACACACACACACACACACACACACACACACACACACACACACACACGCCCGCACATGCACACACACATACATGCACACACACACACACGCACACACACACACACACACACACACACACACACACAGCCGATAAATCCATTTTTCCTTCAAGGCTTTCTGCCCACGCAGCTTGGACCCCCCCCACTCCCCAGGCCGTGGGCCTGAGCTTGGGCTCCCCCCCTTCTTTCCCATTAATCTGCCCCTCTCCATGCCCTGCAGGTGGAGGTGAAGCTCTGAACTGGGGGCCACTAGCAGGAAGAGCGACACTGGCTCTCCAGCTTCATAAAAGCAACATAAAAACTCAGACAGGGTACAGTTTAAAAGAGACCTTGGGATTAATGGGGAGAGCTCTGGTCACAGAGGCAAAGACGGGTTTGTAACGAGCAGTCATAAATATGCATTGCCACAGTCGATGGCTTGGTATGTTCTTGCTATGGTACATCTATCGAAACTATAATTCTTCTCACCAACTTACTGACTGCAAGCTGAAATGAGTGTCTGTCTCTGCTTAGATGCAGGCAAAATTATACCTTAATGTACCTTTGATGGCTTGTTGGAGAAGGTCTTTAGGTCCTCCTTAAAGATGATTGTTTTTCTTTAAAATCGATCCCTTTTCCCTCTAACATCCTCCAAACCCCAAAGTCAATAGTTTCCTTGACAACCATTGGAGACAATTCTGATATTTTCTCTGCTCATCCTGCTTGCTGATGTGCGACTATTTTGCTTTGTTTGGGAACGATTTTTTGCACGGATGTTACGCCTCTTTCATACCACACTTACTTCAGTCCAGAGCGGCAGGAGAATAGGCGCTCTGAAATTCCCACGGCATTTCAGGACGTTCGATATTTCACTGCTATTGGCCACTGAAACGTTGACAATACCTGCCTTGTCTGCTGAAATCAGATCAAAAGAAAAGCCGCATTCAACGAAGAACAAGACTCTTAAGTCGTGATGCAGATTTTTCAGGCGATCATCAGCGAACACAGAAAATACAAACGCCTTGCTTGCTGGAAAATAAGTTAGCATCAAAGCACTCACCCCCTAAAATCAGTCTTTTTGACTGAAGACAAACATGACTGATTTTAGCCTGATGTTTGTTTGTGTTTTTTTTTTTTCCCATGCATATTCAATCAGCTCGACAAGATAAAGCGTGTGCTGCAGAAGTCTGCGATGATGACTTAATTATCTCTGGGGTGGTAATTAAGAAGGCTGGAGAGGGAGACAAGGGGAGAGAGGAGAGGGGAGACATGAGTAGAGAGAGATTTGGAGCACTCCGGGGATGTTGTAGAGGTCACTATTTCCAGTGCCACACCCCTGGGACAGGACTGTTACAAAACCTTCCCCTGACACCGGTAACCTTTCTGCTGGGCAGGTTTCCCAGCCCTGCAGTGTTCCTCCACATGCCATCCTATGTCGAGATCCATCAATCAAAATATAAATGGAATTTTTTTTTTTAACTTTGGCAATGATGCATTTGGTCGGTGTGGCATGGATTGGAGGTCATATTAATGATCTGATTTTTGTTTGCCGGTATGAATAAATTACCATTCACACACAAAAAAAAAAAGACATGACCTCGCTGTTAAAGTGACGATGTTGAGAGGCTGGGAAGTAGGACAAACGCTGCTCACTTTGAGAACAACATGGTTAGATTACCTGTGTCTCAGGTAGAGCCTGACACACCTGTGTCTCAGGTAAGGCCTGACACACATGGCACGACCCGCAAGTGACCCAGCCTCCTTTAGTCCGGATGTTCCGTCAGTATTTACATGGACACGGACGCATCCTCTAATTGAATGATCAATAATTAACAAGTGACTCACTGTACTGTCTGAGATGTCGCCTTAGCACTGTCACAGTAGAGGAGGAGACCGTACACTGTCACCCCACATAAGTACATTAAAATGAGGAGGCCATCCATCTCTTTCCAGCTAGTCATTGTATTGATACAAAATACCCTGAGTCAATACAAAGAAGTTCATGGGCATGACAGCCAGGCTTACCCGCGATAAATAAGGTAAATTAAGGATAACCCACTGCTAACATATCTGACTGTGTTAGACACTAATTCACTCAATAAATTCATAATTAATCCCTGGCTTTGTCAAAACTGCATTATTCAATTTTGAAAGTGCTGCACAGAATACATCTGACAAAAAAATAGGACAGGAAATTTTAACAGATGAAGATGCAGGAGAGATTAAAACAAGTCTTCTGAGGCATCATCAAGCCATCTGAAACTAGAAACCAAAACATGAATTCTTGTTCAAAGAGACAGTGCTGAGCAATGTTCTCTAACAACAGTCGACAGTGCGGCATCTAAAGCACAGCCAGCAAGCGAGGAAAGAAAAACACGTTTTAAAGCAGAGACTTCTCCCGGACGGCGCGTGGATTCAGCCGCTACGATCATGTGATGTGACAGTCACTCAGGAGGGATCTGTTTATATAATTTCAGACTGAGCAAAATGAAAGGATACGGTACAGGATTACTGACTGTGCAGCATCACTAACAGTTTTTTTGATACAGTGCCTTTTTTTTTTCTACACAGGTGCGTTAGAAGGTTGTTTGCATTTTACTGTTGATCCGGGTCTTTGGTTGCTGTGGGCCGTCGCCGGGGTGATTCTGTGAGATTGTGCCAGCAGAGTGCCTGTGGCCCTGCTCCTGTGATGTTCACAGATCCAAAGCACCAGATCTCTATCTCCTTTCATGACTTACCGAGTCATGTTGAAATAGCCAAAATACATATTTGCACAAGGAGCTCCATCCATTTATTACCGTCAAAATAATACGCCATTTGTTGGTTTTCCTGCCTTCCAGAACCCAGCTTTTAAGAACTAATGAATATCCAAATATCCATGAACCAGGCAGAGATGTGTTATAGCCTTTCTGTTGTTGAGGTTCCCTGTCTCATTAGCATTCACAAAACAACTAGCCCATGTCGATTTTATTATGGCACCAAAACAATGACTCATTATGGCTTCCATCACTAAATGCACCAAAGAAATCACAAGCAATGACACAAAAGACCCTGATGTATGGATTATTCATATTTCACAGATCCCACTCCATGGAAACATCAAACAAAAGCAAACATCTCTGGATTTCCTTTGTGATCCTGAGTCAATTGTTTGTTTTAATTTTAACAGGTTAGCTGCTCAAAACTGAGACCGATGGACTGATATGGACTGATTCATTCAAATCTCCGGTGTTTAGTGACATCGTGACATACTGGGCTTATCCATCAAATATCCACCAGGATGGATTCACTCTCCATCAGTCATCATTAAATCTGAAACACTGGAGTGTTTTTCAATAAATTTTACCGCAGGCTCTCAAGCTAATTGATTGTATATTCTTTGACATTTACAACACACTCAGGGGCAGCCTGTAGTCTAGTGGCTAAGGTAAATGACTAAGACCCCAGACGTTGGTGGTTCAAGCCCCAGTCCAGCCACAACAATACACCATTGTTGTTGGGCCCTTGAGCAAGGCTCTTAACCCCAACATTGCTCCCAGGGAGGATTGGCCCTTGGCTAGCCTAATAAACTGTAAGAATTTTATCCAAAACTGTCGCTTTGGATAAAAGCGTCAGCTAAATGACAATAATGTAATGTAACCATAATCTGGAAAGTCATTATAATAGCCATGCAATCAGAAATGAATTCAAATGACATTAAATAATTTCCAAAGTAAAAAATAGAGAATTTATATATCGGATAATAGTCCATCACTTCTTCAGAGAGTGGATATTCCGCACCAGGTTTCATCGCAGATTTTATTATGATCTGGATGAAGGCTTCATCTCTGTATCTCTTATTAGATTATACTGAAATATCCTTGAATGTCACCCTTTGATAAATATGACCTGCATCCAGCCCCGCTGCTCAAAGACATCCCATAAAACACACACAAATCTTCGGAAGCTGTCAGCTCAAGACTCACTTTCTTGGCAGATCCCGGAGACATCATAGGACCCTGAGATGAAAGCGTGCGCCTTCCCTGTGCTGAAACTCAACGCAAAGAACCGGATTCATTGTGCGGCACCTGCCTCGGAGAAATGGATTAATGAAGCCATCTCATTGATTAAATTAGGGGAGACTGTCACAGCCTGCCGCAGAGACTAATGGACCCTCCTGACATGGGGTGACCCGTTCAGAGACGCTTCATCATCAAGCTAACCCATCAGGACCCAAACGCTCCTACACTTTTTTTTTTTTGTACATGATTTGTGCTTCCCTCCCGCCACTCAGATGGATATAATTAAAATAGCTCAGATTTGACTATTTTCCTGGCGTGGGTTCTCACAGCAGTGATGGCAGGTGTCTAATCCACACCCTTAGAGGAAAAAAAAAAAAAGCTTTTTTAATAATTCCGGACATCTTTTGTCAAAAACAGAAAAGTGTGAAGTGAAGTGTATGGAAGTCAATTATAACCTCCTCTAGATATGCAGGACCTGAGGGATGCACTATGAAGACAATCAGTTCAATGGTTAACTGGCTAGCTTTGGTACATTTTAAGATAATTTGGCTCTTACTTTAATTAATTTATTAGGTTAAAATACACAATGGCAGCCAATGGATATCTGTCCGAGAACTAAACTTGTTTATACTTCGGCATATTTACCAAAGCTAGCTAGCTTTCTTAGCGAGACGGGCTTTAGGCTTTGGCTCTACCATTTCATGTGAGAGTCACACATTCTTAAGTTCTCTATAAAAAAACATTCCCCTTAAAAGCTAGGCTGGCATCTATTACCTCAATGTCAGCACTTTCCAGTATTTGTACCATTATGACGCGCATGTATGGAATAAAGAACAGTAGGTGTCTAATGACTCTTCTCTGGAGAATGAAACAAAAGGTGGAACGTGTCTAGTTCAGCACACAGTAAAAACTCATACAGCTCCGCTCTGTTTCGTGAAGGCCAGTTCATTACATTATAATTGCTCCATGGGGCCTTTACAAATGCCCCTAGTTCACAGTTACACACATAAACTCCATACAATAATAGCCAGGTGAACCAGAGAGATATACCCCGAGCGCACTTCAGGTAACTTATTTTCCATTTAAAGTGCACTAGGCGGTCTGTCCTGGTTGAGAATTGATGTGGATAACTCCTCGAATTGTGTGGATTGGCACTTCCTTTCAGCAATGCTGTAGAGTAAGTCCAAGAGTCGGAGTGTCACTGCTTCCCTGTTCGGCACTGCAGCGACTGTGGCCTTAAGCCTACCACAGCGCCACATCCGCCTTCCCCGAAACCGCGCTTATTACGTTAAAAACGATCGCTATCTCTTGTTAATCAACACAATCCCTTTTCCTTTTCAATTAAAAATCAGAGCCAAGGAAACCTTGGAGCAAAAATCACAGCTACAACACAGAGAGGAGAATGATGCAAACGTGTCTGTAAGCATCTCCACAAGTGATATATTTTTTTTTTTTCCCAAAATGGAACAGATGACTGCCATAGCCGTTCAGAGGACAGCTGGAGGGGTCAACAGGATGAGATTGAATGGGCGTGCCGTTTAGATCTGGAAGGCTTTCGGGGATCTGGGTCATTAGCTATATGCTCTCCTCACATTAACAATTAGGAGACACATTTAATTCTGAGCAGTCAACATGTTCAATTTAATTGCCTCCTCCACCAGAGAGAACCCTAGATTTATACTGCTGTATTCACGGACTGATAAAGTAAAAGACACAGCCGATATTATATCATGAATGCCGGCCAAAAATGAGGAGGGCTGGAAGTTGGCAGGCAATCAGCAATACTGTACCTCAATGACTTTGGGAATTACAAATTCCCTCCATCTTTAATATGAGGTCCTTCAACACGAAGACAAGACTCTGCAACGCTTATGAAAACAACATTTAAACAGGACTTTAATTGTCTTCGGAGATGAATTTGGTACAGCGGATATAAAATGGGTTTTTTTTTCACCACGAGAACAAGAAATAGAGTATCAAACAATTGTTTGTTTAACTAACAGTGCAATACAATGGGAGAGGCATGCTGCTATTCACCCAGATGAGGACAGGAAACGCTCTTAGATGCACTATATTAAGATCAAAAATGAGGGGCAGATGCCATATGTAAATCAGAGAGAATGCCCACAGAAGTCAAAGCAAAAGTCCATTGTCACTGTTCTTAACACTGACTCTTCACTTAAACAATACATAGACAAAGATGTCCGATTTTCATTCAGACATAGAAAAAAACAACTGCTAGTGCCCCTTACCCGCCCAAACCCCAAACCCCACCCCCTCCATCCCCTTCCCCTTGAAGGAGTCCAGATACTGCATGTGAATGACATTCACAAGGTTCTGGGGAGATGGTGGGTGGGAGGGGTGGGGGTACTGGGGGGGGTTGGGGACTTAAGCGAAAGCATGCGAGCCGAGCCGAGCCAGAGCAGACCCATGGGCCTGGCTGCTGAGTGCCCTGAAGTGCCCTGGAACAGAGCACCATCGGAAGGCTTGGGCCCGCCTCAGCTGGCTCAACTCCCACATGGAGGTCCCTCTCTAATGCACCGCCGTGCTTACTGAAGACACAGCAAAAACGCCACGAGGCTCATCCCAGGTGAAACTCCTCCGCCGTGCCCTTGAACTAAGCAGTGTCCTCTGCAGCGTTAAAAAAAAAAATAAAAACCCAAAGAAAACACGCGCACAAAACAGGCGGTAAAGCTCTAACGGACCAGCCAGATTCTTCCAGCACGAGATGAAACCGTTCCTCGCAAATATTAGCATAACAGCATCGCTTAAGAACCCCAAAAATGGCAGTGTTGGATGACCAAGCACTGCTGTACCAAAGCCATCTGTCTGTGGGGAAGGAAACAGCATGGAGCGTTCTCGGAATGCCAATCAGGTGACAGTTACTTGGGACTGCAGAGTCCAGACTGTCAGCGGTAAGTCATAGCAGCAGATTAAGGGCACAGTAAACAGTCTCTCTGTTTGTGTAGCATGCGGGCTCGCTGTCAAAAGTCCTCCGCAGTCCGGGGAAATTCAAAATAGCCTCGTTCTCCCTAAAGACGTGACATTTTAATGATGTTCCAGGGCTTATTCTCTCAAGGTGGAGGATTTCAGCAACCTCTGCACAAATTCCCTCTTCCATCCCTGCCCTCGCAATGTGTCAGCAGAGCTCCAGAAGCGATTCTCTTTGCCACCACCTTATGTGAAACGTTTGAAATGCTGTTGTGGTCCACTGTGAATGCATCTTTTGAAAATGCCCCCATTTCAGGGAGCGGGCGCAGTCTCGCATTTTCAATGCCGGCAATCCTAAGCACTTCACACAACTGCTCAAAATTGAATGAATTAGAAAGCAGCTGTCACATATGGACAACAAAAAAAAAAAAAACCAAGTCAAAAACAAGATTACATTTGAGGAAAAACATTAGTCACACGGCTGTCAGATAGTATTTAAGTAGAGGCAGTCTCCTAAAGTAGGACAATCTTCTTTGTCCAAATACGGGCTGATCAATTACAATGTGAGGACCCTATGGCTCTCCAGTTCTGTGCCTGATTAATTTATTGCTCACCAGCAATTCACTCATGACATGATAGCTAGAAATGAGTACTGATGCCTGTAATGAAATGCTATCTAGGAACACACACATATTCATTTTAATTATGCTGCTCTCAGGAGGACTGAATGACAAGCCAAAAAGAGAAGAGGAACTGGGAGGGGAGAGATGTCAGACACATGAATTATCGCTGGTCACCATGAGCACAAAAGAGCAACAGGAGTTGTCCCTTCACTCCCCCATAAAATAAATGAAATTGAATGTCATTAGAAACCTTCAATTAACTCGTGTGATTAATCGGAATGAAAAGTAATTAATATCCTGCGGAGAGTTGATGTATAAATTGAATTTTAGTTCTTGGAAAAAAAGAAAACAGGAAAGTGAAAACCAAGCTCATTTGACATGCCAGCAAAATGTAAAGAATGCAAAGGACACTTCTGTTGACAAACAGACCAGATAATGCTAGTGTTCTCTTGTTAGTGAAATTGCTCATAAAATAACGCTTGCCTCTGACATCATTATGCAGTTTCCTGGTTGCTAAGTAACAGCTGGGCAGTTCTTGAGTACAGAGTCCAAGGGGCTGCCTGCAGAGACACAGGGAAACCGAATGAATGTGGAGCAAAGTGCGGAGAAACACAGAGTGACACTCAATTACTGCCTTTCTAAATAACTACCTGGGATCTGGCTGACAGAGATAACACTCAACAACTAGCCCTCGCAGCCCCGATGGTCCTTTTATGGAGTTGTCTAAAGACGGGTTACGGCTTTCCTTAATCCGCTCACTGATCAAAAGTCGCGTCGCCTACAGGAAGCGCACAGAACAGATGGGAACGAACTGTATCGCAATTAAAAGACAAATAAATCTGCCTTCCGTGAACAAGTCAGAAATGTATACTGAAGTAAAAAATAGAAAAAAAGAACAACAAGGAAAATAAGGGCTTTGTAAAACAAAATATAGTACAGAGAGGTGTGTTTCTCGCAGATATGTTTCCAGACAGACCTTCTTTCCTGGCTTGATAACAGGCATACGACTCTGACAGTTCTCTTAATGCCACTGAACATTTATTGCAAAATGATTGACCTGGAAAGATGTCAATTTATACAAAAGCAAACACAAGCCTTTCTGCGTGAAATGGAGCTATGTAAACACTGAACAAAATGTACCCTCTGTCCACTTAAAACACATCTGGTTGTAAAACAATAAAAAACGATGAGCAACATATACCATGCACACCTTTCTCTTGGCAAATAAGTATTTAATGTCATTTCTGTACTGAAGTGAATCAGAGGACCTTCAACGGGATTCAGTGGGCACGTACATTAAAAAAAACTTACATATCAGTAAAAGCTAATTAAAATGTATGCCTGCTTACCACACTTTTGAAAATCACTTCCTGAGAGAAAGCCCTAATGAAGTCACATTAATCAACGGGGATAGATATTAAAGTCTCCAAAGAAAAGGAATTATTGTAAAAAAAAAAAATCCTCTCCTAGCTCTTAGTGGCCAATCACATTCCACTTTCATCTAAGCGCTTCTTCATGCTGAACACTCCACTCCTTGTATATGCTGATTTTTAATATTATTTTTTGCAGGATATTAAAAAAAAACAAAAACAAACAGTAGTTTGGGCTGCAGCTGAAACTCAGGGATAGTCTCCAGTCTGACTCTTTCAGTTTAAACTCTAACCCTGAGTTTGTTCTCCCTGTTATAAGCCATAAGCTCTCGGTGATCCCCTTTGACCGCAGAACGGAGTGAAGGGGAGGGATTAATTAGGGGCTCCGTAAGTGCATGGATTTGGTTTAATTACCCCTGTATCGCCGTTGACATTGGGATGAATAAGCAGAGAAAACAGAGTGGCGTCTAGGGGATTGGAACAGGGGAGCAAACACGGTTTCATTCGGCCGTCTTTCAGCGCGGGGACAATAGCAGATTCCCGGTATTGTCTTCCTCTCCGCTGCAGCCCGTGTGCGTTAGAAACCCCGCGCAACTCGGCAAACACATCATACGCGAGTGTAAATGACCTCTTTTCATTAACAACCAGTGAGAGAGACAGAGCGAGAGAGAGAGAGAGAGAGAGAGAGTGAGATAGAGAGAGAGACAGAGAGGGGGAAAGAAAGAAAGCAATTAAATTCACTTCCGTTTCCTCTGTCTCCATAGGAACCCCCCCCACTCGCTCTCTCTCTGTCTCTCTCTCTCCGAGGAAAGACGATAGCCTTGGTCTGCAGTATTCAGATGAGTTCCATCCTCCTACCCACATGTCTCAGCTGCACCAAACCCATTTCATATCGGTGAGCAGTTATCAGCACTCTGGACTAAGATGGGGGCCTTGAGGCTGGGCACTTCAAAGATGCGAATTGAAAATGTGTAAAAACACATCTCTTTTGAACTGGGAAGCGCAGAAACAGATGTCATTACGTGGACAATGCTCAAAAAGAAACCATTTCCAAGTATATGCAAAGTAGCCCTCAGCATTACATACAGTGTCTGTCTTTGTAACAGCTTTCGTAGAGATGTGTTATGCTATCCTGTTGTCTAGCATGGCATATTCTTAACACCCTTAGCTCTTCACATGGGTGGGGGAGCCCACTGTGTCTGACATGGCACTGATGTCAACAGGACAGACAGGTGACAGAGACAGACCAAACAACAGCTCAGTAATGGCCTCTCCCCTCTTTACAGCCAAAGATCAACAGACTTTGAAATCACCCCTTCTACTGAGCAAGGTTAAAAGAACTCCATCTCAACTTCCCAACTAAGCCAGTCCTTGCAACCTTTGTGGTTTTGTATACAATCATATAGTACCAATATTACCGCATCACTTCACCTTACAGATCGGTAATAACAGGGTAATATCTGCGTAATATCAGGGAAATTAATTAGCAGTTAATTTGAGTTACCTTTAGCTACTACTAATAGTTACAGAAGTTGTTTCCCCTGGTCCCCTCCTAATTTCCAAACTAAGCTCATGGTTGGTTACCTGGAAACAGAGATTAACAGTATTCCTGTTTCATAATGATTAGCAACTTCCTGCATTTCTATGATACAGAAATACTGAGAGAGAATAATAACTTTGAGCGCTAAAACTGAGTCTATTTAGATCAATGCATGAATGTGCACCATTAATAAGCATAGATGAAAAGCACATTGGTCTTTATGTGCAGTGTCACAATTAATATAAACTAATATATAATATTAATATAAACAGAAATTTATGCTTAAACTAAGGGAGCTGGAAAAGCTATGGGAAAGCTCTTTATAAGGAATTTATGAAGTATATGGACAAATTTAGCATGCTTGGATTTAGATTTTTCATTAGTCACAGAGCTGGGACGCTGTACACATGAAATTTGAGCGTCATGTTGATCTTGAAATTTCATATGCCTAAGACCCTGTGAGCCCATTCACCTCACATACCACGTCAAAATGTCAGATTCTGAGAACCCGCTTGTTTCATCACAATATCTGTGGGTTTATAAGATAGCATTGCTTTGATCTACTGCAATGTTGTTTGTACAGACTGCAAAGTAAACTTCCACGTTTTCATAACCAGAACACTCCGTCCCGCCCCCAACATTCTATATCCAGCATTCAGAATTATTATTGTACTAGAATGAGTCTTTGCGCATAGATGGATAATTGCATAAGCAAATGGGCTCATAGGCAAACATCTCAGCTGGCATTCCCCAAGGGCTGTAATTTAAAATAACTGGTCTGTAATCGCGAGTGCCGCATGTATTGTCCCTCTGTCATGCCTCGGTTATTGTTTGATTTGTTGCTCCATGAAAATAGATACAAAACATTAGCCCTGATGAAGGACAATGGAAATGCATAGACAAAAGGGGGTGCATTTCAAAAAATAATAATTAAAAAAAACCTCATTTATTATTGAGAGGAACAGCCTCTTTCAACCTGTAAGAAAAGCATACATTTGGGAAAACAGGCAAATAGTAACTGTGCTTCTCATGGGTGATAGAAAAGGATTCAGCTCTGCGTTCACTACAGACTTCATTCACGCCGGCCCCTGTGAGAGTACTGCCAGAGCAAAACATCTGTGCAAAAACACTTTGCGAGAGCTTATTGTCAGATACTTCATCCACTTCTGATTGTATAAAAATGTCAGTACCATTTAGCATACTGCAGTCCTGCAGTCTCAGTCCGGACTACTGTATGCAAGTTCAGCTGCTGCTTACCTCAAAATGACTTTTTCCGCAAATACCAACAAATGGCTAAAACATTATGTATCCCAGATTCCACCAGTCATATAAAATGTATGTGGTGCGCATGCATGGAGGATAATCTGAAGCGCATATTATACTCCGTGTCTAATGGCGCACAGCTTTTCAAAAGGCTGGAATATCTATTTGGCGAGTTATTGAATATGTCCTTTGACAGGTGAGGCAGAGGAGAGCCGCGCGTGGCTCGCCTGCGTTAGACCCGCGGCCTGTGCGTTTCAGTACTCCTCCCCCTCCTCCGTGCAAGAGGGCGGGAATGCAGCGGGTCAAGGCCAGCGAGCCGCGGCTGATGGATGGGAGACAGGCGCTGGCCGCGGAAGCGCCATCGCTCATCGCCCCCCCCCCCTCCAGCGTATGCTGGCTGGAAATCCCCCCTCAATGTAGTGAGTGAGCGTGCCATTGTCCCCCCCCCCACCACCTCTGCCTCCACCTACGCCCGCTTCAGGGACGCCTCTCCCCCATGCCTCCCCGCCCTTGGTGAGCCCCCCTGCCGCTGCGCAACGAAACACGAGACGCCCGACCCCCCCCACCACCTCCAGCTGCAACCAACACTTCCGAATGAATAATGCAGCAGGGAAAGGCGACCTTATGGAAAAAGAATTTGAGATGGGTAGAGACGGCGGCTGCGAAAAGCAGGGATGCTAATTCGGTCAATTGATGTCGCTGAGGTCAATGACTGGCTTGTCCATCCCGGTGGTGTAGGGAAGGTCAATGATGAGTAAATACTGTGGCCAGCGAAGCCCTTTAAAGGTGACCTGAGCGGTTACCGTGGCACAGGTAATCAGCATTCAGAGCTCTGACGCAGCAGAGGTGCTCCACTTCCCTCACTGCCAAATTTTGGTACCAAAAATGCTAATAAAGGCCTGCACTTCGACGGGCCCTTGAACGGTTGAGGGGAATGAAGGGGACAGAAGCAGTGCAGCTACCAGGCAGTCACACAGCTGTACAGGAGGTCCTCGGGTTACGATGGTATCGAGTTCCGTTGTTTTCAGGGATACGACGCACTCCCATAAATTATTTTAAAAAACCTAGTTTCGACCTAAGCGGTTTGGTTAGTAAATACGACCACAGAAATAAAGATAAGAAATTTTTCTCTCTTTTTTTTTTATTAATGTTTCATTTAATTACTGTATTTTATATGTCCTTTCATGTACAGGATGAGTGACGGTATTAATTTAGGTATAATTTAGGTATAAATTCAGACTTACGTCGAAAATCAGCTTACGACAAGTTGTAGGAACAGAACTCGTTCGTAAGTCGAGGACCCCCTGCATACCTGTATATCCAATGACCGCATGTTCTGCCGGTCACACCCGCGGCTTCTCTCTGATGCACAGAATAACCCCCCCAGCTTCTCCTCCATCCTGGTCACTCATCCGTGAGGACTCACTGACCACTGGCCTGCCCCCCAACCCCCACCCCCACCCCCCACATCCCAGCTGCCATCGTCCACCCACACAGCTCAGGGGCCTCCGCTACAGCGCTTCGTGCAATTGGTGACCTCTAAGTCAATACGGTCTTGTGTTTGCCACATGTGCCGTTTCCACATGAGACCATGCCGCCCCCCCCCTTCCCCCCCACCCACTCAGGGTGCACCAGGGATCCAGGATCCGTTGTAGCACGGACTCAGTTTATCAGCCAGCACAGT
This sequence comes from Albula goreensis, assembly GCA_022829145.1. Lineage (NCBI taxonomy): Eukaryota > Metazoa > Chordata > Actinopteri > Albuliformes > Albulidae > Albula > Albula goreensis. The sequence goes on along the minus strand of CM040748.1, from coordinate 5,263,254 downwards.
GGTATTCCTCTGGGGGGGGCGGGGTGGGGGGATTCACATGTCACCCCGGAGAATACAGATTCAGAAGCTCTCAGCCAATCGAGACGGGTGATGGAGATGCTGAGAGGGAAACCAATGACAGGTTGCCCTTTGTCATTGCATCATTTAGCTCCCTGTCTCACGCTTTTCCTGTGGGCTTGCTATCCATCCAAACTACTTTCACTGAGGCCTCCTTGCAAAGCAAAATGGGGCTGAACACAAACCCCAGCGATTTATGATTCAATTAAGTTGCGAGGGTCCTCCTAACTTCTTGGGTAAAGCAAGGGCAGAACTCTCCAGTACCTTCAGGTGATTCCATTATTCAGACAGTGGGGAACAACAGCAGTGGAATAAGTATATCTGGCTGGAGAAAGAGGGATGAATCTCTCAGGGGTCTATCCGCTTACACCTCCTATTGCCATGCTCTCTGCTCCAACAGTCCATTCCTCCCCCTCCCCCACCTCTCCCCCATGCACATGCACATTTTAGAACAGAAGAAGGCAGTCGTTTCTCTTTGTAATCTAAAAGAGTGACCGCTCTGTAAACTTCAATGCTCAGGGTGTCTGAGGAAGTGGGTAAGCGGGACTTGGTCCTGGCTGGTTTTTCAGGCCTACCCTGGCGGCACAGCGAGTGGCTTAGCCGCTGCTTTTCTCACGACTGTCAGGATAAACGGGCTTTGGTGGAGGCCTCTGGAGAGAGAGCGAGCGAGCAGGTGAGCGAGCCGGAGGATGCGGTGCGTCAAACGAACCCGCGCGATGGAAACTCCAGCTCCCACGCGAAACGCGGCCACACCGCATCCGCGCTTCATTCAGGGAAAAGAATCTGGGACGCGGCACGGTGTAAGACCCCGCGCTGCGAGCTTCGTTTGAAGCGGCGATGATGACATGTTTACCCACACAACACGCGAGGCTCTATTTTACATTTTACCCAGCTTTCGCACCTCCACTTATTTCGCCCAGGCTCATTTTCACCCGTCCGTCACGTCACCGGAGTTCCTTGACTTCCTGTGAAACAGAGACCTCAGTACAGGAGAGATGGAGAGGTGAGCATTCCCCTTACAATGCCATTTCACACCTCTACACCATTACCAGAGAGTCTGCTCCACCCTCACACCCACCAGCCCTCTTAATCAATCCCAGAGCAGGCAGGGTATCTGGGAGGAGCTCACTGATACTGACCACACTAACACATAGCATTTAGCACTTCCATAGCATGGAAACACGAAAGTGCTGTTTTACATCACGCATTTCTCACCCTTTTTATCCAGACACAGCCTGCTTGTGCTGCAGGTACATTAATGAACCGTGAAAGTAGTCTGCTACATCGCCTCTGTACGGTGAATGAGGCCAAGGGGCTCTCAACTTCATTTTAACCCTCTCTCTGTGCAAATTTACTCCATCTTGGCTTTGCCATAACTCTCTCCATTATATTAGATTTCTGGAGAGCTGACTGAAACCACTCAGAGGGCCTTGGCTTAGTTCAGTTAAATTCCAATATAAAATCAACTACTAATTAACATCAGCAAAGGCGCTGAAGCAATTGGCGCTAATACACCACTTCTTGCTTTATTACAACGAGGCAAGATGCACCTGTGGGTTTTTTTTTAAAGTCTGTGGAAAAGAAATGGCCTGTCACAAAACGCTGTCACACAGACACATTATATTGTCCACTGACGAATGAACACACAAATAAGCTCATGTCACAGACACAGGCCGGGCCTCCCACGTGGAGGGGCTGGGATATAAATCTGCCCAGGGAGAGAAGCAAACATGGATCTCTCTGTCCCCTGGGAAACAGGGCCTCCGGTTTCCCCCTCAGTCTGGCACCCACTCGTCGTCCCGTCTCTCACCCGTACGTGACAGGACAGTGATGCAGGGCGCCATATATTCCCAGTGACAGGCCTCATGGAGCCATTCACGCCGCATTATCACTGACAGCGTATCCTGAAGCATTGGCTGCCCGCTGCCGTGCGCCGCAGATGGTGCCGGGCTGTGCCGGAGCGGCGCGCTCGTTTAGATCTCGGAGATACGCGGGCGGCAGGGGAAGATGGGATGCAGGAAAGGGGCGAATAGAGAGGGAAGGCACAGAGGAACCCCCTTCTTTTACTTAGATCTGCGTCAGAGCTGGCGCTGTCATAGATGGCGTCTCCTGGACAACTGCTGCGTGACGTCAGAGGCACAGGGGGACCAGACGTCTCTGGGGAGGGGGGAAGGGGAGGGGCGTTGGGGGGGGAGCTTACAGGACGGCTGGTCATGGGGCGGCCCATCTGGTCCGTCGAGGGTGGAAGAACTCTCCTGCCGAATGGCGTTCGGAGAGGGATGCGGCGTCAAACAGGGGGAGCAGCTTGTGAGGAGCAATGCACCAGACCGGCCGGTCCTTCATTTGTTTGTTTGTTTGTCTGTTTGTGTTTGTTTATCATTCCGCTGTAATCGCCGTGAGGTCTGACAAACCACCCCAAACCCCACCTCAAACCTGCCGCGGGGCTACTTTCGGCCGCTGAGAAATCGCATCTGTCCGAACCTGTTTGTTCTGATTCTGAGAGACAGGGCATTTGGTTACAGACAGTCACATGTCATAGGCCTACATCGTAGGACCCGGGCCTCTAAAATTGATTATGAGTGTTCCCCCTCAGCCTTAGCGGCTTGGGTTTGCCCCCCAGAGATAAATTGATTAGTATCCTTTCTACATAAATTGAAACCATCTGTCATTTCAGAGCACTACATGTACCAGGGGTTATTTCCATTGTGCTGGAGTACGACCATGATAACGAACTTACAGGGCCGACGAGACACATCCATAGCGTAGAGCTGGGTAGAGGCCCTGTTTTATTTAATCCTATTAGATTCCCCTTTCTTTAACTTCAGCTCAAGGTTTAATCCATGCACAGAAAACGAAACAAGATATGTTGTAATTATGAAATCTTTTTGGAAATCAAAAAAAAGTTAATTAAAAATAAATGCGATGGAATATGAACGCGGAGCAGCTGGAGGTACATTAAAGCAGATATGGTCGTCGGCAGTGGGGCTGTCGATTGGCCAGATACCGGAGATCCCCGGAAACACACAGACGAGTAAAATGGAAATCCTCCAGGAAGAGGGTATGGAAGCACACGAGCGGCACAGAGCTCCCTGGGAAAACGCAGAGCAGGCAGGAGTTTTTTTTTTTTTTTTTCTTTTTTTTTTTTTTGCTCTAATTCTGTTCCAGTGCAGAGTACCGCAGTGCTGGGAACACTCAGCACTCTCACGGCAGCCCGGCTAAAGCTCATCAGCTGTAAAAAAACTTGTCTCATCTGTGGACAGGTGCAGGCTGAGTTTTTGACAGGCCTGTATCATAGAGATGCTACTGACACTATTGCAGATAGGGAGGGAGGGATGTGACATGAGGGACTATGTAGCTTGTGAAGCATTTTTTCCAACTGAGAAAAGGTAAAAAAAAATGCAAAAAAAAGCAATTATCGAATGAAAGATTATGGGTGGGAGAAGCGATATAATGTCAGTCTGTGGAATGTACCAAGTTGGAAACAGACTTTTGGTTTTGAATAACAAGGATGACTAAAGAGAGGCCTTCCTGTACCTGCACTGCCGTGCTTCACGAGGGAATCCCGACTGTCCCTCCCCTGGTGCATTATGGGTACCTGCGCTTGCCTGCGGGGATAACTGACACAGGAGGCTGGATTAGCGCTCAGGCTGACGACGCTAAGCCACTGGACACAGCGTTTCCGCGGCATCAGCTGGCAGGCTGGCACTCAGATCAGTCTTGCCTGTTTCATTCTATTAACATTTTCCCCTGTATGAATCCCCAGCCACACCTCTTTCCCTGTCTCTCTCTCTCTCTCTCTGCAGTATCTTTCAGAAGGACAAAAAAAACAAAAAGAAAAACAAAACAAATCAAGAGAGCTGTGACAAATCCCTACCCGCACAGCAGCGATTGAAAACAACCGGAGCACGAGTTCTGGTCGGCCATGTCACACAAAGCTCCAAATCAGATGACGAACGCCGCACTGGGGAAGCTCTCTACTTAGAAACAGTGCAGATAGGGGGCATGAGGAGGGAACATTTAAGAGTGAAAGAAAAAGAACAGTACATCAAACTGCAAATGTGCCTGTACAGCACTTTGAGTGGTATTCAAAACTCAAGCTAAGGGTAGCAGTGTCTCTCAGTAACAGCTTTTTTTCAAGGGACACATCATGGACTACAAGAGTCAGTTCAACCATCTGCGATTCTGCTCAGTTCTTACTGATATCTCTGCAGGGTTTTTCGAGGTAGAACCTTAGCCTCCTTTAGAGATATCAGAAGATACAAAGAACCTTTAAGGGGGACAAACGAAAAAAGTCCCAGACAGGCCCTTTATAGAATAATATCAGATGAGTGGCATATGTAGAGAGAATCATTACTGTCTGTAGTGGAGGGGTGAAGTGGACTGGGGTAAGTGGAGTACTCTGAATTTAGGAAGGGCTCCATGGCATGAGTGGTGCAGTATTATGCCCTTAGATTTCAATATCAGTGTGAAATTAGTGTGAACTGATTGTGTGATGAGATGCTTAAGTGACTGTTGTTGTAGTCCAGCATGAGTGAGGTTGGACAGCGCAGTGTCAGGCAGCAGAGTGGTGTAGGATGACTATTGAATCTTGTGAGATGAGTGTTTTTGGGGAAAGTTGCTTAACACTGAGGGTGAGTTGTTTTGGGGTGAGTTGTTTGGGATGAGTATGGGGTGGGGGTGAGTTATTTGAGCTGCTGTGAGATAACTTGCTTAGGGTGAGTGTTGTGGGGTGGAGTTGTTTGAGATGAGTGATTGGGGTGAATTGTTTTAGAATAGTGCTGTTGTGATGAGTTGTTTGAGATGAGCTGTTATGGGATTAGTTGTCTGGGATGAGTAACTGTGGGATGAGTGTAGCGGGATAGATGAGGCTGTGTTTATAGCACAACACTGCCTGGATCATGGGGTTTCCCTGTAACGTCTTTGATATTCGTGCCAATAAGCCTCTCTTAGCTATCTCTGCAGTGCGATAAAACATAAACCAGCAGAGAAATGAGCAGTTAGGACTTCTGTAACATCAATCTGCCGTATGGGGGGGGGGGAGCCCCACATGGGCATATTACTTTAGAATGAACAGAAGGGGGGGAAACAGCTTAAATCATGTTCATTTTCTCAAGGTGTCACAGAAAACATAATGTTGGTTTATTTGAAATGTCAAAGCCGTTTAAGCGGCTGAAAAATCGGCATCTTCCTTTCTCTCCTCCTCTCTTGTTTTTAGCTGGGGGGGGAGGAGTAAATTATATTTCTCGTCTGCTTAGAGGCTGATCTCGGGCTGCGGGAGTTGTCATGAGTTAGGATAATGAGGTTTGGGGGCTTCCCTCTTCCCACACTCACAGAAAAACCACGCGCCGCTGGGCTCCAGGCACTGAGCTTCATTAGTATGCAGAGGGATCATAAGTTCCCCAGAAAAAAAAAAAAAAAAAGCACCACTAATGTTTCGGTCCGGATAATCCTGTTAGGAGCCCCTAACCATCTTTTAACACTCTTTAATTTGTTTTTAAAACTATGCTGCGTCACATTTGAATAACCTGTCAGCATATTGGGTGAGATCGCAATGCAGGGCCTGAGACCCTGGATGAAGGCCACTTTATCACAGGTCTGCTCCTCTCTGTTCCTCACTTTTTCATGCTGAAAACGACTGCGGTAATGTGAACGGGGTATATCTGCTCCATGTATTAATGTTTCCATTATCATGAGCATTTAAACGTGTGCTACACACACTACAAATGTTCCTTTTAATTTAATCATTCATTAGCCCGGGCCTCCGATAGCTGCAGACAATCCTTAATGCGGTAACTAGAATAATTATGAACCTACTAAAACAAATACACCAAAATGCGTTGTGTTGAAAAATGAAAATGAGCTGATGATATTTCTCATATTTTCCACCATCGCTGTATTTATGAAAAGGATTTTCGTCAGATCATACAACACAACAACGGTTCTAATGAAACACACATATCACAACGAAAAACACGCGATGACAAATTCCATGTGCGGCGTTTTACGGCCATAATTGAAACGATCATTTTTTGGCTTGTCAGCTCTTGATGGAGGTACATCTGCGCTTTTGTTGAATATACGACATCAGTAAACGCATAATGCGCAACGCGCAGATCGTGCACCAGGGCCCCGGGGTGTAAAACACTTGAGACAGCATCATAAAAGTGAAATACATCAGCCTGGTGTGGAGAATCGCCACCGAAACGTGGTAACAGGAACGCTGGAAAATCGAAGGGGAAACCTGGGCGGATCTGCTGCACTGACAGAGCAGTGGACGAAATTAAATCAGTGAATCACAATCGGAAGCCTCCACGCTCCTTTGCGGGGATTGGCTGGAGGGGCGGAGACAGATGCGCGCTGCCGAAAACCGCGCTCTCCTCTTAGACGAACGCTAATGTCACAGTCGGGCCTATCACCTCGTCAGCTGACAGACACACGCTTGGCTGGGCAGTAACACGACTCTTGAAAGCTTCCTGAAGCAGAAGTCGTGACGCACCGTGCGCCTGCGGTGAGATGGGCTCAGTGTAAAACGCTGTTTGTTGCTGGTGTCTGGGAGGCCCTACATCTGGGACGAAGCTTTCCTGTGTGGTTTTGCAAATCCTCGCCTGAAAGCCTGACCCTTCTGCAGCGGGTTTTAATCTCCTATGCAGTTCAGCCCCACAGGTGCCGCATCACTAGCCTCCCCTTATGCGACCTCACGCCTTTGTTTGCCAGCACCTCAAAAAACCCCATACAAAAAAAAAAAAACCATAACGGTGTGGTAACACTGTGGCCATAAGTTCGACACAGCCAAGAGATCATCTGAAACCTGTTTTGAAACAAGGGACAGAATTGAATGAAGATGGAATCAGTTCAGCATTGTCTGTGCACCATGGATACAGCAGTCTCTGTTTTCTACCAGCAGTGCTCCCTCCAGCCTCCCTTGCAACTACAGTGACACGTCACTGTGAATCTGTGAAGAAGGATAGGGAGGCTCAACATCATCTCCTCCATATCAGTCCTATTCTATTGTAAGCTATTCCATCTCATGTACCTTTTCCAACACTCACCATAAATGAGGAATTTTAAGGTTTCATGACAGCTGCAGAATCATGTTTCATTCCTTTTTGATTGTTGTTGTTTTTTGCCAAATAGAATCAAAAAGATAGTGAAAATAAATGGGGGCTAACAATATCATAAGCACATCCATCTTGCTTCTCCTATTTCTCTAGGGGAATACAAGAGTGGACTGTTCCACTTAAAAGTAGACAAAGAGTGACAGAAATACAGCATAAAATGAATCTAGTCTGCTAGCACATGGATGGAACATGAGAAGGCTTTTTTTCGACCTGCTTTTGTTTGGTATACTCTACTGACCCGGCCAGTGACAGGTCTAGGAATACTGAGCAGATTTACAGGTTACCATCTGTAAATCCACTTCTGGAAAGTACTTCCAAAAGGAGCAAGCCACCTAGCAGGAAACCACAAGATCTGCCTCAATCAGGGCTACAGTAACGCACGCACACACACACACACACACACACAAATGTGCATACACACACACACGTAATGTACGCTTTATTAAAATCGGCCAAATTTCCCTGGGTTCTCACTTGACTGGACGTTGCCTTGGTTACGGACCCACTGACAGCCACGGCGACTCCAGGAGGCTCTAACTGTTTGAACCCCAGTCTGCGTTTGGGCTGCCTTTGCCTAGGGTCCAATTAAGATTGTTTCCTCTGTGATTTCCAGGGAGCAGAGAATCCCCTGTCACAATTAGAGTCAGTTGTGTTTTGGGGCCTGACAGCGCTGTCAGTGTGGAACAAACATGGGTGCTGGAGCATGCCACAGCTCAGGCAGCCTTCAGACAGGGGGGGAACTGCCCACAGTAAAAACGCTCATGAGAACCCCCCCACAAACAAATCCCTCTTATTTGCATTGTCTTTAAAAAATATTGTACGGCTCTCCAAAACTCTTTAACCCCGACACGGTGGAATCACTCACTGATTCACTGCTGCTTGGGGCTACAGTGAAGAGCAGAGAGTTTCTGAGTGTACAATTATGTTCTGTGCTCACTGACAGAATCGTTTTGCATTCTGTTTTTTTTTTTTTTTTTTTAAAAAAAAGCCCCCCCCCATTAATTTTCATGCTAATAACTTTTTTTTTTTGCTGTTTTACATGTTCATGTTAACTTGGCACTGGGCTTTTTTCTACAGAACTCAATTATTTTCATCAGTGTGGCGGGAATTGGAAATCGGTCTCTTTGGCCAAGCCTTAGGGGAATTGATGGGTCTGAAAGAAGTCTTCCCCATAATTGCCTTAGAGGAAGAGCGAATTTGAAATGTCAGGAAAGAGCCGGGTCCCTCCCCCTCTCACTCTGACCTCAACGACCCCATGGTCCACTGCTGCTATTTCCATCCATCCCTCCTTTCTCATGCATCCACATTGGACATTTACCTTTTTTGTAATAACACTGTTTATTTTCCAGTATGAAAACGTGGCTCTACTGTAAACTCTTGTTTTGTGTGCCCCATTTATGGCGATTTTTAGGTGCTCAGCCAGGACAGACCATGACGTGGCACTGAATTAATATTTTCTAGCAATGACGTCTGTCTAAGCAAAGGTGAGGCACGAGACATAATGAGAAATCTTTACGCGACGACAGAGATTACACATTCAGGTGCTGATCTTAGCCCCCCTAAAAGAGAGCTAACGATATGCAAGCGTGGAGCAGCTCCGGGCCACCTGGGGCCCAAAGACAGGTCTACTCTGGGTGCAATTAAGAGGCTGGGTCAAACTGCAGCCAGCAGTGGTAGCTGGTTTTTGGTGTGTTTTACCTGATTAATTAAAATCACTGGTTGGCTAAAGAGACCTGATTTCTAAAATTCTGGGTGCAATTCCAAGAGTTTGACACCCCTGGCTTAGACCAAACCCAAGGCAGAATTTTAGAAGTTAGGAACAATGAAAGGCACCAAAGAGCAGACTGCTACTGAAATTCATTCATCTTTACTGATGTTACAAAGCCCTGATATTAAAGACTCCTAGTCAATGGATTCTGTACTCAGCAGACAAATAAATAAATGATAAAGAGTTGATAAATATTTTAAAGAATCATTGATTAGTGGTTGAATTTCCTGGGATACTATTTCTTATTTCTTTGGTTTAAGTGCCTCCAATATATACACATAATTTGAGTATTAGTCTGTTAAGTCAAGGTTTTATTGTAATCAAAGCTCAAGAGCATCTGACTGCAAGTCTGGGAGAAACAAATCAGAACAAAAAGGTAGAGGCCACAATTGAATAAAACATTTCTTAATCAACCAAATTAAACTTTCTCGGCCTGCTGCAGTTTCATAAGTGAAAAAGTTTGTTTCATGCACCATAAACTTGCACAACAGGGAGGAAGTAATTTTAGTTGATGAAAATATGAAAATGAATATTAAAAATTGATTAGGACAGTGGATTACGAATGTTTGGTCACAAAGTAGGTCAATTTTGAACTGCTATTCAGTGTTTAATTAAATACTCATCTACATATCTACTGACTCCCAACAAAAGAGGATAACAACCACATTACCATATAACTCAAAATTAAGGCCACCCTCACTGCCCCCTCATTCCTCTTTTTCAAGGTTTTTGTAAGCTTTAAAGTATGATAATATTAGTTAACAAGAATGTGATATCCTTGTCCAGATCAACCTTGTCTCATATCAATTCTTCCTCGTGAACACTGTGTTTTTGGGACACTTCACATGCATACCACAGATTTTTCACATGTGTAACACATATTATCACGTGAACATTAAGTGGCCAAGTCATATTTACTTGACTAGTATTTAAACATATACATGTATTTTTGGCCATTTCACATTTTGAAATCACCTTGTTTTCCTGTAAGACATTAATGCTTTACCTGTAATGTAACTTTGCAGATGAATAATGGACTCGGTAATGGGTATCCCCTCATTTTGTTTTAAAATCTCATCTTCACAAACCATCTCTTGGAAGCCAGAGCTTTCAGGCCTGCAAAAAGCTTTTCTCTGAGTGTTTACACTTGAAAGATGCTCTTTTTGCCCTTGCAATTATCACACATTATTTTCTGTGACACGGTATTTCTTGGCAGCGAGGTGGTTGTTTAATGCTTCTCTGCCTAATTGACCAACATAATCTTAAAATTTTCACCATCACTCTTGCTGGATTCTTTGGTCACTTGCCCAACTAATATCATATCACATGATCACATGCTCTTTTGGGAGGGGACAGCAGCTATAGTAATGGTGGGGGAGGGGGAGGGGGGATCATTGAACCAAAAATGGGAGGAGCTACCATAGACTATCATTGACTGAATACTTTGTACCAATGATCAGACTGACTGTGGAAAGAAAGACATTTTGATTGGTTTAAAAAAGTCAATGATTGACACTTAAGTGTAGCTCTAACCTAACGGGACCTCAGCCATCACGAGTAGGCTACATCACTTTAGCACTGAGACCAGTCTGTGAAAAAATGATCCTCAGTCCAAGGAGGAATGCAAAGGGACAGGAAATGCACAGCAGCCAATGCAGGGTCAGACAAAGCCCTGACTCGGCGGCCATTTTGGCTTGACGCCGTGTCAACAGTTCTAGTCCATTTACAGCAGGGACATAACTGGTTGAGGTCCTGCCAAAAGCCCCTAGAAGTATTCGTCCTCAATTCACTCTCACTGGTAACTGAACCAGACACTGCTGTGCTGCATGCACGTGGTAAAGGCTTATGGGTTTTTTTTTTTTTTTTTTTTATAAATTCCACTCATATCTCAGATTCATTGTCTAGGATGTGTATCAGAAGCATCTGTAAGTCTTTGCATGATTCATGAGAAAAAAATTCTCATTCTAGGCAAAGGTCCAGACATCTTTTAAATTATGAACAATCCCCGACATCCTGATTATATTTGAAATTCCCAATTACAAGGTAATCACGCTAATGTCAAACAGCATTCATAGAAATGCAGCAGTATATGTCCTTGATCGCCACAGTTAAAGATTTTAAACTACCGTCTTGGGCCCCTGCAGCTAACGGAAGTGAACATATACCAATAAATATATTTAATCTCAGACACAGTTTGTACTGTATAATACCGTAATATTACAGTCAGCATTCTGTAGCACTGGACTCCTACTCTTTCAAATGAGTTTAAAAATATTGCAGTCAACTCTCTAGTGGCTTCTGACTGAGTCAGGTAGGCTTCCCTACCCAAGCCCCGTAAGACAGGCCTGCAGCATTTCTGAAACGGTGAGAAACTACTCTCACTGTGGATATATACAGCGCATAACATAACACGCTAAGTAAATGCTTAGTGTATACTATCTATTTAGAAAACCATATCATGTCAAAACATCAAAGTAAATCAACTTAATAGCCCAAATGGGAAACAATAAATACATTTCTGTAATTAAATCTAAGCTGTTCTGTGTACAAAGCAGCTATTGACTGAACGACTGAACGACTCAACACCCCCCTCTGGATTCCCTCATTTATCGCCCCAAGCCACGGATCTTTGTCATAGTGGAGGCTGTGGACAATGTGTGGCTGGCACCTAGTGATTTGATGACTGGGAAAGTGTTCAACATAATTAGGAGCAATTGAATCTGATTTTTTTCCCCGTCCTCAGACGAAGGCAGCGCTATGGATGTTTTATTTTGGTGTTAAATAAGTTGAGGTTTTTTGTGAAGCAGTGCGGTGACTCATTAGGTGAGCAGGGTAAACACGGCTTGGATAGACACATCGAAGCAGGCCCACCCCAATCTTTGCCTTCCTCAGAACACACCCACCCCCCCCCCCACCAGAGCTAGCACTGCCAACTGTATAAGCCAATATTTTCAATAACACTGATAGAAAATCCAAAAAAAAATGTATGATGCACCTTATTTTTTTGGACTTAAAGCGTTCAAACATGATTTTACATCACGATCATTAACAACACTCTCTCAAAGGAAGGGAACAAAGACGGCTCAGTCAGTTGGATTCCTCTGTTCAGGCCTAAACTGTGAAATGGCTGCGACAAGCAGCATTCCATCGAAAGGGACCCTGCATTTTAAGGAGTGCTATCTTCCTCTGGCTTTGACAAGTTCCAGAAAGGACACTCTCAGACACGTTCCAAAATGCGATGTAGCGTCTGAGCGGCGGGCAGTGATCCAGGCTATAAGAGGCACTCTTTAAATCACCCATGTCAGAGACAGAACTGAGGGAAGAGAGTGGAGGCACACTGGCCCTGGCGATGAACGAGAACGAGGCTAATAAGTGCACCTATGTTATGTATCTGTGTGTGCTTTTTATGTATTTGCGCTTGTGTGTGTAAGTGTGTGTGTGTGCGTGTGTGCGTTTCTGCCTTTTGTGTGTTTGTGTGTGTTTCAGTAAACCTATTGATATGGATTTTTATTCTTGTATGTAGGTGTACTTGTGCAAACTGTATATGTGTGCGTGGGTATATGTATATTCCTATGAATTTTTTGTATGTGTATGTTTAGTGTGGTGTGTGTGTGTACGTGTATGTGTGCGTGTGCCTGTGTGTTTGAGTGTGTGTGCTTTGTCCCTTCCACTCACTGTAGTGACAAGGCGGAGAGACTGCAGGACTGGATCAACTCTATTTACAGGGTTGGATGGGACTCTTTTTAAGTGTTTGAAGGAGGAAATGGTCTCAGAAATAACACTCTCATACCAGCACAGAGGAATGCATAGCTAGGAACGTCTTTAAGCAGCTTTAAATAGATTATTAGTGAAGTTTTAATTATTAATTTGATCAGCTTCCTGATGAGCACAGTGAAGATCACAATGTGATAGAAACAAAGCACACATTTTGGACAACACAGGGGATCACTTATAGCATGTCTTTTGTTGTAACATTCTCTGTTCTTTTTGATGCTGTTTTTGTTGTTTCTTGAAGCAGATTTCACTTTTCAGTTTGAAAGATGCTAACAAACAAACTAACTAACGAACTGATTGGCTGACTAAATAAATAAATAAATAACGCCTTATTATGTGCCTGTTATTTTTTGTTTGTTTGTTTGTTTTATGTGATGATATTTCTACTGGAGAACTTTCTGCTTAACATTGCCTTCTGGGTAACTGTTCATGGCGCAGGCTAATACGCCTCTTATCCCTTCCAGAGCAGGCAGCCCCTCCGTGGAGTAACTGATTGATTCCCCTCCATTAGATATTTCCTGTTCATCAATTAGTTGCAGTCACGCCATATCAACTTGGACATTACATCAAATTAAGACCCTTCATTATCAAGCATATCGGTGCACGTCTGCCATATTACGATCTCCCTCTCGGCCCCATTGTGCTTTTAGGCAATTAAACCCCTCTTATTGGGAGTGGCATTTTCATAATGCAATAGGCCCCCCAACACGGCTGAGCACAGCTAGGAGTTTATTCATTAAAATTATTAATTTGTTTTTTTTTTTTTTCTAGATACAGATTGCTTTATTCAGTGTTGCTTGCAGATCGTGCAGTTTAAACGTTGTCCCCATAACCAGGCGGTGCATGCAAACACAGCATGCCAAACGGGTGGACAAAGTAATGAGAAACACTGAGCAATATATGAATATTTATGAATTAACAGCGAGTCGAGCCACTCTTTTTCTGCAGGAAAATCCTGCTTGGAATTTGGCAACACAAGTAATGAAGTGTTTTTCTAGTTTTGTTGGATACACTGCAAAACGTACACAAATACAGGGGGTCCTCGGGTTACGACGGTCTTGTGTTACGACATTTTGTGGTTACGACGCACTGCCATAGATTATTTAAAAAACCTAGTTTTGACCTAAGCGTTTGGTTTGTAAATACGACCACAGAAATAAGGATAAGAAATTGTTCTCTCTTTTTTTATTACTGTTTCATTTAAGTACTGTATTTTATATGTCCTTCATGTGTTGTGTGTACAGTGTGAGTGACTTAAGATGTTAAGTTAGGTATAATTTAGGTATAAATTCCGACTTACGTCGAAAATCGACTTACGACAAGCCGTAGGAACGGAACTCGTTTGTAAGTCGAGGATCCCCTGTACACTGTGGCACAGCACACACAAAAGCAGCACTACGATGCTCTTTCATTCACAGCATAGATGAGCTTACGTCCACACAACATACACAAGCACAAACAAACACAACATAGAAGGGCATACAAAAACACAGCATAGACGAACACATAGAAACAACACAGACAAGCAAACAGAAACATAGCATAGAAGTGCATACAGACACATAACACAGAAGAGCACACACAAACACAACATTGAGGATCACACAGAAATACAGCTCCAAAGTGCACGCAAAAGTATAACACAGAAGCACACAAACAAACACAACACAGAAGAGAAGAAGCACAGCTCAATCAGAGACAATAAAGCTGAGGACAACATACATGGTGCTACTACTTGTGAAAAAGGCTTACTGTAGCACACGCCCTGACACACAGGGGTGAGTGCATGTTAGCAAAGTCTGCCCTGAGAGTGACTTGCAGGGTTCCCCTGGCAACCTTGAAATTGTTTTATTTTATTCAGCATAATAGGGTGTCCTCAGATCTGCAGACCTTACAATAATTCAGGACTTGAGCAGGGTTTGGTGCTGCTCTCACGAAGGGAAGGAAAGGTTCATGGTGATCCATCTTTGTTTCCGTTCATTTCAGTCAGCAGAGTTCCTGCCTGGAGTCCCGACCCACTGCTCAGTTAGCAAGACAGCTGATTTAAGTAGCTGTGAATATTGTTGTGTTTACAAAGAGTGCTAGTGCCCACTAATAAAAGGTGACTTCAGTATGAGAGCAAAGGTTGACATTTATCACGATCGTTAACGGCGGATCATTAACACCGAAGCTTTAAGCTGAAGTGGGCAGAATTGTGCTGGTCGGGGTCCAGATTTCGATTGCTTCACATTGAACCGATTGCAGGAATATGGCCTGGAACAAATGGCAAAGGCAGAGAGCTCCAGCGGCCTTAGGGATGCTTTGTGAAGCATGTACTAATGTATCGTCTTTGGCACATGTTACATCAGTTTACAGTGTGAATTATGTCTCGGTTTACAGTTACCATTATTGAATTCATGGCAATTAAATTAATTAAACAGGTCTGAAACCAAGCCATTTGATGAAAGTTACAGATTTTTGCACTTTGGGCCTGTAATATCAAAAAGTTTTTATTTAAAAAAAAATATGCAGTGACATATCGAAGATTGACCTGAATAATGTTAGCTTAATAATTCAACGATAATGAAGATTTCTCACACAGTGGATGAAGAGTAATGAGGTTCTAAACTGGCATTTTTATTCCGCTGTCACCTTGACAGCCGTTAACTTGACCTTAAATTCTGAATTATCTCTGTTTCAGATATTGAAGTCTGCTTTATGAAAAATATTTCATAGTCATTGACCCAAGCCATTAAGACCGCTATTACCTGTGACAGCTCCTGGCATCAGTATGTATCACTGCCACGTACAGTTTGAAAAAAAAAAGCAAAAATGCATTTAAAATTGTAGCGTGTTAATTGATTTTTGTTTAATAAAAGTGAAGTGTAATTTGAGGAGTCTATGGATAAGCAAATACAAAATGTACCAAGAGTGTGTCAGTGTAACGCAACGGTGACACCATCACTGGAGAGATAATACTGTCCTACCACGTGTATGCATTTTATGAATGCAGTGCATGGTACGATACAGTACATGGTATGTTATATGATATTAACTGTATATTATATTTTATTAAAATGCAAATATGATTTTGAATTTATTGGAATCTCAAAAAGAGTTAAATGCTTGCAGGGCTGCTCCTGGACTCCTACAACAGCACATCTGCTGGTATTTCCATTACAAAAGACACATACCGTTATTTCATAATGACGCCCTGCATGATCCCCGCCCCCCACCCCCACCCCCCCACAACGAGCCTCCTCCATAAGGATCCAGACAGCGGGACCGGGAGGCAGACCTCTGCTTTTTAACTTAGATACAGAAAGGAAAAAAAAAAAAACAACTGGACTTTCAGCTTTCAAAAGTCTGGAACTGCCTTAATGTCCCATAGCGTTACTATAGCTACCAACCCAAAGTTCTGACCTGGACATCTCAGGCAATCTGAACTGAACTTACATCAGTGGATCTACGCAGGAGTACTGCAAAACTGTTTCAGATGCAGTACATTGAGACCCCACCTGTCCCAATACCCCCCCACAAACACATGATCTTATCACATCATAGATGAATAATGAATAGTATTGACTTGGCAAAAGCCTGTTCGCGAGATGACTGGTTTGTGCTCTCCAGCAAAAAGTGTCGGGTTTGCACTAGCCCGTTGCCTGGCAACCAGGTGGTTCGTTGTAAGTGCTTTTCCTTGGAGAAATCCCCCTCACTCTTCAATTTACTAAAAGAACCCCTGTCTACTGGCCCAAGCGTTCCGCCTGTCTGAACTCTGGATTTCACTCATTTTCACATTGTTCAACAACCCTGCATAAACCAAAATGAGTGACACACACACACACAAAAGAAGGAAACCCAACTCAGCATGTATATGAATGAATTCATCTTCATAATTATGCCTATTTTAAGAGTGCAAGTGCATGTTTGGGTTTCTGGCATACCGAGATGGCAGAGAGAAGAACGTGATTACGACTGACTAATATATAGCCGTAGACTGTCTGCACTGACACGTCTCTCTTAGCGCCGTAGTCTGTATTTCCCTTGAAGGTGAGGGCGGCCGGGATCACACAAGACTGCCTGCGAAATTTACTGCTGATGCACAAAGTGGAGCAACCCGGAGTTCCGAACGGGGCCCGGTGTCAGCATCGCCATGACAACCCCCCTCTTCCAGCTGACAAAGAAACTGACTGGTAGAATTCCATTTTTTTTTTCCCTTATGGAGGTTTTTATTTATTCAGCAACTTACGTATTCATATTTAATGTACTATTATGAGAGCTAGGCATGCCAGGTTAACCCTGCCGAAGCGTGCTTCTTCTCTGACTGAGGGCTGGGGGAGGGGTCCCCGCATGCCACACACTGTGTTACTATGGCTGTAGTACAGAGCAGGGTCCACAGCTGAGACAGGCCAAGCGTCCACTGGGATAACGATCCTGCGCCAGGCAGCTATTGATCCCTCGCTGTCATGTGACACGCTGTCACCCGGGCTTTGTTACACAACCAGATGAATATTGTATTTTTCTTTTTTTTTTAATCATGTGATCCATTATTTATGCAGGGATTAAAGTGTCAGTAATTTTTCATAAAGTTTCTTTTTGACCTACATAAAAGTATCATACTTCAATAGTTGCCAAACTTCGTCTACCTTCTGATCCTGCCAAATTAGCCATGCTTGTTTCCATTGGAAACTGCTTATTTTATATATTCACACTTGGGAGGCGTCATAAGCAACATGGAGGCTGCAGTGGTTTGTATCTTTGTGTTTGCTATCAGCACACAGTATGACCTCACCCTTTCTGTGCATGAAATCATTTTCAGACCTAAATGGGGGGTTCATTTCCTTAAAATGAGCCCCTCCCCCCCCCCCTCCCCCATTTTTTCTGCAACCCAAGACACTCATCAGCCATCATAAAATGTGCACTCTTCATTCAAAAAAGAAAAAGTGCTCAAAATCAAATGATTAAACAACCCGGCACATACACCTTACTGGAGAGTGTCACCTTCACGCGCACAAATGAGACTTGACACCCAGGACACACAGTGGGCTGACACAAGACCGAACCGTGATTACAACCTGCAAAGAGCTGCTATCATCAAAGCTTTGTCTCTGCCTTTGCTTAGGGCCCCCTTTTATTAACTCTTATCACCTGATCTGAAACAAAATACTCGCGCTCATTTACGACGTGACTGAATCTGCGAGGCCCGCAGCAGCACCTGGATCAACACCGCCGACCGCGTCGCGTGGCCTGTCTTAGGAGAGAGCCTCTGCAATGCTGCTTAAGCACTACTGTCTGAGGCTTTGGACACAGAGTTAACCTGACAATCTGTGGACACAGCGCCTTTTCTGTCTGCCTCATGTCGCCTAATAAAGTTTGGCCGTTTCAAAAACCCGCTACATTAAGCGCTTCGGTCGGGTTTGTTTATTCCTCAAGATGTTCATTGTTCTGACACCAATCAAAAGTTTTGTTTTTTTTTTTTAAACTCTGCAAACTCTCATGGCGTGTTTGAGTTTGAGACAATCAATGTCTCTGTTCTTTTAAAATAATTTTAAAAAAAGGAACGTCTTTCTTGAGCACATGCATATTTTAATTCGAGAACAAAAATGGGTTTAACATAAAAAATAGATCTGGGTGCACTAAAAATTAATCTGGGTCTTCTGTTGATAGCCTGCCAATTGAACGCATGTCCTAAAGCAACGCAGTTTAGAAATGCAGCACTCAGATCCGAGATCCTAGAAAAACTCTCAGAATGTCAAAGCCTTCAGTGGGATCGACCAGTAATGGGCAGAAAAAAGGACTTGTTCTTCTGTTTACGAGTAACAACGCTGAGACCTCCATGATAGTCAGCATTATGTAGGTTATATAATTTCCTTGTGGGGGAAAAATTAATTGTCTTATACCTGTCCTTGAGGATCCTGCTTGATGAAAAATGTTTTCAGCGTGCCTAATTCTTTGTTACAAAGAAGCGCAATGGACAACATTACCTGCTATCGCTAATGGCTCTTGGTTGCGTCTGAGCCACAGGAGGGCTGCAGAATGCCTTTGTTCTGTCTGTGCGCCATTTCCATCCGCTAAAACGTTCTGCATGTTTTTGGCATTAAACAAGACATGACAAACTTTGCGCTTACTTTGAATCCCTGACAAACATGCGCACAGACAGCTGGGGAGCGGGGGGGATGATGTTTTAAACTTTTTTTTTTCTTTGTCATTAAAATTTAAGATTAGGGATGACTTTTCCCCTTTTTTTTCCTCTTTTTGGGAATTAACGCTATTTGAAAACTTGCAGATCTTGTGGCACATCTTCCATTAGCGCAAACATCCATAGTGAGAGACACTGGATCTGCTCCTGGGGTTTATTCAGAGATCCCCATCCTTAATTCTCTGCAGCCGTCTGCTTCGCCGCTAATGCCCTTTAGCTGTAGCAATAAGGCCTCTTCTGTCAAAATGTTCATGTCATACAGCGTCCTTAAAGCATTCTGCATACAATAACACTGCAGCAGTGAAGGAAGACATAAGGGAACATATTTTAGTTACATATAATTATTCATGATAGGAGGTACAGTATATCCATTCAGCTCAGAGAACAATATAATTACATTGTATTTGAGAAGCTACAACACCGATAACTTCATACATTTTTGGAGAAAGCCTCCAGCTGAACTCATTTCATGTTGCAGGCTCGTAGTGTTATACAAATAGCGCTGAGTCACTGTACAGAAAACAAAGAATAGTTTGTACAATCCATCCTCCATGTTAATATAAAAAACCCCTTATCTGATCCAAAAGCTGAAAAATATTTGAACGATGTTTGAGCTGTTCAAAAGAATGCAAGCGCTGACAGGAACCTTTGTCTTACCACAGTCATTACCAATGTTATCCAGACAGCAACAAAAGCATTATTGTTTGAAGTCATTATTCAAGTATTTGGTGCTTAAAATGTTTTTAAAGCTTTTGACACTGTCCTTGTTTGTCTCCAGCTATCGCCTACCAGTTTTATACTCAAAATAGCGAAGCAGACTGAACCCCAGGGTTATCAGTGGATCCATTACAAATCAATATGAGGAATGGAGTCAGAGCATTACAATGTGAAATAGTGTAATTCAGCAACTCAGGCAAAAAAAAAAAAAAAAAAAAAAAACAAAAACAAAACATGGCGATCCAGAGTATAAATAGCACATTGGATCTGATATTCTATCTGATCTGAAATATTTTGTTTCCTTGAAACACATCCCTACTAAGAAAGCCAAAACAGTTAAAACACATTAACAACAGGACAATGCAAAAGAGCACAGCTCAGTTTGTCATACGATACCCGGCTAATATTCTCAAGTTTCACAAAGTACCTGCCAATCAAACTGTGATGCATCAGAATAATTTATAACCTTTAAATTGTCTGCACAGATCAACTGCGATACCTCTAGTGGATGATTCATGTCATTTCGACCTACATTTGCCACAGAATGATTCTGTCATTTACTGTCTCAATATTAGCCCATATCCCTCCTTTCAAAATCAAGTAGCACTTTACAACATGCTTTCCTGTCATTAGCCTCAAATATTTACTGCTGTTAGCCAGTAGTGTAGGGATAACTGGGGAGGTGGGTGACCTGTCTGCAGAGGGTGAGCACAAAGTAACTCCAAAGGCCATATGCACGAATGGCAATAAGGCCCATGAGTGGGTATACTACACTGTACATCCCCACAGGTTCAGAAGGATATATGCCACATGTGTGTGTGTGTGTGTGTGTGTGTGTGTGTGTGTGTGTGTGTGTGTGTATACCTTTCACCACACCACTCGTATTATAATGACAGACTCAGAAATGGTGAGTGTCAGGAGTACAGACTATTGTCCTTGTCTCTATGTTGATAATTACTATGTGCGGTATACTTATGATATTGGCCTACTGTTTGTACTTCACCCGATGTACCTGATTGGTGATTTTCATAAATTATTAATTTCAAAGGATACAGCTATAGATCAATGTATATTTCAGAGAAAAACAGGTTGTCATAACTTTCTAGATTAAGTTGTTTTCAAGGCAATTCAAATTTCTGCGTGATAATATAAAATGCATATGAGCTTGATGATTGACTGAGCACATAACTGAGTGCCAACAGTATCCTGAAAGAGAGCTGATTTGGCTAAATTACCAGGACGTGATGGTAAAAGGGTGCTGATCCCCTTCTCTTCTGCAACTTGACAAAATACACCTCTGAGTCCCAAGATCACAGTAATGTGTTTAGAAATATTCAGGTCACGTCTCTTCTTTATTCTCCTTCAACACGAACAGCTGAACACACCACAGAGGATACCTAAGCTCAAACTGCAAGAAACACGACAGTTTCAAAAAGAAATGAAATGAGACTAATGTAAATGATATGGAAATCCATTAAGTCTCTAAGGCAACAACTCAACAGAACCTAAAGTAATATGATATTAATGTAAGTGATGCATTAGCATATAGTTTGTAACATTTTAAAGAGGTGGCTTCATGTCCGCAAAGAGAACAACAGCAGTGCAGCGATTCTCGCTTGTGATGCGTAAAAAAAGGAAACGCAATAGAACAGCAAAGGAACAGCCTTGGAAGCAGGAAAAACTATGGAAGCAGGAACAGCTGTAGGGGCAGGAACCGTTCCCGAAGAGGGAGGAGTTACTTAATCATGTGAAGGGCGGTTGCGTATTTGTGACACACATTATAAAATGTGTTTATGTTGAGTGAGTGTACCATGCCAGGGACAAGAGAAAAGTGTTGATATTAAAAGAGTGGAACAGATGTGATAAAGCAGAAAGAATTACAGGGTAAATCATTAGAAGCCCCTAGTTAGCAGAATAGCTATCTGCTGGCAACATTAGCTTTAGCTTTAGCAGATAATAAGTGTTAGTGATGTGCAAAAACAATTGTGTGCCCTAGACTTCCTGTGTCCTGGATTACAGTAGGTCTCTAGCAGGTTGCTAGGTAACCCAGTTGCGAGTAAGCTGAGTAGCCCCATAGTGATAAATGCCAAGAGACACAGAGTAGTGAAGTTTGAGCCTTTTAGTGATGGGAATCCCTCAGCAGCTACCAACGGACACTAAGAGAGTCCAACATGATTTAATTTAGCATTTTACGTAGCCAAGGAAATTCCTGAAAGATCCTAAATGACCTTTAGAAAATAATGTGTCTAATTCAGTTATGAAAAATGTAGGTGACATTGAAGTCTTTGGAAGGTTTTCAGCCCATCATTTTTTCATTGCAAGCAAATGTATGATGTAATGCCGGTATGATGTAATGTCTAGGGGCCACTATGTCCTACTATCAGAAGGAGTTAAAATGATATCTTATTAGCTGTTGGCCACTGTCATAATGTTATGGCCTACTGCCTCGTATCTTGCAACCTTTTGTGATAGGCATTGCAGAAGACAGCATTTACAGATTTTTATCTAATTGGATTGTGGAGGAGATTAAACCTGGAAGCCAGCTTTGTTTGGCCTGGGGACCTATGCATGGACAGCCCTGGTTTAATCTGCGAGGCACACCACGAATTTCTGCATCCTCCTCTTACTCATGAAAAAAACATTTACTTCCACAGCCATGAGAATGTCAATTCAACCCACCGGTATCAATACCAGAAACTGCATTTATAAACATGTTTGCTGAATGTATTAAAAAGGAATGTAATGAAAACAAAAAAAAAAAAAAATGCAGAAGTTTGAACGGTACCCAACACGGCCTTAAGAACTCATCCAGGGACCAGGGAAGAGGAGGAGGCCTGACGCAGCTGAGAGCGGATGGGGTTAAAGCTCTCTGCTGGCTCTGTAAAGCTGCTTCCCACCGGAGCTCAGTACATCCTCCTGTATGGCTCCTGCTCCAGTATCTCTGCGGCTCAGCCAGGACACCCCACCGCACACCAGGGGAAGCCCGTCCCCAGAGCCTGCCCCCTGCCACACCCACTGAGCATGGAAATGCCATCCTTTGTACTCAGACCCCCCAGGAAACTTCACAGAGCCCAGCCACTGAAGAACGTTATCTGAGGCTTGTTGGCTGGGAATGGGGGTGGGGGGGGCGGATGCCTGAGCAGACTGAGAAAATGGCTGCATCGCTTTTCAGTTCAGCCCCAGTTTCTCCATCTTACTGTTTATCGGTGATGGCCAAGAATAAATCAGTTGGGTCGGCTTCACTACACAGGACATGGCCCAATCGATATGAACTGGGACTGGAAATAGCCTGAGAGTTTCTGCACTGGACAAGTCAGAAATACATCACCTAATAGCAGGCAAACAGGAAATATTTCTTCCCCCACCAAAAAAAAAAAAGAAAATAATAATTCACAAAATTCTCTTAATCCAGACAGCCAAGCTCATTAGACCAAACCAAAGCTATCAGAATTTCTGAGGAAGGAATATGTCAGAAAGCAATGAAAATCTGCATGGCATTTAATGAGGAACAAAAAAAAAAAAGAGAACAAAAACATGGAGATGAGCTGGACAAGTTGCTCGAGCATTAACAGCACAAAAACAAACTCGTGTCTAAAACGATTAAGCATTTTAATTCAAGGCTGTTTGTACTTCACCGCCTTTCATATTCAAGACAGGATAAATCACCAGGATTCAAGGATGCCTTTGAACTATCTCCCTCCACAGTGCAAAAGCAGGGGCCTATTGTTTGACTGGCCTTCAAAAACAGTTCCTCTCAAAACTGTCGATAAAACAAGACGGAAGTGTTTACAGAACGAGCTCCTTCAGCGACGCATGGGCTATTGGGCAGAAGTTTCTTTGAGTCAGAGACATGGCTAAACTCAAAGGGAGAGGCAGTCCTCTGCATTACAGAAACATTAATCCCGCCCGCGAAGGGAAACAACGCAAAGCGATCTGCTCTGCCCCCAAGGACAAGCGGAAATAAAGAACTCAAGAGCAGGGAAATGAGAGAGACAGCAGATGAACAAAGTGTCTCTGGTGATGAGGTCTAATGGCTTATAAATAAGTGGCTTTGTCTTCGGTTACAGACACATTCCCATGACCCGCGAGAATGCCTCAGTCTGGCCATCTTCTTCACCTCTGACATGGACCCGATCACTCAGCTACGCTTGCAGTAGGGGATATGACATTCTGGGTTACGTCAGATATGCGCAGCCAGATTTACACAGCCAAAGACAGTTTGTGAAGATACTTGATACAGCGGAAATGCATGGCTGGTTTTGTTTTATGTATTTATTTTAAATACATAATTTATCCAAACCAGATCATTAAGAAAGTATGTGGGAAACAATTTCAGTGAGGATGAATGCATGCATGCAAGTGCGTGTGTATGCGTGTGTATGTGAGCATGTGTGTGCGTGAATCTGGGCGTGTCTGTGCGTGTGACTGTACTCTGGCGTATGTTATTAAAGTCTCTATTTTCGGAGCAGTCACATGGCATTATGGTTGCATTAACAATGTCCAACATTAAAAGTGAAGCTCACCACGAGTCTACTTATTTATTTACAGGGCACTGACAGTACCTGATCTCTGTGGTCCAATAAGTAACTCCATACTGTAATTATGGGTAACCTGAATCAAGCGGATCCGCGGTTGAAGCGGAGGACAAGTTGCAGCTGAGAGTCCTCTGTCTTTAATCAGGGACCGTCACTCACAGCGCTAATGAAGAAGTGCGGCTAATGAGGAGCTACACCAGGGGTTACGTGGGTGCAGCTTGCCTGGGTATTAGTGACTCCGGTTGCCACGGAAACTGCTGCTGGTACCCTGAGATGCTGCAATGACAAGCAACAGTAACCCTGGAGATTTATTAGTGACAGCAACTATGGAAACGGCAAAAATGATAAAAAAAATTTTCTTCATTTTTTTTTTACACTTTTCTCAAAAATGGGGTGAAGAGGGCAGAGGGTGTGTGTGTGTGTGTGTGTGTGTGTGTGTGTGTGTGTGTGTGTGTGCATGACTGTGTGTTTCAATGTCAATAAACCCAGAAGCCTTGAAGCTAAACTTGGGCAGCAGGCCCTGGGGCAGCAGCATGTGCTTTCTCACTTCTCCACATGAGAGGCGGCCTGGTGTTAAAAACCGAAGAATGATATGATTAAGAAGATGATAATGAAGAAAATGAAGATGGATGCTGTCAGAAGTCAGAGAGCTCCTTTGTGTCTGTCTCCTAACCCGTGGGCCTAAAAACCGAACAAAAAAAAAAACCACCCGGTAACAGTGAAATCCATCATCGCCTCTTTGATCAGTGCATATGAATGCGCGTGGCCCCGTTTTGGCCAATCACCAGCTCTCAGAGCTCCTCGAGCTGAGAAACTCCCCTCAATAAATATCTCATGCCCGCCCACGAAGACAGCAGAGGAGAGGGGAGATCCTCAGAGTCTGTACCACTGCTTCCCCTCCCCCAGCCTGGCGTCTGATGGGAATTACAGCCAGGAGTGCAGATACCCAGCACAGAGCACAGTCCTCCATCTAAACGACCCACAATCCCTTTTTTCTGCAGGTCACCCAAGGGAACGGTGGGCGGCGGTGAGGGGGGGGGGGTGGTTGGTGGGGGGCGCTGTTTTACTGGAGGATTCAGTGTCCCATTTCTCACATAGGGTGATAGAGGGGCACACTGCTGCATCCAAATCTGTCAAAAGCACAGAGTACGCACACTCATACCAAGGCCTGCGCCATTCTGTTTCTGCTCACACAGCAAACAGACCCGAGAAATGGCAACACATTTGCAGATTACGGGATACCCACAGACATATAAATCCTGTCGCTGTTCAGACTCATCTCCTGCCACCTATTTCATGCCTTTTGTTTTACAAATGATTTCCCTTCATCACTCCAGTTACACCAGTAATTGCAAAATCACTGCAAAACAAAGCAGATTACGGTGTATGCCAAACTAATGAATTTATGTGATAACGCTGCGTTCAGTCATTTAGAACATGGCTGTCAGGCTCTATAATTGTGAGACTGCATTATGGCAGCACCACATTACAGAACAGTTTATGATGTAGCAATGTGTATTGCAGAATACGACACAACATAATATCCACAAAATAATTTTACATCTGTTTCAGACCGATTCTATTGATCATTTTCAATAACCTGTGGTATGATTTGAATTTCCTTTCTTCTTTCATTTATACCAAAAATGCTGCGCAGTTTTGCTGATGTAAAACAGGAATCCTTTCTAAATGCACGGTTACACTTACGTTAAAGGACTGCAATGTTACATAATGATTTGAGCCGTGAGCTTGCTATTGTATATGATGCACATGAGATAGGAAAACGCTTCCCTCAGTGAAAATGGAATAGGTTCTGCCAACTCAGGGAGCCATTGCCATACTTATTATGTGCACATAATGGAACTATGCATGGAATAAAATACACTTCATCGGTTGAGATATAGTAATTGATCAAATGTTACAAGCTCTTTTTACATAAAACATATGGCTGAATATGTAATTGCTTCTCCCAGTCAATGATATCAGCCTCAGATTATTAAGTCTCAGGCACATTTTCTGAGCGTGAAACTTGACAGAATTTCAATCAAATGTGCTTAGTACTTAACACCGCATCTATACTATATCCCTTTATGATCGTATAACCAGCTTCTGAAACCCCGTTCCATCACAGACTCAAACTCCATGTCAAAACGGCCAGAACAACCCCCTTGTTCTTTTCTGTAGCAAATTTAAATAATGCAGAACCCGCATCTAGTTTCTGCAAGCTGCATTTTCAACCGGTGGAACACCGTCTCAGGCATGCCAGAATAAAGTTGCAAGAGTTTGAGTCTCTCTGCAAGCGGCTCCATTTCTGAGATGCAATAAAAACCAAATTCCTGTAATTACTTTTGAGGCATGTCATAGATCTCATAAAATCCCCAGACTGGATATCACCTTCTCAGATCAGCTCCTTTAATGGATAATCCATGTTTACCAAAGACAACCTCTGATGGAATTCTATGATCTTGGAAATCATTCAAAGCTCCAAAAGCAATTGGTTCTCAAGGAATTACATTAAGTTTTGATGTGGTGAATAAATATGAAATAAAATAAATGCAATGGCAACTTTGAGCTCACTCCTTGAAGGATTATATTTTCTTGTAAATGATATTTTTGTGGCACGGACATTTTATTCTAACGTGAAATCAGAATTTACTAACATTCACTCACAGGTACTTATACAGCTACAGCAGGACAATACAGCTACAGCAGTAACTACTACAACACTGTTACTACACCACAAACAATAAACGTTTATGAGCACACCATGTTATACTGGGGAATATATATGTAATAATATTTGCACGTATATATTGCATTCATTACAAACATATATAGTATATTAATGATGTTTTGACACTAAAGGCTCATTGCTGATATACTCATTTGAAAACAGGTTGTTTCATAAAAATTACTAATATGGTAATTATCCATATTTTTCCTAGTGGTTCTATACAACCCATCATTTTGATCAAGCCTCACTGTTCCAGCAGTAATAAATACTGATGCACAAGTTAAAACTATGCACAAGTAGATGCACAAGCTAAAACTATGCTTATTATAGAATATAACTAGCTGCCATGGATTACCCGTAAGATAATACTGTAATAAGTAATACTGCAGGAGCCCCTACTGATATTTTGTGGAGCTTTTGAAACCTGAATATGCTTTAAAAAGGTACTATTACCTATTACTGTTATCGGCCCATTACTATCTGAGATGACAGAAACACAGAACCCAACCACTCCTCAAATGTGCATCTAGGGAATATATCCTCTCTCAAATTAGCCAGTAAAAAAATTCCACTCATGAACACTGCTGGAAGAAAAATGGCCCTTCCAACCTCAATATGATACTGCTCTCCAGCTCAAAGACTGGGGTTAAATGAAGCATCACCTGACTGTAAGATGACATAAAATGGAAGATGAATTCCATGAAAAGAAGTCCCTTTCCATGAAAAGATTCAGTCCTCTCAATCAATATTTAACTATGGTGGTAGTGTATGAGGGAGAAATAAAGGGTTTGACCATTATAGATGTTATCTGACATTTTTTTGGTGGGGGGAGGTGAAAAACTGAAGCTCTTTTTTTCTTTTGTCATGATTCCTCATTTCCTTATGCAAGGATGGGTGGGGCTAAGGGAAATGGCTGTGACCATGTTTGTCTTTAAATTGTTTTTGTAGTATCTTCTTCAGATTTTGTTTAAACAAAAAAATGTAAATCAAAGCATTCTACAGCATGGAGGCACAAGATCCTGGAAAAATCTTTACAATCACAGTGTCGCTGCATCAGACACGTTTTTACATAGGCAAACACAGAGTCTCGCTCTCTCAGATCAGACATAGCCCCATTTATACCCACCATTATAATTGGTTACACTAAACCCAGCTGGTAATGTGGAAGTTAAAATGGCCGGCCATTAGACATACACACACACATACACACACAGACGCACACACACACAGCCACACACACACACACGCACACACAGACGCACACACACACGCACACACACACACACACACACACACGCGCACACAGCCACACACACATACAAGCACACACAGACGCACACACACACACACACACACACACACACACAAGTCGTCCTGTTCTTCTAAAATGAGGTGTGAAAATGAGCCTGAGAGCGGAGCATCACAGCTGCACAGAATCAGGCCCATACACAGCAAAATGTCCCACGTTCACTTAACCCTGACAGTGTACATATGAGTCCAGCTGTTCTCATATGTACACTGTTAGTGTTAAATTAACACCAGACATTTGCTGTGTAACGTGGAGAAGAGCAGCAGGCCCCAGGCCTATGCCTCCATCTGCATTTTACAAGGGGAGGCTGCAATTGGTGCTGATGGAAATGAGAACAGGGGGTCCCATGGGGTTGGGGGTTATGGGGGTTTGGGTTAGGTTTGGGGGGGTGGTGTTGGTTGTCACGTCACACATGGAAATGCAGTCCCTTCAGCACAGCGCAGGCCTGGTCTTGCTGCCTCCGTCAGTGAGAGCAGTGAGGCGGTGTTTGCTGAGCAGGTGCGGCCCCCAGCGCAGCCTCAGCCCAGCCCAACCTGCCCGAGCTTTGCTTTCTCACGAAACACAGCTTATCTGCTCCTCAGCCTGACAACAGCCGCTTCACATAAGCTTCTGTCTTAATGCAGACTACAGTAGCGCACCATTCCTGACACTCTCAATAACACCATAAGGAAACCATACTACCTAACAACTACGACTAAACTGCTAACTAACAATTTAAGCAAGATCCACCACCTCATGAGCCAATCAGAGCCCTAGCCACAGTGACATCGAACTCTTTTACATGACATCATACACCACCATATAACCCCACACTGCTTATATGACAGTCATCATTCACCAAAACACCTTCCATGGCCAATATGGAAAACACAAAGAGAAAATAACTAATGTAAATATATGTATATATGATGAATTGGAGCCAAAGCAACATGCATACTTTACTGAGAACATATTTTTCACCATGTCTTAGTACATAATTTTGTTAAAAACATATATAAATAACAGCGTCTGCAACTTCAGACTTCACATTCACATTTAGGCCTTTATCAGAAGCTCTTATCCAGAGCGACTTACAAAAGTGCGTAAAATAGGGTAGGACATCCTGCAGAGGTGATGCTTAACCAAGCTGTTGGCGCCACAACCGAAAACAATAGCTATCACACCAACCCACAGAATATCACTCAGTGCTCAGGTAGGCACCAGAGGGGGTTTGGGTGCATTAGTTCAGAGACCTGAGCTCTGAGTGACAGTGATAGGGAGGTATTTTAGATGTAAGAGTTTGGGGAAATGCCTCAAGCAGTATGCCTTTAGGCCCAGGATGGGGGGGGGGGCGTAAATTATCTCTGTGGTCTTGATTGGCTCATTCAGCTCCCATGTGATCGCTGAATATAAAGAGTCAATGAGAAGAGCTAGGTCCATTCTCCGCGTTGCACACATTCCTGCACAATCCAGAACACCATAACAGCTTTGTGCCTTCTGCGTTATGTATAAACATCCCTGGACCGGATGATTTAGGGTCCCCCGCTCCGCCGAACCAGCAGGCTCGGACGTCCGCGTTAAGCAGCGACGACAAATGAAGAAGCCGCGCCATCTCCCCGAGGCATACATGCAGTAAAGAAACCCATGCGTGCAGAAGGTGGTCATAGGCCCAAAAACGGAAACCAGCGTGGTCAGTGCTGCCGGAGCAGATTCCACCCGCCGTTCCCATGGCTGCAGACCACACACCGCTAACGCCAACCTCTAACACAGGGCCCAGGCACCACCACCCAGGTGAGGGGCGCGATCGGCTTCTCCGTTCATCTTTTCTAGTGTCCCACCTGTATCTGCTTCCAAAGGCACCTCAAGCAACTCAAGCTCAATGTGAGAGAACATGTATATGAGTCTCCTCTAATGACAAACGTTGGCCATTTGCTGCTGAGATATGGAGGTGGAGGCACTACATATTTCCAAAATGCACAAGAAAGAGGGAATTCTTAGAGGCGAGCTGAGAGTATCTGTGTGGTGCTGAAGGATATGGTGTTGAGCACAGCAGCAAAAATAGCGGGGTATCTGTGACTTCAGACTGTACAATACAGCTGATTTTGTAGTCTGAGTAGGCACTAACAACTGGCTGGATGGCTGATTCAGCCTTTTCTCTCATGTGTAGGGGGAAAATCCTATCCACGCACACAGCCTTTTGACGCTCGCGTTTTTAACAGGTCTCGGAGCTGCGATAAAGACCACAATCTGAGAAGATGGAAAAAAAAATAGTATACAATAATGCTATGCAAGCTAATCTGAACCAATTTCTCCACTTGATCCAAGAAAACAGCCTTATCAGGTCTCAGTCGACGGCTTCCCTCAGGATATGTGGAAACTACATGCTATCAATTAAGCTTCTGCGGAGAGTAATTTCTCGTTCAATGAGAACAAACCCGCAGAATGTACTGTTAGCGGCACAATGCACTTTACTCTCACACAAGCCCCTTTGCTATCAGTACACTGAGCTGAGTCAAGCTCTGTTAGTGAGATACACCATGTTTTCTTATACGGCACAAGGATTCAGCCTCCAGAAAACCGACTGAATTTGCCATGTGCCTGTGGGAGATACAGGACCCGGGCTTTGATGCTGAAGCAATGAGAAATGGGCGCAAATAAAAACCACCGTGAATATTGTGCAAATCAATGAAACTCATGTGAACTCCTGAAGTGCTTCTCAGATTGAAAGACGAGAGCGCAGGGCAGAGGCACGTCTTTTTGACGATACACCCTTACCGGGAAGAGGGGAATCCTCCTATCCGGCAGCTCCAGCTCTTATTTTTCTGCTTTCAGAGCCAGCGCTACAGAGAATCTCCCGTTCCTCTTAATGCTTTCCAGCACTTCCGTTTGAATGTCACGGGGAAACACTACGTACAGCAGATATGTATTCATTATTTATTCCCATGATTATTTAATGACTCCTCCGAACACCATGATTTCCTGTTTGTTGTGAGACGTTGATAAGGCGACCGGGTGTAAAACCTGATGCAACGTATGTGTCCTATTTTCTGCTGCACAGCCTGGGAAGGCCCAAACCTCTACCTTACAGTGAGTCAAAAACCCTGAATTTAAATTAATAAAAATATCATAAAGGTTCCAAAACACTACCTCTGCCCAAGTGTGAAGTGCAAATGACATGGAATGAAAACTGGTAAAAACTTAACTGGTGAAAAAAAAAAAAAAAACAGTGAGAACATGATAAGCACAAATATTTGTCAGGTGTTAGGGTACATGCGTATCTATCCCATCATTTTGATCAAGCCTCACTGTTCCAGCAGTAATGAATAGCAAAGTTTTGAATACTTATGAATACAATATAATAGAATCATTACATAAATCTGTAATGTAACAAAATACTAACAAAAGTTAAAACACAAAATGGCATGATATTATATATGCATAGAGTTTTAAATATCAAATTGTTGATTTAAAATAGATCAAACCAAAAATAAAAGGAAGTTTAGCCATGGCTCAGAGGAAAGAGGCCAGCTATTAGGATAGATAACAAATAATTAAAAAAAAACATACATACAATCCACTAAAGACACAAAAGTTAAAACTATGTTTATTATAGAATATAACTAGCTGCAATGGATTATCAGTAAGATAATACTGTAATAAGTAATACTGCAGGAGCCCTTACTGATATTTTGTGGAGCTTTTGAAACCTGAATACGTTTTAAAAAGGTACTATTTTAAGCAATAATACCTATTATTGCTATGGGCCCATTACTATCTGAGATGACAGAAACACAGAACCCAAACAGTCCTAAGCGTATCTAAGCCCCCATCTCATTATCACTGAAGTCAAAATCATACTGACAGCAGCCCGGTTAGTTAAACCATGCTTAATAGGCTTGTAAATAAATTCTATTTAGTTTAACACGGTTATGAACACATCACCCCAAAAAAAAAACAGCTGCAATTACACAAGGTCTGAAAATGACACTGAGTGTGTGCTATCCTCAGTCCATGATTTAATGATGATGTGCTGCGTTCTGTTCAACGTTTTCTTTTTTTTCCCGTCTGGCTTACGCACTGATCGGTGAGTACGTTTGTCGATCCGTTTAGGAATTACGCACACGTAGCTACGCTTAGGTCATGCCCCATCAGCGCTGATCAAGAATTCACGTAACGTCGATACGAGAGCGTGATTTCAGCCATCGGTGTGAGGAAATTGAAAAGGTTATTAAGCATGGAACCGAGGGGCAGGGTGCGAGCGCCGTCTGTTATTACAACTACCAATATTAACAGAAAAGAGTCTTCTCTGTGTACCTGCAAATGAAGCCGAGTGAAAATCTTTACATTTCATCCCTCACAGGGAGGGGGGCCTGGAAGCTGTAATTGCCATGGATTTGTTTCGACACAAAGCCATATTGGGAGAGGAGGAGGAGAAAATGAAACACCTTTTAAAAAGCCTACCAAATTACCTCAATTCATATGGTACAACTCAAGGCAACTTTCTGCTGATCCACACACGAGATTGACCGCTACCATGAATAACTGTGTCCAGTAATGATCATTATCCTTTTATCCAGTTTAAACGGGAGACAGTTTGAGGCAGAGGCAGTCAGATAAATACATTTCTATTCTTAACAAGGAGCTGGCGATCCAGAGGAGCCTATGGGAGAAGAGGTGAGGCTTCAGCGCGTGATTAAAAACAGCTAAACTAAGAGAACAAATCAATTACTGAGAAGATCTGCTTTTTTCTGGGCACAAAGCTGTCACAAGATAACAAACAAAAGCCTAAAACCTCCTCTGGGGAGAAACGAGCCTCTCTGGCATACAGGCAGAGCCATCTTACTGTTCATAAGGCAAAAGGAGGGAAACTGGAACCTGGCACAGTTTGCAAATGGCTCCATGAGTACAGTAAAACAGGAGCACACAGCATGCATGAGAGGAACAGCAAAAGCGATGCGAATGCCTGCTAATGTTGATGCGGTCGCTCTTTTTCAATGACACTGGTATTCCGTGGAAAATGTATAACTCATAAATATTATGCTTCCCAAGCATGCATATAAATACAAGAAGGTACAGCTACTTTAAACAGAACTAAATTTACGAAACATCAAAATATTTATTCAGACCACATCCAGACCACCAAGGGGGGGGGGGGTGGGGGGTGTGTGGTGGGGGGGGGGCTGAAAATGCTTTCAGCATCATAATAATAACCGGTCAGCAAACATTACTGAAAAGCACAAATTGACTAGTGCAGACCAATGCAAAACACAAGCAGCATGTCCAGCTTACCCAGCAGGACCTGCCTCAGTTGCCTGATCTCCTCTGTGATTAAATCGTAACTACATGTAGCCCATCGATTCAAAACATACAGGAGTATTGGTGCCAAAAGTCGATCCTGTCTTTCCTCAGATTCTGGTCTGTTAAGCACTACCTCCATTTTGAAGGACAGATAAGCTCAGTTAAAAGATGTCTACATCAACAGGACATACGTTAAAAGTCATACTTTAAGAAAAAAAAATATATAAATATGTCTTGGTTGCTCATTAGTGAATCATTATTCGATTCAGAAAAGATTAGCACCAGAAACAAGCACCATTCATAGATGATGAAAACACACCTTTCAGGTTAAAAACTATCAGGGTTCAACACATTTGACAAGAAATTTACTGATTGAAGCAATCTCAGGTGGGGGCCACTTAATTAATTTTTCTTTTCCAACAAATAACCCACACAATTCCATACACTGACAGCCACTACCAGCAATCAGAGAAAAGAAGCACAAATCTGCAGTTTCCTGAGTATCAAATTATTTATAAACTTCAATTGCAACCTTAGCTTGAGGCAGAAAAATATAATCTCTGGGACAGGACAGAAAGAAAGGAGAAAGGGAAATACAGGGAGATCTAGAAAGAGAGACACAT
This sequence comes from Albula goreensis, assembly GCA_022829145.1. Lineage (NCBI taxonomy): Eukaryota > Metazoa > Chordata > Actinopteri > Albuliformes > Albulidae > Albula > Albula goreensis. The sequence goes on along the minus strand of CM040748.1, from coordinate 5,229,164 downwards.
GTTACTTCCCCATGAACCAGGGAGGGAGGTCACATGATCACTTCAAAGTAGTGACGATACCAACGCTAAATATACTGTTTATGACTTGTCTTCCCCCTAAAAACATACTTGACACGATTATCCTATATTGTTTATTATGGCTGAACCCTTCCATTCGTTTATTGAGCCTCGTCAAAGCACCGACCCATACTGCGGAGTGACATGGGATAGTGTAAATGAACAGTCGCAGCAGTTTCAATAATTAAAAATGTGTACTTCTGGTAAGCAATTGGAGAGATTTCTAAAAATCGAGCATGAAAATATTCGCATTCACTAAGAGCCAACTCGTTGCATCACACAAAGAGCAACACTGAAATATCGCAGCACGTGCTTTAACAAGAGCATAAACTAGCCGAAAAAAGACAGAGAATGTTGCGACCAGTTACGTTCAGTGCACTGCGCAAAGGATATGTGTTACAAACCAGTCTGAGACACCAGCTACGGGGACGAGTTGTCTGCTTGAGGCAGAAGAAGACCACGGGTGCAAGGGCCGGGTACGGAGGCTGATCCTCCTCATCCGACACCAGGTCCGGAGCTGGATCACGGCCACTGGACTCCCGTGATCCGGTACTCCCCTGAGCTGGGTTTTCGGCACTACCTCCCTCTTCCTCATCTCCGGGGTCCTCGCCCTGTCCTGATATCGGTACCCTCACCTCCTCACTCCCCAGGTAGTTAAAGTGCTCTCTTCCCTCGCCATCAGTCATGATAGCGCGGCTAGCAACGGGACCCTGCGGGGAATAGCAGAAGTGAGCTTAACTTTAAATGAAATAAGCTACGAGCAATAACACACTGAGAAGAAAATGCAGTTTCCCTACACAATGTTGTTGCATTGTTTGCGCGCAAAAGGCGGAATGGTTCATTTTTAATGCTTACTGACAAATATGTACTGCATTATTTTCCTGGCAATACACCGGGAACATATTTGCATTTAAATTAATTTTAATGCGCAAATACATATAGGTTGTTATAAAACACTTGCTGGTAAAAAAAAAAAAAAAAAAAAAAAAAAAAAAGGGTGTAATAAGAGGTTCACAAAAGGTAATTGCATTTGCATCTGTAAAGCAGTAGTCATACGTGTTTTTATTATTCAGTTTCGTATAACGGATGGTTAAATAGACTAAAAGTTGTAAAGATTAATGAATACAATACCTTATAGTTGAGGAATTAGTTCCCATAAGCATCGCCTCTACTTCCAATGCACAGCGGACAAATTCCTCATGGAGCTCAATATGCATTTATTCCAATCCATCAGCGTACTCCCAGTATAGATTCTCTTCACAAATCCAGCTGTATTCACAATGAAGTGAATTAATCAGACGGCGAAAACAAACTCTCAACATAAAGTAATTCTTTCCTTGCGTCCTCAAAATATTAAACATTAATATCAGAATACAAACTGCCGGCAGCGCAAGAAGAGCGTCTGCGTTGGTCGAGGCTCCGTGTAGTTCTGAGACGCCAAACTTCTGGTTTACCGGGAGCTCTGTGACACGTGATGCTGAAGTCTGAAAGCAGAAAGAAGCTTGGAGTTCCCTGCATCAGCACCGAAAGCTGAGTCAAACTCGGTCGACTGGCGTCGCTGGATAGACCCCACCGCTTCTTTTTCTCAAAAAATAAATGTCAGGTTGCTCTTACTTGTACCTAAACCTCTTTATTTCGACAAGTAGGAGGCTGCATTTTCTTCTAAACAATAGTACACGGGAAGAGACAACATCGAAGCATGATTTGTTCCGCTCTGTTTAGGTACCTAAGTAAGCGCATTGTGAAATTTTATTTGTTTAAGAGTTTACGCTTATGTTATTTTTGCTGCTTACTTGTCTGTGACTTAAAGGCACGGAGGAAAGACACACTCGACTTATCAGCTTTTCTGCAGAACTTTTTACTTTATATAACATCCTTAAATAAACGGCATATACCGATAAACCGCATGTACTGGCTTATTTCGCATCAAGAAAGCTACTAAAATGGTTTAATGGTAAGAAACATTGTGGTAATTAAAGGGTGAGTGTGGCTAAATATTAAATATTTCTATAAATCATACATTGTTAATTTCATATAACGCGTATATCTGAGCAGTTATTTGCTGAATTTCCGTTCCGTTTCCGTGTTGTATGTCTCTGTCATGCATTAATCTATTGCTGTTTTGCTGTGAATATTAACCAATCATAATATGTATTGCCGTAGAACCAGGGAAGGTTAAGCGCGTGCAGTGTAATATGCAAACCCTCTGAGCTACACCTCTGCGCTGGCACGGAGTTCCAATTCAGTTTCGAAGCGGCTGTGCGTAAAAATGGCTACAGTCGTTGAACAGCCAACACAAACAGAACGATTGGGGTTTTCTTTTGGACATAAAGAGAATAATACCTATTTGGCTGACAGCACTGTACGATACATATTTATTTTTTTTTTTTGAAGAATTTGCTTGCTTGGCGGATGACAGACTCGCTGGATTTCTTCCCTTTGGACTGCATACGCCTCCAGTTTTAGAGACGATGCCAAGTTGCAGCAGTGTAGCTCTTATTGACATCAGCTGCGAATTAGGCATGCTTACATGGAAATAAGGGTTGATTAATATTTCATTACCAAGGCAGCTTGTTTAATTCAGTCAATCCTTTAAAGCATTTTCAAAAAAATGTTTTCGTTTGAAGTTTTTTTTTGTCTTGACTGACGTACATTTATTTGTCAATAAATATACAGTGAGATTTGACCTGGAGGAAATGACAGGCTTATTTTATAGCCTACAGTAATGTGCAGCTGTAAATCTTCTTTTGGTCTGTGATATCCTACCATTGAAAATTCATTACGAGACGTTTCTTTTAGATGTGATGCTAACAAGGACATTGAAGAAGAATACAGTGTGTCAATGTATTTATGATTCAACACAAAAGTTCAAATTACACAGTTTTAATTTATTGTGATACATTATTGCAGTAAGATATTGATACAGCTGAGTGGACATTAATATATGAATTTGCAAGTTGCATGTTGTTAGCCTCCTATCAGAACCCATTACTTTGATACTTAAGATGTAAATACATACAGAACCTCGTTGTTTGGGAAGGTGCCCCAGATTAGGTGTCTTTAAACCATTTTCCTGCATTTCTCAACTATGGGGGAAAGAAGGACAAATGGCAGAAAAAAAGTCATTGGACCATGCCTGACCTTACAAGCATGGCACAAAAGGGATAAATGACACTAAAGCTATTGGACCAGGCTTGACCTCTGAACTTTGACCTTTTCACAACAGCTTTTGTCAGTGGTAGTGCGACTTCCATTACTTGTGGTGTGTGCTGTTACGGCGTCTGAGGGGTTAGCAGGAGGGGCTGTGATGGCACTGCCACGTGCCACAGCCACACATGATCGACAGGCTGCACAGCCTCCCCGCTCTCCATAACATACAACAACGACGACACACAGGGGTTAAAAAAAAGCCCCGCACGTGACATCAGGACACAAGGCTGTGAACTGTGAAGACTAACATCAAATAAGCTCAAAACGCAGAATTATTTATGCTCTACATGACAAATTCATGCAAGTTTAAAAAACACAAAGTGTAGTTGTGGCAGCCATGACATCACTTCTGTTTTCAAGACGGTTGTTTCACCTAACCCTGTCAACAGCACTTGAGCTCCCTGATCAAACCACTAATGACGAATGAGCCGGTCTGATTCCGCATTCAATATGAGGAACTTTGCTGGGGTGGATTGTCACCAGGTGTCAGCGAGAGAGAAATCCCTTCAGATTTGCAAGGAAGGTTTCCCAGATTCGTGCAGTAAACCTTCCATGCAGCAGACAATGGTGTTGAAATATGCATAACCTAATCTATTATAGAGGCTGAATGCTGGGATTTCAAAGGGAATGGATGCCTATTCTTCCCCCCCAAATGTAACTATTTCAATATGGCCACAATGCCAGAAGAACATTCGGGGGGATTGGGAACCAACCAATATCAGCTACCACTGATTACATTGTCAATGAGATCCTAGAAAATATATTCAGTATATACAATTTCAAATGCATTTAAAGTACTTTTTAAGTGGAAACCAAAAATGTTTTTTTTTCATTGAATTAATACATATGCATATATTAATACATATGCAACAATACAAAGCACAATTAAAATACAAAAAAAACATTTATATGGTTCAAAAATCTTCTAATGTATTTTTTTGAATTGAATTCCACTCTATAATCAAAAGCATGCAACAGCCATCTTCTCTTCTCCAATCATAAGAGAGATGACTATATCATCATAACATCAGTCAGTGAGATATGGAGATGCATCTGTGTGATTATTGATTGAACTATAAACTTTGCAATCAGCCTTTTCTGCCCGGCAGTCCCAAGCCCTTCAGGAAATGAGTATCATACACTCAAAATTAGGCATTTCAAATCATTCTGTGATTGAAACATTTCTGAAAAAGATGAAGAATATGCAAAACTGTGGCCTTACTTCATCAAATACACACTCTTTTGTAAAAAGAAAATAAATAGATTTATATACCCAAGCAGAGCACTTTCTTACAATTCAACATTAAAGTTTGCAAAATGGAAACCCAAAATTCCTGGAAGCCTCCATCATGTTTAAGGGTTGCAACTGGTCAGAGGCGCAAAACTCTGGCTTCAGAAAGTAAAAGTCCTACCATATATTTGTTCCGCCATTCACTAAAACCAGGTGAGTTCAGTAATTAGCTCATCTACCTGGCTGAAGAGCCGTGCTGATTAGAATCGGTTTGTCTGTTTAGTGCATGGGTGGAACGAATCCGTGGTAGTACTTTCACTTTCTGAAGCCGGAGTTTGTCAATTCTGCATCTGGTCCTCCTCGAGTTCCATTGTCCTCAAGCATGGAGGCCGCCACTGGTGTCATAACAGTAAACATGATGGAAGCCAGCATAACTAGTATGCACAACTAATCAGTTCTGAAGTGAAACAAAAGACAATTTTCATCATCTAATGCTCATTAAATTTGTGAAGTGAAGGGGGGTAACCAACTTGGATAATGGTGAATTAATTTGCGTTGTTTATTAGCTGTGCCATGAAGACATCATGGCATTTTTATGATTAGCAGAGCAGAAGATATCAAGGCTTGTGTTGCATAAACAGGGGCATGCAAATTTCCAGCAGGCAGTCAGTGCAGACAGCTTGTCAGACTCAGTCCTGTGCCCTGATTCTCACCTACCCTCAGACTGCCAAACCCTCGCCTCTCTACCCCTCTCTGCGCTGCTGCTGCAGCCTCCCTCTAAGTGATATCCGCCTAATTTAAATACATTTTTTTTTGGTGGTCAAATGAATCGGTACATCCACAACTGTAAAAGGATATGGGAACGGTGCTGTTCACAGAATTAGAGATAAGGTAATAATTCTGCGGGGAAAGTTCTGATATTCTGTTCACATTTCTATCAAATTCAGCCAGACTTTTTTTTTTCCCATGTAAGAATCTGATGTTTTAGGCTGGATAAACCGCCAGAACTGGGCTTTCATTTTCATTGTTATCTGTTATGCTTCAGGAATCCATCTTACTTGCAGAACTAGTAACAGTACAAGTGGAAACTATACATTCTGCTCCACTTATGAAAGAGATAGATGATTCTAGATCATAAGCAACAATCTTTTATTTCATCATTTCCTATTAAACAAAGACCATTAGCTTCCTGGTCAGATATGTTTTTTTAAAAATTGATGACATTGTTTTTTCAAAAAATCTTATCTTGTATCTTTAGTTTAATGGACATATTGATCTATTTCATATTAATCTAGTTTTCTAAAGTGTTTAGTCATATCATATCAATCACTTATTGCCATATATGTATCCTTATAGATGTGTAGATTGCATGGCTGTTTCCCATTTTCCTCTTTAACTGTTTTTATTACTCATTTATTTGTTCACTACACACTAGTATGAAACTCTGTGGGAAAAGTGGAGCAAGCCATTGTTTACAAAACAGATAATGGCTGGCATGCCTGACATAGCACTTCCTGTCATTTAAGTGGAAGTCACAGTATTAAAAGGGCCTGCGGCATTTTTGGTGGGAAGAGAACAAAAGCCTGGACATGTGAAATCATACCAGTACTTACACAAACATGCAGACTTATACCATCAAATAACACTTTATCCCATCATTACATTACTGTGGTCAGCCATACATTGTCTGAAACAGCTGTGCACTTCAATCCGTAAAGTGGTTTTAAGCCCCCGCACTCTCACATATTCCTTGTATCGCTCAACTTCCTGTACTGGATACCTCACCGTGCAGTGCAGGACACCACTTCCTGTTCATGATGCCGTGCCTTATTTGAGCCAACATGGTGCCTTGTCTGGTGGTCAGCAGCTGTTGCCTGCATGGATATAACCCCATATATGCCAAAAATGAAAGGCACGTTGTCCAGGCGCCTCACAGGGGAAGTGGACACTGATCCCAAGAGAAGTGCAAAGCTTGGGGTCTTGTTTGATCAAGCAGATAACACATATACACGGTTAAGGAGCTTAGCCCATTTACTGCAGGTGGAACAGAGAGTATTAGCTCCATCATAGGCTGGCACAGCCTGGCAGAGACTCTGTCTTATAATGGGAACAGCATACGCTCACCTGCTCCATCTTGCTTGTGCAGCTAATAAATGTGGATATTTTTTTTTTTATATGACGAATATGACAGGGGCAGGTCAAAGACAAAGAGGATTGCTCTGCGGGATGAAGCAGGCCTGTGTGACACAGAGGGACTGATTAGCGGAGCCGCGGCTCAGGAAACGTAATGGATCCGCTTTGTGTTGAATGTGTGATCTTCCTGTGCCTCTGCCGGTCTGCCTGTCTGTGTAATTCTGTAGGAAAGGGGTGATGCTAGCGCCTCGACTTCACCAGTTCCTCTGTGCCTTTCAGGAAGGTCTTCCTTTCTCTATTGTGCCAAGATATAGACCCAATCTGTGCGCAGACTGTTCATACCCTCTGTGTGGTCTTTTCTTTTAAACAGACCTGATTGGTATTACTTCACAGAAGATTTTATTGGCTTCTGGAGAAAGTGGCTATATCCACTAAATTTCCAAAGGTGTGAGATCCTGGGCATTGGACTTCCTGTTGTTTTATTCATGAGCCGTGGAGAAAAATGAGAGAAAAAAACTAGGCTATCTACATTATTTTATCCATGAGTGATGCGCTGCCTAGAGCGGGTTGCCATGGCGACCAATTAAAGCACATAATCTATGAGAAAGCATTTTATTAGGTCTGCCGACTAAACAAGCGGATTGAATCTGGGAATCTCTGCCAAAGTAATCTGAAGAGTGTGAGAGGAGAGGGCGCGAGAACCTTCAGAGGGGAGTGCTGTGGTCTCGCTCGGGGTGGGGGAGTGATGACAGAGCGACTGCTCTTTGCATGCGAGGCCCCCGACCATAAATCTGAAGAGCAGTTCTGCCACCCGCCCTCCGCACAGCGCTGCTATACCCCAGACATGTGAAGCAGTCAGGAATGAATTTCAACAAATGATAATGGAAATGAGGACATTTTTTTAATTTTGCCTGGGTATGAAAAATGTTGCTTCTCCAGCCCAGCGCTGGTCCCCGGCAATGATTTGCTCTGCATTGCCTTGAACAGACTCACACACACACACTCACACACACACACACACAAACTCTCTCTCACACACACACACACAAACTCTCCCTCACACACACACACACACACACACACACAAACTCTCTCACACACACACACACACACAAACTCTCTCTCACACACACACACACACACACACTCTCTCTCACACACACACACAAACTCTCTCTCTCACACACACACACACACACAACTCTCTCTCACACACACACACAAACTCTCTCTCTCACACACACACACACAAACTCTCTCTCTCACACACACACACACACAAACTCTCTCACACACACACACACACACACACACACACACACTCTCTCTCTCACACACACACACAAACTCACACACACACACACACACACACACTCTCACTCACACACAAACACACACACACACTCTCTCACACACACACACACACACACACAAACTCACACACACACAAACTCTCTCTCACACAAACTCACACACACACTCTCTCTCACACACATACACACACAAACACACACACACACTCTCTCACACACACACACACACACACACACACACACACATCACTCACACACAAACTCTGTCTCACATACACACACACAAACTCACACACACACACAAACTCTGTCTCACATACACACACACAAACTCACACACACACAAACTCTCTCTCACACAAACTCACACACACACTCTCTCACACACATACACACACACAAACACACACACTCTCTCTCACACACATACACACGCAAACTCACACACACACTCTCTCTCACACACACACACACACACAAAGTGCTTATAAACTTACAATTTAAGCATGTCCAGAATTATCTGAAAGGTCAAAGAAAATGAATTGCTGTACTGATTGCACTTAAACCAACATGATGTGTACAACTAAAAATGTTGGAATGTTGGAAATGTACTTTAGTTTAAACATTTTAAGTAAGATCTTTCACCGTGACTTTTTTGACATTTTTATTTTAGGCATTTTATTTTAACATTGTGTTATTCATTTTTCAGCTCATTTCAGACAACCTCTCCTCCCTCTGGGTTATATGTCTGTTACAGCTTGGTTTGGAGTTATTTACAAGATCAATCCTATTAAAATGCTGTTTGAAAGGGCACAGCTAGCACGGTCCATACAGATGAGAAAAGCCTTTAAAGCAACAAAACAGGTTGTCTGTGGCTTGAAACGCATTAGCGTGACGCACCTGGTGCTAAAACAGCCGATCATAACATACAGTATAAGCTTCTCTCTCCGATTCTTTCAGTGTTTTCAGATCAGGTGGTGGCTGATTTAACACTCTCCATCCCCGAAAGTCGTACAAAAAACTTCAAATGTGTTTCTGAAACATAAATATTATGTGGAGGTCTCTTTTCTTGATTTACTCAATAGGCTGCAACTGTAGCAATAAACGTGCTTTATCAAATACCCGCCATAATCAATTTTCATAATGAAACCGCATCAGATTTCACCCTTTTGTGACAGTTATTCGAGAAACCGTTCACCTGGAAAATGCGTGCTTTTGCCTTTGGGAAAAAATTCACAGCTCCTGTCACACGTGGTGATGTCACATATCTGTGATTACCTTATATGGATTATGCGCAACGCAGAGGTCAGACACAGGTCAGGCCTGGTTCTTTCAGTCGTGAGAACAGGGAAAGGTTCTGAGTCTCTGCGCACTGCTGCTATACTGTAATTAAAGCTCAGCCAGTGGCATCCTTCGAACGGAAACAGCTCGGGGGAGAAATATTAAAAATGGTTCAAGGGCTGCAGAAAAGTGTCTTTGGGAGTTTAGCTGTGGAGAAGGAAAGGTTGAGCCTGTAGTGTAATGGACTGCAGGTGCCCTTTGGTATTTTGGGGTGAAGATTACCCACAATGCAATGGGGTGCAGAGAGACGCTAGTTTAGTGGGGTGCAAATGGCCGACTGTTTAAAGAGATGTAGGAAGGCTCTAATATAGTGGTGAGCTGATAGCCCAGAATGTAGTGTAGGGTTGTGGGGTGTTAGGGGCGGTGGTATTTTGGGGTGCACATGGCTTACAATGTAATGGGGTGAAGAGACACTGTACTAGACTAAGGGGTTGAGGCCAGTGGAAGTTCTGGATATATACACATGCATATACGTGTGTGTGTGTGTGTGTGTGTGTGTGTGTGTGTACCACTTAAAGACTGAATATCAGCAATTGTTAGTATCGATGTAATTGTTGATTTATAACAATCAGTTCTTGTAAATGATTGTTTTGGCAATGCAATGCTGATGTGTGGTTATGCCGATATCGCTCATTTGAGTTAAGATCGATTGATTTCTGCGCAACACGCTCCTCTAAAAAGGCTTTCACTGCACACTGCACCTTTCAGCGGGACAGCTACGCTGTGGCAGGACACAGACGCTGGTTATCAGGACGAGCTCAGGGGTAGCCGGGCTTCACGAGCCCAAACCCTGCTCTGACTGCAGCAGAGGATGGGTGGAGTGAGTTCTGCTGTGTCAGACGAGCGCTGAGATTCCTCCCGGGGCATTAGATGGGATTTATGTGTTTTTTATCTGTAAAAGTTGGATCGGGAAAAACAAAACAGTCTGCAGGTTATTGTGCGGGCGGTAATGGGTGGTGGTTATTTATGCTTATATGTACTCCCCTACAAAAGTCTTACTGTACATCAGATACTCAGTGGCTTTGCCTAGAGCAGAGAGATGGGAAATGGCAGTGGTCTGCAGTAACTCCGTAACCCGTGTTTGTTGGCATTAATTGTTCTGCAGTACAATGTTTGCAAAACCTTCTGGGATGGCGCTCCAAATCAATTTTTATGGAGTTGCATATATAGTGTTACCTAAGCTCTGCGTCAAGCAATTTGTTTTGTTTTGTTTTGTTTATTTGTTTGGGGGGGTAACACTTTAGAATGAGGGTGTATGAACCATAATTAGTAAATGCTATGATTTATGATGAACAAATGCTTTACTAATGCATAAATAATTTCATTCATGCTAACTAAGTACTTTATAAATTTAGAAGTAAATGCTTATTAAATGTATTCCTTAAAGTCTAGCCATGATTGGGTATGTAGGAACTAACATTACTCATTGTATAACCGAATTATACTGTACTATATATATATATATATATATACATATATATATATATTAGTAAAGGATTAAATTAATTTATTGTATTTAAATGTAAGTAAATGTATTTTTAAGCTGGTGATACACCCTTATTATAAAGTGCTACAATTTTTTTTGGTTTTATTTTGTTTTCTTTCATCATTTAAATCCATGGCACAGGTGAACCCTGGCACACCTGAGCTCACCGGCTCCCCCTGCAGGTGACTGGCAGAGCTGAATAATGACTGTGACTGTCCTCACAAAAGCCCGTCAGGTATCTGTGTAATGAAACAACACACCAACACACCATAGTCCATCCCTTTAAAAGCTTGAAGAGCCTTTTATGTATTTTATATATATATATATATATTTATTTATGTATTTTTGCTTGCTGGGTCTTCATATCTTAACAGAGAAACAGGGTGATTTATTTTTTCAGTCCCAGAGCTGGAGTGGATAAAGCACCGCCGTATCTCTATATCCGTGCCAATAATAAAGAAAGATCAAAAGCCCCCTCCAGTCAACCAACAACAGCTAAGGTCAGCTTGTTAAAATGTTTGTGTGAGTGTGTGTGTGTGTGTGTGTGTGTGTGTGTGTGTGTGTGTGTGTGTGTGTGTGTGTGTGTGTGTGTGTGTGTGTGTGTGTGTGTGTGTGTGTGAATGCACTGCGTTTGAGTATTTGCTGCTACAGAGACACTCATGCAATCCACTGCAGCATGTCTTAGTTGGACATATCAGGATTATGGATGCAGTATTCAGTGTGGAAGCAATGAATGGTAAGTAAGTAAGTGATTTCTGCTTCGTGATTTGTTTCCACACATAAGCCAGTATATTCATGACAACAGTCATTCTGAGATCCAGATCTCAGAGACAAAACGGGGAACAAAGGAGACACAGCCTCGAAGGAGAATGTGACTTAAAAGATACTGCGCTTATAAGATATCTACACTGCTGGTACAGCTTCAGCAGGTGCACAGAATTTTCTCATCCCAGTGTTTACAGAAGAACTGGTATGACACAGAATTGGTCTGATGTCCCGAGGGGGGTGGGGTGGGGGGCGGTAGAACCATGTCTTATCCTATTAACTATCAGCCAGGTCAGTCCTCTCAGTAAATTCATCCCGAGAAACCGTGTTTTTCCTGTCCACCCCTGTGACTCCTGTTCTCCTGCTCTAGGAGTGAGTGACAGGCTGGGGGAGATAGGGCTGTAACCGAACTGTGGGCACAGCTCAACGAGCCAGATACGCTTTTAGCCCATTATGCTTCTCCCTCTCCCTCACACTTATTTCAGCTAAAGGTTCTTGGGGAGTATGGAAAGGCATAACATTGAGAGGCAGTTGTTCCCTCTTTTTAAATGTTGACGGTAAAAAAAAAAGACCAGCATTTGCTCAATACAAGCCGTCATTCTTCCCTGTATTCACGGCTCATGGTGTGAAAGTCCATGTATGATAAACAGTGTATTTGCCATCAGTGCATCGGCCTCCTGGGGCTTCATTATGCATTTTGTTTCTACTTCGACACCACCGAGGTCACACACTCTCGTGTCATATTTACCCTGTTACAGACGCATGGCCACTCAGCCGCAACACAATGCTCTAAATACCACTTCACTATCCCATCTATATTTCCTACGCTGAGTCGCATAAGAAATCACCGGCACTCCATGTAGTTTCAGTGTAATATGTAATGTGTATCTTGACGTATCATTTGCTTACTGTGTACACTAACCATGGTGTCATGAGGAGGGAATGAATCTACGCAAACTCCTCCTATGATCTCAGCGTGGAGGCAGAGTGGATCCTCTCTAATATGGGGCTAAACAAATATAGACCTTATCTGAAATAGTGCTGCAGGTCTTCTGCTCCAGCTCCTCCTCTCTAGGCATCCAGCAGAACACTGACAGCTGCGCAGTTCTGGAACCCGCCGTGTCCATCCCCCGCTGTGTCCGTGGTAACAACCCCCCAGTCCGTGCTGTGAGAGCTCAGTCTTCCATTTGTCTCTGTGCTATCAGAGGCGCCCCATTACATGGCAATGAGACAGAAAACCACCACACCTCCGTCCCATTGTTTCCAAATGAGGCCGGAGCCGGGGGTTCACCATCTCCCCCTCCCTCTGCGTGCTCCATCAGCGCCCGGAAATAGGTCACACGGACAGTCAATCAATCCGCTGTCCCTCCGCCTCTTATTATATCAGATTGCATATTTTGTTGCCATCCCATGAATCACGCACAAAAAAAGATATGAAATAGTAATAACTATGGTTAGCCATCTTGGATTAGACCCAACCATTAGTCATGACAAGGGAGCTATAAAACAGGGAAGCCTTCCGGCTTGGAGCTACACGGAGGGAGCTGCTTTCATTTTCCGCCCGACAGAGACAATGTGTCTCTTTTAAACCCTCGCGGAAGCACGGCCGTTTGTCTCTGCGCTAATTTAGTCCTGATAAGTACGTTTACCCCGGCTCACCATCAAACAGCAGACTCCCTGAAACGGTCCATTTCCCTGTCAGGCCTGAGCTCGCACAGCGAGAGAGCAGCGGATGAGCTCTGCGCCTGGAGCTGCACCAATGACACCAGGTCCCTTCACAAAACCCCAAACCCCAAAAAACGAAAAGGGACCACCTATCACCTGGCGGTCACAAAAACCAGAGGGGTCATTCCATACCAACTCACCTAGGACCTCCAGGTCATGCCATTGATTTTCTTCAAAAAATTAATGTAAAAATAGTTGAAGTTTGGCCCTCTGACCTCAATTTCATCACTTTTGTGTGTGTATTCTAAGCCTCACAAATTGTTCATTTTTCACTGGCTTGGGCTGAAGTCGGTACTGAACATCGAAGAAACCCTAAGAATAATTTGTAACATGTATTCATGTCAATAGTTGTTGCCTAATTTTTACAGTAATCAAATTAATACTCACCAGTGAGGCACACGCTCAATTTCCTTTTAGAATCTTCATGCACAGCAAAAGTGTCCAGTGTTAATATAACACTAACAGTGCTCATATGAGAGCAGCTGGACTCATATGTACAATGTAAGAGTTGAATTAACACCAGGGTGCTTAATTTCAGTGTGCGCAATGCGATGAAGCAGGGTTTGCTTTGTTGATGCAGAAAAAAGGATATTCTCCCATCTCACCTTCCCCTACTTATCATTACTCTTATCATACTCATCTCTACTGAAGAAAATACCTTCCCTCATATCTGCGTGAAATTCTGTGCATTGAGCAGCACATCGACACCATTTGGTTTTACACATACCATGAAAGTATGGTGGCTTTCATGGTATGTGATGGCTCATCATTATCAGTCTTCACAAATAAAAGATACTCAAATATGATCTATAAAAATAATATTTTTATGGATGTTTCTCTTTGTATATTTCCAATAACTTGGTCCCAACTTTGTAACTGGTAACGCAGTTTAAATCCACAACACACCAGTAGCTGCCATTGTAGAATTCATTACAAGGTAGCTGCTTTTGATAAAACCAACATTAATTTAATTAACAGACCAATTACAATATACTGTAATAAAACAAAGGGCTGCGTTAACTGATTACATTATACAACACAACTCCGGCTATGAAACATGCGAGTGTTCGTATTAAATGGCCACCTGGTTAGTACATACAGACGGGCACACTGGATGGTCCACAGATGGAGTCGTTTTTGCGCAGACACCAATGGCGTGTTCCTTCACAACACAGCACCCGTTAATGACAACGCCGGTTACATAATGAGGATTTAAGAGGTGAAGTTAAATGCTCGAGCAGCATTCACTGAATTGTATATAATACTTCAGTACTTCAGTAATTAGAGAAAGCACAGAAAGTACAGAGATCATATGGTGTAGTCTGTAAGGCAGCTGACTCTCGAGTCCCATATAAAGATCTCCGCGTGACTGGGGTCCAATTCCCTGCTGATGCAGCTTTCCGTTCTGCCATCCCTCTTTGACTCTACCCCTCTCTGCTTTCCCACTGTCTGAATAAAAGTGGAAAAAGATACCGAAGGAGTGTGAACTGCCTGCTCTCCTTTTTAAAACAAAAAAAAAAAAAAACAAAAAGAAAGTAAAGACAATGGAGAACACCGGGGAGAAATACTGGGACTTAAGTGTGCGAGTACCAGACAGTCAACGAGTTCATTTGGGGGGAGGTTCTATGGTGTGTCCTCCTGGCTGGGGGGAAATGGAGGGAGAGATAGCCACCACTGTCACATTCATACATACTACTGCACTGTGTTTAAGAGCGACCATGGACCGTAGAAACAATACAACTCACAGGACTGATTTATCCTGATCACGCCCATTTAGCTCGTAGCGATACCGAGCCAATCAATCTTTTTGACTGCAATATCAGCCATTGGCACAGTGCACCACTGTGGGCAGCCTTGAGTCGCCTCACTGTGACGTCTCGCAAAATCACAATCATTTTGTCATTCGGACTCGGCGGTGCTACCTGAGAGACGGCGTTCCGCCCGATATCAGAGCGTGTACCACGCGGTCCGCTCGCAGTGAGGCACAGAGCCTCCCGTCTCAGTGAAAGCTCTCCAAGGGCATCTCTCATCCCGCACTTTATTATGTTGTATTTCAAAACGCAATTACATCGGATAACTCTTGCTTTTGCGCTCAGCAAATCAAACGTGCCGTTTGAGTTACACGGCGCAATCGCTGGAAGCCGTAAAGCCCTGATGGCTGACATCCAATATAAATTTGCATGGTGAGAGGCAATAATGATGCATGACCCCCACCTGCCCGCCCCCCCTTTCCCGCCACCCTTCCCTTTCTGCTTGCTGTGTTATCTTGCTAAATGGAGCTGGGTTATGGTCTTGCATTTATCTTAATCTCTCCTCAGCTGTGACAAGTCAGGGTACAGCCACAGCCGTGGGAGAGGGAAACAGCACACCTGTTTATGCTCCAGCCGGTGAGATGGAACATGACAGACACCGCCGACCCCGAGCAACCCCCGTTTTGTGGGTAGTGTAGTTCTCCAAAAGCACGTTCTGTAGTCCAAGCTGAATTTTCCAGCAAGCATAGCATAGTGAGTCATGTTACATGACACGGTCATACCACGTGATCGCGAAAGAGGAAGAGATGGGACGCCAGGGCTGGTTTATTTGCAGGAGCCCTTTGATGAGTCAGACAGAGCTCAGAGCACCTTTGACTGTCTGTCACCACCACACTGTTCTGGGAGCTCAGTTTTACCAGCAGCAAATGGAGTAAAAGCAGGAGAGCTGACATTTAAGAGACAGGGCCATTACAGGTGGACTAACACAGTTTGCCATTAACAATTTACAGTAATTGCCCAACTGAGTTGAAGCACATATATTGTTTTGCACTTTTCTCCCCCTCCCCAGCGTATTCTTGCCTCCCTTGGCCAGCCGCTGCTGACTGCGTTTTATTAGGTCATTATGATCTCAGCCATCCAAAGCTGGAGCCGGAGCTGGAGCTGAGCCACCGCGCGCCGCTAACCTCCTGATCGACATTTATTGATGCGATGTAGATCAGCTCGCTGTCCTGCCGTACGGATGTCCTAACTTTAATGCTAATGGTGATTTACCCCCCCCCCTCCCCCTCCCCCTCCCCTCCCCCACACCCACACCCACACCCACACCCGACCTCCCCGTTCATGGTAATCATTGTGTCCTTGCTCTCCATCAAGAATCGTTTGTACCGGTCACAGAGGGCATTCCTGCAAAAAAAAAAAAAAAAAACTCATTTGGCACCAGCAGTAAATGTAACTAATGAGAGTCATCAACAACGTGAAAGAACTTAAACCTGTTTCAGATGTTCACCTTGCCCCGTTTAGATTAGGGGTATGAGATGAGGCTAGCTCACACAGTGAAAGAGAAAACTCAAAACCCAGGATGGTCGGGAGCAATGGGAGGAAGAGAATTCCCACCCGGCTCACCACATGGATTGTGAGGAGAGACCCCCACGATGCAACTCTCAGTGCAAGTTCCCTAAATCCTGGGCTGGAAGCGCAATCACCTTCCTGTCGGGCTCGTTGGGGTTGAAATTTTCTGCCTGATTACAGTGAAAAGAACGTGGAGATTTTAACTCAGATCCTACAGCTGTTGACTTACGGCTGCAGAGGTTACAGTTATTACCCTTTTCCATCAGCCGCTGTCATATTCCATTTTCATCCCTCTGTGCGGGGAAAAGTGGCCCTTTTTCCATATTCCACTAAACTGAGCAGAGCCCTTTCGCGGCTTCTCCCCCCTCAGCTACAGAAATCTCATCTCCATCCCCTTGAGATGCTTCCCCCGCATGAATATCTTTCCTGAACTTTCCGGGATGTAATAGCGAATAGCACCTGGGGGGCTTTTTTTTTTTTGTCGGATCAGGAGGGTGCTAACTCCAGATGGGTGATTCAGCACAATGGGGAGGAAAGAAGAAAAAAAAAAAAAAACTCCCCTACGTTTCGACTGCCAGTCGTGCCGTAGACTGATTATATTTAGCGCTACCCAACTCCAGACGTGAGGGTCTGTAATAAATTTAGCCTTAATGCAGACGGCCGCACTGAAAATGACCTGGAAAGAAAGGAGAGTGAGGAGCCGGTTCCAGGAACCGCGGGGGGTTTTCTCAGCCTCTCAGCTTCCCAGAAAAAACCTTAATGAGATGTGTGGGCCCTCGTTTAGAGTCCCCAACGAAACGCTAGGGGTATTCGAAAGCCTCACCCAGAGTATCTCCAGCACCTCCGGCCCCCTCTGAAGGAGGACGGTGAGCGTTTGAGGGGGGCTGTCTTAGTGTGAGTTACAGCGGGTTTTTCATGTACAACATTAAACATAAATGTTACCATCTGATGCATTGTACCAGAGTTAGCCTAAGGCTAATTTTCATCTGCAGTCCCATAGCAGGTCACAATTAAAACTTCCACTCAGTGACAGAACAGCATTAAGCAAGCTAGACAAACAAAACAGAGCACATCATACAATTCATATACAAAAATATATCTCACACACACACACACACACACACACACACACACACACACACACACACACACACACACACACACACAACTTGTCAGCACCATGTGTATGTTACACAACTTGAAAGCAAGGATATTTGAATACCTAACAAAACGAAAATAAGGCACGTTATCTCCTCAAATCAGGTGACACTTTGAGCCTCAGTGATACTCAACAACAAAGCCGGACGCCGGAGAGGTGTCGTTTTTTTTTTTTGGAGAGGAGCCGGGAGTGGCTGGTTTATTGGGCCAGGGGCGGGGCATCTAGGCAGCGTGTTAATATGAAGATATAAACACGGGATTCCTCCGGCCGCCACGGCCAGCATGCCTCCCCCCCTCTGGCTCTTGAGTGGGAAAATGTTTACAGTGAACCTGGGACTCCTCTCGAGAGAAGGAGACGGGGAACACTCTGTAAGGAAGCAGCTGTCGCACTCGGCCTTCCTATCAACAGCAAGGTTAACACTGACGCCATCCATTTCAGAAATGCACTAGATTTCGTATTTTTATTTTTTTAAATTTTGGTACCATAAACTGTGCGATGCATCTGACCAATTCAGCAAAAATATGTCTGTGTGCTTCATAAATCACATTATTTTACAAATTAGTCAGCAAACAAAACATTACCATACAATGGTAGCTATAGAAACATAACTTTCAATTGTGAATACCAGGCCATAAAACGAATAGCCAAGTATATTGTATACTTGTATAGGGCAGTACAGTAATCCAGGAACACAGTCAAACTAACTAAACTATTTTAAAGGGTTCGCCAAATAATTTACAGATCAACAAATCTGTTCAGCATAAGAGCTGTGCCGTCATTGATAATAAGGTTTGATAAGAGTCGAGGACTCTTATTATGGTGTGAGCTGACTTTGTTTTTTTTCCTTGTAAGTTTAAAAGGAGTGTTGAATATGTGAACAGCGGGGAGAAGCAATGCAAAGGCAGTGGACCATACCAAGACTGTACTTACATCACTTATGCCGAACATATGCTTTACTCTGTTTATGTCTGCCCTGGGGACCGCACCGCCTCCCCCCCCAGACTGCCACTGCCAAACAAATACGCATGCATGCACACGTGCACACACTAACACACACTCACAAACACAAATACATATGCTAACACACACACACACACAAACATATACCATAACATATTCACACACACAAACACACACACACACTGACACACACTCACAAACACAAATACATACACTAACACACACTCACAAACACAAATACATATGCCAACACACACACACAAACACATACAATAACATATTCACACACACAAACACACACACACACTAACACACACTCACAAACACAAATACATACACTAACACACACTCACAAACACAAATACATATGCTAACACACACACACACAAACATATACAATAACATATTCACACACACAAACACACACACACACTAACACACAAACACAAATACATACACTAACACACACTCACAAACACAAATACATACGCTAACACACACTCACAAACACAAATACATACGCTAACACACACTCACAAACACAAATACATACACTAACACACACACACACTAACATATTCACACTTACACACACAAACATGCACACTAACATATTCACAAACATACACACACATGCACACACACACACACACCTCAGGTACACGTCATACTAAAAAGACTTACCACTCACCCATTCTCACATAATTATTAACACACACACACAAGCAAATTCAATTACACACACAGACACACACCTCTAATTCCTCTCTAGGTGATAAAGCTGCTAGGTCCTGCCCCATTAGTGACCTTGGCCAGGTACATGTCCTGCTAAAAACATTTACCGTCAATCCATTTTGACACATTAACACACACGAAAACACATTTGAACACATATGTTCACACATACACACACCTCTACCTCTATTTAGGTGACAAAGCCGGCATGCCCTGCCCCAGCAGTGACCCTGCCTCAGGTGCATGTCGCGATAAAAGGAGGTTATTGCCCCCGTAGCTCTGAATGCCTGGAAACGGGCGAGGGGGTGTCAGTGTCGAGAAAACTAGGCTACCTGTCACTTAACCTTGACAGTTCATATTACCTGCTGAGAGAGGACATCAGTCACACCGCGGCTTGACCGCTGAGAGGTGCAGAATCCTGCAGATTTTTCCATTTATATCCATTAGCCTTATTTACTGTACCCAGGTCTGCTCTAACGTTCACCACTTAAAGAAAATGCCTGTCTTTTTTCACACAGTCCTGGCACCCTGAGCCCTGCATTTTCCCTCGCATTTGACAGCAGCGCACAGGCATTAATCAAGCGTTTCAGTTCAATGGGCAAGTCCTACTCAACATTAAGGGTTCGCTTCCTCGCGCTAATGTTCTATGCCGCACTGTATTAAAAGGACTTCCGCTTCATGTTGGATAAATAGCATCCTACCCGCTAATTATGTACGACATTGATGTGTACAATATTGGACTTTTAAAATGCATGCGTAGAACATACAGAAAGTGCCTTATAAAGGGGGGAGGGAAAGACGTTCAATTCTCTTTTCTTACTGCCTGTTTGGCAGCGTATGCTGCATGTCACCTTTCTTAGCCACCCTGCAATCATCCAGTCTTCATGTCAGCAATCACTGGATCCTCTGCACAGCACAGAGCGCCCTCCTCCCCGCACAAGAGACCAGCTTCCCTTCCAGCAGAGCCCCCACCCCTACCCCCCCAAATAGCAACCCCCCCCTTCCCCCGCCTCTCAGGTGAGTCAGTCATGCAAAGGCACATATGGTCTTCCTCACAGCTTCTGTACCCAATCACTCACAAACAACAGCATGCGCACACGTGTATCTATATCAGGTGTTTATGTTTCTAGCCGTATCTCCTCAAAACATCTGCAACAAAGTTCAGGGCAATATTGTAGGATAATAGTTAGGGACCAGGCAAGGTTTAATCCTCAGGTACCCTTGAACAAGATACTTGCCAAACTGCTTCAGTAAATATCCCGTTGTATGATTTGGTCGTGCTCATAAATGTAAACGACATAAGTCACTCTGGATAGTCTGCTTAAATGCCGAAATGAAATGCAAATGTAAATTGCTTGCATGGATTTTAAAATCCTTGTGCTTGTAGTTATTAGTGGAATATGTCCGAGACGGCGTGCAGTGGAGAAGAGGGCAGGTTTTTCAGGGTGACAGCGCAGATTTGCTGATCTGCATTGTGATGTCTCCATTAAAATGGAGTCATCGTTTCAGAGGGTCAGAGAGTCTGTGCTGCTCAGTCCAGGTGCCACTGTGTGACAGTGAGTAATGTTCCATCCTTATCTTTATTCATGCCTGCTCAATGACAGGGGTGGCACAGAGGTTTACACAAAGATTATTGTGTTATAAGGGACTTTTTTCTGTCACCGGACAAACTCCTCAGAAAGTGCGCTGGCATGTTATTTTGAGAGTTGGAGTGAGAAAGCAAGTGTGAGACTTTGTTCAAAAAGGGAAAAACCGAGGCTTGGCAGACGTACGAAAGGCAGAATGAATGGTCAGTTCCGCTAAAATTCTAACTTGTCAGTGAATTCTGAAGAAGTTAAACCAAAGTTGCTTAGCGACCTTTGTCCCTGACAGACAGTCATCTCTTGCAAAGATTTTAAAACATGCCACACAGAAATTAAACAGATAAAAAAAAATTCACAGAGGAACTGTCCCAGGCTCGTTTGAAAATTGTACAATAATGTTTCAGTTTTAATTTTGTGTTTATTACAAATATGGTATTATTACTTATTTTTTTTCCATTAAACTGTGGACCTCAGCTGCTGTAGCGGAGGGTTCTGTGAGCTTGCTGTCTTCAGAAGTGAACCAGAGTGTCAATGCACCAATTTAATTTAGCTCTTCCTTGTGGAGAAACTCCAAGGGAGGCAAGATAAATTGCATCAATATTTACTTGACAGGGATTATTTGCCAACAAAAGGCCCTTTGAGTGTATTGTAGAACTTATGACGAAGCACCCTCTCAGGGAAGTGTCTGACTGGGGGGTATTATCTCATGGAAACGGTAGGCCTCATCCCCCAAGCAACAACCCCCCCCCCTTCCCCCGCCCACCCAAAAAAAAAACAATGTTGAATGAGGTGAACAGGGTTAGACTAAAATCATACTTAGGATGGACTGGGGTTTGCCCAGTTGGAAGGATTTGTCATATTTTAACATGATACGTCCCTTTCGCCAGTTTTAGTCAAGACAGCTGTCACATGTATCACTTTCATACCAGATTTTTACCAGATTTTCTTCCCTTTAACTGTTCGTTTCTGACAAGCAAAATTTGGCCCCAACTGGCGCCATCTGCCAGTCCAGACAAAACTTTTAAGATGCTACAAACCAGATGTAACACAGTTTATTTTAATGAACTATAATGGTTATGGAGCTGGGCTGTAATTCAGAGGTTGCAGGTTCAGTTCTTAGGTAGGTCAGTGTTTGACCAGCTGCTTTACCTGAATTGCTTCAGTAAAATATCCAGGTGAATAAAAAGGTAAACAAACATTGGGAATAAAACTGTAAGTCTTGTGCATCGCTGTGGATAAGGGCATATACTAAGTATTATACAATGCTGAAATCTGCCAATTCAAGGGCAGCTCATGCAATACAAACAATGTGGAACAGCTTGAAGTGATTTGACAGTGAATGAAACATTTCCAAGGAAACAGAAGATCTGTGGGGAAGGGATTATAGAATAAGAAAGATAATTTTTTTTTTTATGATTTGTGTTTACATGGTTGGGTGATTATATGTGTGGAGCTGCCATGCATTTGACAGAACAAACAATAAACAAAACTCTGTCTAGCAAGCTCTGACTAAAATCCGATGCCCATTGAAAACGGTGGGATGGCTTATATTGCCTCACTTGTCAAGCTCAAGCTCATAAGCCTGGGAAACTACTGTCTCAGTTGTGGCATAGCGCCACCTATCTGCAGGGAAGTTCTTTAATATTTAACCATTGACCAGTTCGTATGCATGACTTCATATACTCTAGACCCCAATCAGAAGTGACTGTTTAGAGTTAAAAAAAAAAAAAAATTTCTTGTTGGTTCCTCTGTAACAAACGTAGACACAGCCAAATTTCTGGGCCAGAAAAAATCATCCACAGTGAAACCAGAGGGAAGAGAGTCTTTGTCAAAAAAATAAATGTATTTTCTCCAGACACTCGATCTCTGACGGTGATTAAGTGTCAGGAGATGAGACCGGGAGTTTGCAAGCAAATCAATCTTCTTCTCTATTGGGTACATTTGATTGGTTGCCAACATCTTGCAAACTAGCCATACCCAGTACTCTTGCCTTAGCTTCTGATAATTAGCTCCTCCTGAATGCAGAAGTGCCTGAACACATTTTCACACTGAAAAAAAAAAAACTAAGAATTGGGCCTTCAGGTGGCTTACAAAATAAAAACACATCCAGGGATCCAACTTAGTTCCAGTCAAAAGCTCAATGTTCCAGCAAAACAACGAGACCAATGAATGGCTTGCTCGCTACTATAGTCGTCAACATGGTCATTTCTGTGTCTCTGGACCCTTTAAACTTGAAACTGTGAGTCTTTAGTTCATTTTTCTTGTTGCCTCATTGGAAGATTTCATTTTTAGTGTGTACCTAGATTGAAAAGATTTTGATTTTGATTGGAACAAGGTTGTATCTCAGAAGACTGCATACAATTTTATTCTATCTGATTGAGATAGCCGACAAGCTAAATGTGGTCTAATGAATTGTTCAGAGGCCTTCATGAGAATTAGCAAAGTAAATACAACGGTTTAATTGCCAAAATATTGTCTTTGCACTTTAACTGCCTCCTATCTGTTTGAAATGATGAGAGATGACAAATTCATGGCCATAATTAGCTTCACTTAGTGTTCCAGGGGTTAATGACAGTTAGCTGGCAGTATATTCTAGCTGAGGGAATTACAGGGCATCCTCACTGAAGATGTAGCCCTGGGTTGGCAGCAATTTTATGCATAACAGACACAGGAGTTTTGTTGTGTAAAGAGCAGCAATTGTTGCATGTGCAGTTACCACGACAACTGAAGATGCAACATCACATCAACAAATGCAAGTGCAAAAGAGAGGGCAGCGGTCATGTGTGCGTTTTGGATGACGGTGTGTGAATTTCAAGGATTTCACAAGATTTCAGGAAGAGGCCAAGCATCCGTTTTCAAAGGTTCTGGTCTGAGATTTTTGTTGGCACTTGCATGCCGACGTTGCCTGGGATCAATGTGGTGTTAAGGGCCCTTGAGCAAGGCCCTCAACCCCACGTTGCTCCCAGGGGGGGATTGGCCCTTGGTTAGCCTAATCAACTGTAAGTGGCTTTGGATAAAAGCGTCAGCTAAATGACTGTAATGTAATGTAACGTCATGAATGAGAAAGGGTCCAGAAAGGGTCTTCCCTATTTTAGATCACTGATAGGCCAACACAGAACCCTCTGGACCAATGCAAGGAAAGCAAAGCATGTGACTAAAGTACTGCCCTCCCTGCCATGGACAGTAGCGACATGTTTCGGACCATCCTCCTCAGCGCATGGCAGGGGAAATGCTGTCTCTATTGGTGGTACAGCGTGGCCCCGTTATAACGTGATCGTTGAGGTCCATAAAAGCAGGGTCATGCTAAATGGGGGCTCAAGAAAACCAGAGTTCAGATCGACCCAATGTTGACCTAACATCCTCAAACACCACCTTTTTGCCCTATTTGACCCGATTTTTGCATTTTTACCTTCTGGCAAGTAAATTACCTTTGGATTAAAGAATTTTGCAAATAAATCATAGACGCTACCTCACCTGGTGGCACAAATCTAATGCTGCCACTGCTGCTGCTCACATGGAGACTATTTGCTGGATATTTTCCATGCAGAGGCAAATGGCTTGGATGTGAATGGTACTTAGCTGAAATACCACATGCAAAACTGGTACTGTTGAATGACACTTTCTCTGGCCTTTCAGCGACGTGCAGCTACTCTCTGTGAGACACAAATTGAGTTGCATTCAAAAAAAAAAAAAAAACCTGCGATGGTTGAATTGACAGGAAAAGTCCGGACAAAATATTTCGCTGTCCACATTACATGTGCAATTCAAAATTGCAGGCAAGGGCAATCTCTTTCATAGGGTAATTTAGCTTGCATATGTTTTTTTTCCTTTGGGTTTCCCCAGGAGCACGAACAATGAACACACAACGTGTTTCAACCCATCAGTTCGCTCAGGAAGAAGCTGAGGAGGAAAGTGGTTTAGCTACATGTTGTCATTATTCATCCTCCACAGAGGAAATGGTAGAGGGACAGAATGCCTCCCTGAAACAGAGGGGAAAAAGGGGGAACCTGCAGCTCTTACGGATGACCCTGCCAGGGCTCTCCCCAAGACCCAACAATGTGCATGGATTACACGACTAATCTCACAATCGCTATGCAATTGTGTAAGTTAACAGGAAATGTGATGGTTGATGTTTTTGTTCTCCCGGCTTGGGGGCCGTTAATGTAAGCACTTAACTATTGCTAATCCCCAGTGCTGCAGACTACATATCCCCCACATGTGCTACTGGGACATATTAGTGTTTATGTGCCGTACTCCTACAAATGCTGATTCTGCTCGGTTCCCCCCAACCCCCCAACCCCCAATTCCAATGTGTTTGCAGCTTGGAAATACTGGTAAACTGACCTTTAAGATACCTATGTAAATTGGGTGGTGGTGTAGTTAGTATGATGGTTTGGGTAACTGAGGGGTTGCAGGTTCAATTCCCCCAACAGTCATTGTACACTTAAGCAAGGTACTTGAATTGCCTCAATAAATCCCTGGCTGTATACATGAATACTGTGTTACATGTAGAACTTTGGACCTTGCTGGGGATAAGAGCACCTGCTCAATGCAGAAATGTAATGTTTCCATGTAATGAGTCACTTTCCCATGCAGGCCCCATGCTGTGACAATGACAGTTTGCTGATTCAGTACCATAAACACACAGGTGAGGAGCATGAGAAAGAGTCAATAGCAGGTGCTAAGTGGGAGCGTTTTCAGAGAGAAGCAAGGAGCAGCGATTTGCCGATCCTGTCCATGTAAAGATGGCTTGCGGCGCTCTCCGATTGGACAGACAGTCGAGATTGCCTTCACAGCAGCCCACCATGTGTTCCGGTGGCATTTTCTTCCCAGCAGTATTCTGATAGAGCTGCTGAACACATTGTGAGCGACAGCACTTTGTGTCTATCTCTGAAAATGCATGAAACTGGGGCAAAAAAAAACAGCTCAGCATAGTAAAAAAAAAAAAAAAAAAAAAAATTAAACTGCCCTGGGAAGACTGTTAGATCCTGTGCGAGGCTCAAATGAGTTTGTTACGTGCCCCTGTTTGACCCCCCCTCTGGCCACCTCCCTCTACGCTCCCAAAACAGCAGCCTGAGGCAGCAGACCTCACGGCTTCTCAGTGCCTTTTCTGAGAACAACACTTACAGGAAGAAAGTGCAACCCCCCACCCTACCCCCCCCGCATCCATCCCACAGGACAACACTCTAATAGGGGCTTTTTAGCAACATAAGCAAAAAAAAAGAAAGGAAAGCGCACGGCAGGTTCTGTGCAATCATGTGATCACATGAAGATTCTGCTCTCATTTGCAATTTAGGCTTGCCTTGCTGTCCACAGCACTCATCTTTTATTTAAAAAAAAAAACAGACAAAGTTAAATACATAATTGAAGCTCTGCTACTGTGTTGATCCTAACAAAGCTAGACCTTTACTATTTGCTGAAAAAAATACAAAAAAACAAACAAAAAAAAACACAGGACTCTGTTTGCCCTCACCCCTGTTGTAGCTATTGTTAATCAAAACTACTCTGTTTTCATTGTGGGTCTGTTTAGTCCCTGGTTTAATTTTCAGGCTTCCCCTCACAGGCAGAGTGGAGAATGAGAGAGAGAGGGAGAGAGAGAGACATCAGCGGGGATTTTTATCATAGCGAAGCAAGCCATCTCTCATCAGATATGACAAGACAAGACAATGGGGCTGGGGGCTGGGGGCTGGGGGGCTGGGGGCTGGGGGCTGGCAAACGTGGCTTCTCTGACGGGCTTTTCCCTTCCTTTGTTTTCCAGGCAGAGTATTTGCATTGATGGAACTGGAATGAAAAGGGCAAAAAAAGAGGAGAAAAAATGAGAGAAAGGTTGCTGGTCGTTTTCGAAAAGACCCTCATTAAAATTCTCGTGCAACTGCTTCGAATCATTAACGTGTGAAAAATAAAATACCCATCTCCCCTCATACCCAAATAGATGAATCAGAGGCGATTTCTCTTCCCTTCTTCTTCTGAATTCCTCCGGTGAGAGGTGCAGAATGCTTTGAGACCTCAGTGTGGTTAATGAGGGCAGAGACGAGCTGCACGCCACCCTGGTTCAGTCGCACAGGGGCAGAGCCGGGCTCTCTGATTTCAGAGAGATTCCCGGGACAAGACTCTGAAAGGAACGCACAGGCCAAACCAGACCAGAGCAACCCGAGGGAGCATGAATAAGCAGCTGTTTTAATGAAGGGCCGAGTTAAGGGCCTTGGAGAAATGTCCGTCTGACAGGAGAGTTGAGCTGGGGACCGAGACAAGGGGCCTCTCTTTATGTATTACATTTAAGCTCAAGCAAAATAATGTAATTCTTTTGCAAGCTGGCTCATCATAACGTACAGTGGACTGGAAATTATTACAGAGCCATTCATTGACTTCTTTTGAGGTAGGAGTGTTTGTTTGTTTGCCGTGTTGCATACGTGAACATACGTTTCCACAGAACGCCTACAGCAGCTAACTAAAGCTTCGATATCATTCCCCGTGTTTTACCTCTGGTATTGATGCCTCGCTCTTCGCCTTCCTCTAAACAGGCACCATTGATTTGATTCAACATGACAATACAAATCAATTGTGGTTAAAAATATTCTACAGCTGAGAGGAGTATATTAGACTGTGAGGTAATTTAAGCCTTACAAAATGGTGTGTATTGGAAACAAAAACATTCTCCACAACCTTCAGAAGGTCCAAATGAGCTATACTTTAAATATATACAGTATATATTGTAAGGATATAAACATATAGATACAGATGTGAGTGAATATTTTCCCAGATTATTTATGTATTATTTATGTGAATTTGGAACACCAATGCCAAGTTGTAGGCCCACTGCACTGCTGTAATGGTGTCTGCAAACAGGGGAGTTTTGCCAATGGATTTGACATCCTGTACATCTGGCACAGGCAGACTGTAGGCAGCCAATGGGTCAAAGGAGGTCTCAGATGCATGATGGGATAGATAAATACTTTCTGCTTGGACAACACAATGGCAATGATACTGGAGTTCATTACATACCCCCCACATTTTAGCAGGACGAATGGGCCAGCCGCCCAGAGAACAGCAATATTTTCAAACTTTAAAACTGATAATAAGGTAGAACCTTCTTTTTGATAATAGGTGCATTTTATCTGGAATGATCAGTATATATTGGATAAGATCCCATAACATCTTGATGAAGGTCTCGATAAGAAAAAGGAAACTGTCCAATGGAGAAACATGAAAATGAGCACGCACTTGGATAATTAATTTAAGAAAATGTGACAACATTAAATAGCCCTGTATGGAAAAGTATTTGAACTTTCAAAATCAGAAACTGGTGGCTTTTCAGCCTCTTAAGTGGCAACATATGTGTACCCTGTATGTGCTATTTCCTGAGTTCACATAAGCCAGAAGGCATGCCTGCGACACCCAGTGTGTCTTATAGCACTATTAGTCTTGTTCAAGAGAGTCTGCTCCATGTGGCATCTGTGATTCGCTTATCTATAGCTTATCTGGATGAGAGGATGGTGAGCATAGAGAATACGGTAGGCCATTCAGATAATGCAAATCAATAAATCTGCTTTGATGCTCCGCAAATTAGATCCACAAATTCATCTCTTTTGATAATATCTCTCTTGAGGGGTTTCATCTCACATGGAGATGAAGAACAAACAAGTAAATGAAAACAGTCGTGTGTTGGATTAGAACATAAAGGTCATTTAGTAAGAAAGATTAGTGGAGGTGTTTGCTTGGACATCTGCGCAGATCATCTGCGCAGATCTGGGGTCTGATCCAGGAGCTCGGCATACAACTGGCTGGATCCTACAGCAGAGCTTCATGCCAACATTTTACACATTTCTCTGTTTAGTCAGGAGAGCTGGTTATATACCCAGTGTCACGAGGTAAACATGAGTATAACCACAAGAAGTCGAGCTGAAGTTGACATAACAAATCCATTTCATGTACACACATTCATTTTAATGTTTTAAAGCCTGTGCCTTGCAGAGTGAATAAAAACAAAATTATGGGGTTTCTGAGTGGCTCGTGGGATAAATCGCTGCCTATGGGTCCTGAGGTCATGGGTTTGATTCCCAGCCTCACCATTCCCAGAGGTCCCACTGGCGAGGCAACAATTGGCCAGCCTCGTTCAATATGGAATAGGTCGGCTGAAATACTCCCGTTGGCCTCAACGCGGTAGCACACACCCTGTCGTGCTGGGGCGCCTGCGGTGACACAAACTGAATGTATGCTGACTACATCTTCCTCCGACGTCATAGGCAGCATGCAGTTGGTGGTGTGGCCGCAACGTGAAAAGAAGCTTGAGTCTCGTCATGTGAATCAGAGGAGTCACATGGACAAGTTCTTCTCCCACAGCTGTCAGGGGCGGGTGCTGCAGTGAGGTCAAGAAGTTCAGCTGAACATTCAGGTGGGGAAAAAAAAAAAAAAAAAAAAATTATGATACTTGTGAGAGTTGAGATTTGGCAAGATTTTCCACCGTTAAAGACTGTTCTTTAGCCATGATGTGTGTTTTAAGTGGTATCTGGGGTGGCCAATGCTGTCAATGCAGGGACAAACTATACATTGTTATGATCTAACACCACAGTTGTGTTTGAACTTCTCAACTGTGATGTCATAAATAAAAGCTCTGTGATTGTAATTAATTATATAAGGGAATGGAAGATAAAATATATATCAAATATTTTAAGAGCTTTTTTTAAAAAAAATAGATTGTCATGTTGTTAATTTGGTAAGGTAATTACTTGGTAAATAAAAACGACTGTCTCATTAACTCCTGCCAGAACCTTGCTTTTTACAAGGACAAGTTACTGTTCCACTGCTGGCCCTGAGCTATGACCTTGTCCACTTTACCTTGTGCAACCAATTTGCAGTCTGTCATTCATGCTTCAGAGGGTAAAATGTTCACCAATGTCCCAATGAGCCTGGCCATTTTGTTAAGGCTGCCCTCCGTTTCTGGTGCAACAATAGCAAGGCCTGAATAGAGTGACTTTGTCACCGCGTCTTCGATAGCTCCCAACGAGCACGTCCCGGACTGTTAGCAAATGGAGTGAAGTGATGGGGAGCGTCAGCGCGGTGTCCTTGGGAACTGGCAGCAAAGCGTACTCACACACGCGTGTCACTGAGGATCTGCGCTGCCATATTTCACACTGCGCAGAAAAACCTCTCAGCCTGCAGCACTCTGCCCTGCTGAGAAAATATGCCCGCTGCACCCCGGCCTGCCCCCAAAAACACACAAACACACACGCTAGCAAGGACACACACACTCTCACACCCACTCACAAACACACAAACAGACATAATACTCACCTACCCCACACCAACCTGCCTCCCACCTCCAAAAACTGTGCACATATGCACACACCCAATCACAGACAGGCACACATACACACACAAGCGCACATACATACACACGTGCATATTCACACATATACAAACACACACCTATGGAAACATACAAATATGCACACACATACACAAACACACGCACACACACATGTGCTAGCACACACACATACACATACAGTCACCCATTGACATCTAAGCTGGGGGCATGTTACTTACTAGATGGGGTAAGGACTTTAAAGAAATAGTGGAAAAAGGCCACTGTGAATGTGAGTCTGACATTTTGTTTACAACACTTGTATTGTCAATCTATTTTTACACCTGCAAACAAATCAACACTTTCAAAAAAATCCTATTGTCAAAGATTATAGGCTTTCAAAACTGAAATGGTATATTTGCAGTAATTTTTGTTTGAATAACTCTGAGCAAAACTACAGGAGGCTTTCTCGGAGCTTGTCGAGACTGCCTTTGAAGTGAGCTCTGGAGCATTCACAGAAAAAGAAACAGCTGTTGCGAAGTTAAAATGACTATTTTGGAGTTATGAAACTGAATGCCATTTAATTTGTTCTCTTTAAATTCGTCTCCAGTTGTTGCAGTTCAAATAGTATGGGGGGTTGGGGTGGATGGTGGGTGGAGTGGGGCGAGGGTGGGGGGAGGGGGAGGGGGGGTACAGTGTGATAAGTTAGTTGCTATGCAACCAGGCAGGGCTGTTTGAATGTATTAACATCTTCCATGTCCTACAGTCTGGCAGAAATAAAGCTTGCAGCATAAAACATTGAGATAACCGGCCTATGAGGAAAACACAGCTTGTTAGCCATTAAACAGAATTTCAGACAGTTTCCCAGCGCATTATTCATGAAGAGAGCATCAGAACATCTCTGCACCCTGACTCCTTTACAGGACCACTGTGGTGAGAAACACAGAGACGGGGATGGAAAGATTAAAAAGGCGAAAGTCTTTCCTCTATATGGTTGAATACTGTACGTGATCAATGACTTTTTTTTTTCCAGGTCACTGACATCAAATGAAACGGAACAAGATGAAACCTCCGGATGAACCCATTGCATGGACACATTTACTGACATAAGTATGCGCTAGTGTTTTCACAGGCTGCGGTTTCAGTCCACTTGTGAGCGCAAACATTACAAGAATCCTTCATACAAGAGTGCACATGGCTAACCAATCAGCATCATTCACAGTACTGTCTAATTACCTGTCAAAAGGCTCTGTGGATCCTCGGTATTTTTCAAGGCTTCAGTTTCACGGATGTATGGAAAAGAAACAGTTTTGCAAGATATTCTTTTTAAAAGAAGTATCTTACCACTACAGCACACATTTTCATTACCAACATTAATTTCTGAAAACACTTTAAGCCTCAGAAGTGAGCTGAGAATACTCTGAGACATAAAAACAGTGTTTGAGGATATTTTACATTAAAACACCCAAGTGAATATAGCCACAACAAGTTTCACATAAGGGTGGCACACAGAACAGAATGGGTGGCTCAAAAATGTGCTCTCCAATCACAGTTTCATATACTGATTGGCGGTATTCTCACCAATTGAAATGGAATTTAAACAGATGACTAGCTGTATAGATGTTTTCTGTTCTCTTGGAAATACTCATCTTATTTTCTGACTTCAAATTTCAGTTTTATGATGGTCATTTTTATATCTGTGTTTTCTGACTGGCTGGCCCACCCCTGGACATTTTAAATCACATTCAAGATCGCATAATCCTATCAATTCACTCATGATTCGGATACAACATAATCACATTCATTCATTCATTCATTCATTCATTCATTCATTCATTCATTCATTCATTCATTCATTCAAGAATGATAATTACACTAACATCCAGTCAATGCACAGCTGCATCT
Source organism: Albula goreensis (assembly GCA_022829145.1). Taxonomy (NCBI): domain Eukaryota; kingdom Metazoa; phylum Chordata; class Actinopteri; order Albuliformes; family Albulidae; genus Albula; species Albula goreensis. Next base: position 5,196,937 of record CM040748.1, on the reverse strand, counting down.
CATAACAAAATGAGCAATAACATGGATGAATCACCCTCTTTCACACCAATTATACTCTGAACATGCAGAAATCACAGCACGGATTGTACAGGAAATAAAAAAACAGCACCCCATTGTGATGTCACACTTCCCTTCTTTTTTCCATTTCCTTTTTACCTGAGCAATAGATGGCTTTGGTTGTTACAACTGTTGACCTTCAGCAGCCTGTCTGAACACATTGAATATATTATGTAACTGCCCTACTTTCGGTCTTTGTGTTTAAAAAAAAAAAGATCCATTCTCGTGCGTTTCCACTGCTATACAGGTTGTTTTGCGTCTGTGATGAGGAAATTAAAACACAGAGGTCACATGATGACACAAGACAGGATGCTCAGGAAACATAGGCTATCAAAGGATATGTATTTATTTACTTTGCTGCCCACACAGGCTATTTCATCATGATATTACATAAAAATATAATATCGTAATGAGCACTGTGTATGTTTCCTGGCCTTCCCAGAGTGATCTGTCTAATGTGGTCCGTAACATGATTCATGGTATTTGATGTTACTCAGTGCTGAGCAGGGGGAGATATAGATGGTATGGATCTTTGTGTAGAGGGAGTTACACTGAGAGACGAGCACTTTGGGGGCTGAAATAATTGTGTTCTTGTTCAAGAGGCTTTTAAGGTTTCTGTCTGTGGAACCAATGTGAAAACCAGCATGTGCGAGAACAGAGATATACTGCAGTACTCAGGCTGCTTACACACACACACACACACACACACACACAAACATCAGTACACTGACACATACACACACATACATCAACACAGGTTCATCTATACACACACATACACAAACATACATCAGTACACAAGCTTATCAATTCACACACAAATACACATGCACACTGACACATCAGCACACTGGCTAATCAGAATACACACTCATACACACACACACACAGTGCATAGCCACATACAAATGCACACACACACACACACACACACACACACACACACATCGGGACAGAGACTCTTGCAGAAACTTTGGCTAATCAGTACACACACACACACACACACACACACATAGCACTGTACAGTACATACAGTACTAACAGACAGTACATAGTGCTTGTGGTTGTCTCAGGGCAAGAACAATATGATCCTCATTTGTTTTTCTACTTCATTGGGCCAAAATTCTTGCCCTTTATGAGTGACATCAAATTCCACATAATAATTTTCCCTAAAGAAGATGAATCTTTCAGTCCCTCTCTTTATATTTTTTTATTTGATACTCCCCCCGGTCTCTTAAATATTTTAGTGTCTACCATTGCAGTGATATATCCTACGGTACAAAAATGATATTTTACAGTGTTTTTTTTTTTGGCTCCCAGAATTCAAGCAGGGCGTTTTATTGAATAATGTCCCCCGGCCGTGTATCCCCCTCACCGTCCCTCTCTGGTCTCTGTGTGCTGTTTGTGGGTGTCTCGGGTTCCCCTGCATGCAGCTCGCTCCCCACACCTTCCTCCTCTCGCCAGACAGATCAAAAACTGCAGAACATGCAGAGCCCGCTGGCCCTGCAGCCCTGCTACTCCACATCCCCCCAACGCCTAATGCCTTCATTTTTCACACAGCTCATCTGCTACTCAAATCACAAGCATTGATTCAATTTCCATCTCACACATCTCCCCCGCTCTCTCTCCCTCTCATTCTCAATGCAAGTCTCTCTCTTTATCCCTGTTCTGTCTTGCTCCTCTCCCTCTCTGTCTCCCTCTCTCTCTCTGTCTCTCTCTCTCTCTGTCTCCCTCTCTCTCTCTGTCTCCCTCCCTCTCTCTCTCTCTGTCTCCCTCTCTCTCTCTGTCTCTCCAGCACTCGCTCTTCCCCTCCGGTTTCACAATACCTTGGATAGTTTAACATCTCAAGGCGATAAACAGAATCGATGTGACTGTGGTTGCTGTCTGAAATTGGGACAGCGTAACCCAGAGAGGACGAATGCACCGGGAGGCAAAGAGCAGCTTTCATTACACAGGAACAAATTTTCAACTTCCCCCACTGCCCCCTGCCCCCCCCCGCCGCCCTGCATCCATAACGGCACAATGTAGAAAAAAAAAAAAAAGAGCGAGAGATTTCTGACAGAAAAAAAAAATAATAAAAAAATTCTCCAAACCTTGACAGAAAAGGATTCAGAGAGGTACCTCTGCCACTGCAGCCCTTTCAAAGGAGACAGCCCTTCCATCTTCCAAGGCCAGGGCTTCAAAGACAACAGGCCTCGTTCCCAGCATGCACTGCAGCTCCTGAAATATAGATCTCATTGCCAATGGGATGCTCCCTACTAAATCTCATATTATGCAGCTCCCCTGTATTGACCTTGGTTGTTTAAGTTGTTCTGAGGCAATATGTATTTTTATATTTTATAATAAAGTTTACCCTCAAGCAGTTTCTCTGTATTATGAACTTTTTTACAGGGGCCTACCTCCTGCCGTGCATCACTGCTGAATTTGGAGAGAGACATGGCCCTCAGAGCCGGGTCCTCGTCTCTCTGCCTGTGTCGCTCTGATTCCTGACATCTCAACTTAGATTTCTGCAAGGACCTCTTACACCAGCGACTATCATCAAAATGCCTTCTTCTTCTTCTTCTTCACATTTTCACCAGTTAAGCAGTTTTGGTGACCACTGCGAGTCAGACCGTGTAAAATCATTGCGGTACTGAATTTCCCTCCCTGAAAGGGACGCTATGACGTCTTTAATCTATTCACCATCATCAAACAAACTATGAATTTTCAAATCGTTGAAAAGCCCAGGCGTCTCTGCTTTGTGCCTTGCCTCATGATAACCTTGGTGGTTTTTCAAACAATGGGCACTAAATTCAGAGGTTTACTGAATACTGTGATGACAGCTGGCATTAGCACTTTGAAGTTTTACTTCTAAAAAGTTCTTTTGCCACTGAAACATAAATGTACCATGGAAAAACACTCAGTGTTGACAATATAAACTCAAGGCTTTCTTGGCACCATTCAGAAAACCTTCACAGGATCAAAAATGAAAAGAATTCAGTAATTACCAATAACATGTTATAAAATCATCTAGATTACAGCTTTGAAAATATAAGAAAAGAAATGGCATAGAGGGATTCTTAAGCTAGCATAATGGGCAAACATTCCCCTAGTTTCAATTTGTGCCTTAAACTGTTATGTAGCTATACCAGCAATTTTGTATAACACACCCACATCCAATAGTAAGAGTTTATCAAAGTGCGTAGAGCATTCCACGGATCAATAACCAAAGACCTCATTTCCCAAAGTCATCTGTCATTTTTTTTTCATGGACATGTATTTACATGTCAAATTTAAATGTGTCTAAATTGTCAATGTTGGAATGTGTCATCTATCACCTCTCTATTTCTGGGCTGGGTGCGTTTTTTATTTTCATTTAATTTCATGATATGAAGAAAAATGGTATTTTATCTGTGTCTGCGTTTGACACATTTTCTCACAAACCTTTCCTGCATCACAGTTTTCAGTCATTAAAGTTTGCATGAGGTGTTTGTGACGTCAAAAAAGGCCTCGGACTGCTGAAGTCATCTTTCACAAATTAGCAGGGAACACTAGGTGATAATTGTTCAAAATTTATTTTTATCCAACGGCGATAAAAATAAGCCAAGAGCCGGTTAAAGGAACAGTGGCTATACTCTGGATCATACGGACTATGCTATTGACAGTACTTTCCAGTGTCGTTCTCTTACAAGGCCTGTCAAATGGTAGAAGGAGTGAAAAAAGCATCAATTGCAGTTGACAGTGAGTTAAATACTACTCTATCAAGAAATGGAGTTCCACTCTATTCCCTCCATATAAGAGTGCTGAACAGGGATTAGCTTAGCCGCTAAGGGCAATCGTCAATGACAACGTATTCTGAGTGAAGTTAATGAGGCGAATAAGGCAGCTGTGAAGGGAGGGGCACCAGGGCCTGTCTCTGCGGTTCCCGGGGGCTCACCCCCGGGGCAGGACAGCGGGGAGGGTGGCGGAGGGCCGGGGTCTCTGTGATCCAATGTCGCCAGCCCCTCCGCTATGCCCTTATGGGCCTGACACAGCCGACAGGTGGACTGCCATTTCCAGCCACAGAAACACAATTACCAGTCAACGTGAATTAGCCTCACCTCACCGCTGACATTAATAGCCCTGTCTGAGTGGAGCAGGGGGGTGCCTGAGCCGCACTCAAGCCTTGCAGAGATAGCGGGAAGACCTTCATATGTGGCCATATTTTCACATAAGCAGCCTTCATTCTCGCTTCCATGTCAGTGTTTTAACATTCTGTGCATGAGAACACTATGTATTCTCAACACAATCGCTCTATTGTTTTTCTGTTGCAGTTTCTTAGTTATTTTTAATGACAGATCACTTGAGCATCTTATGTCATTTTATGTGATTTATGATACATGGTAAATGTCTTTTTTTTTTTTTTTTTTTAGAAAAGCACTACTATGTCTGTTAAGTATTATTGTGTTTTCCAGACCCACAAGGCTACAGGTTCTTATGAAATGTGAGGGAATCATTATTTAATCTCAGTGCTGTCTGTGAGTGTTACTTCTAACCGAAAGGCGCTGTTACAGAACGTCCAGCTAGTGATGGTTGAAATGAGGTTTCAGCTGTGTGGAGCTTATCAGCAGAGTCAGCTGTCAATCACTGACTTCTATGAGCCAATCAAAAATGTTTTTCTCTCAACATCCAATGATGTCATTGGTCCAAATCATTGAATCTCTGATGTCATGTGGTAGCACCTCCCAGTGAAACCTCACTCCTCCATCATTTCCTCTAGCTGCTATGAAGCTTCCTCCTCCATTGCTTTCATTTCTCAAACCTTTTTTTTTTTTTTTTTTTGGTGGGGGGATTTTTCCACTTTGTTTGACAGTTACAGTAGAGGGACAGTCAGGGAATGCAGGGGAGAGAGAGAGGAGGGGGTTGGACGTGCAGCAAGGGGCCCAGGCCGGATTTGGGTCTGGGCCGCTGCAGTAGGGCTTTGGCCTAATGAGTCATGTGCTCCACCAGATGAGCTACCAGGGCACGCCCTCAAACCTTTATTTTCAAAATCTACCCTCTATATTTTTTATGGCACATCATATACTCTGCACACACCCAGCAGTGGCAGCTGGAGATAGCAGTAGATGAGAGGAATAAGCTTCCTGATAATCACCCTTAATGTCTATTTGATTGTCTTGCCTAATTTACAGGCATGCTAATTTAAATAAGGATCAGCCCTTAGCTGCAGAATCATTTATAGCTCAGTACATAGTGTCGCCTTTGTCCAATTAACATCAGATGATATTTGTTATAAAAAGAAAACAAAAATAGTTTTCAGCTTAAATCATATCTTTGATCATTTAGCTACAATCAGAATTCTTTGAATATAACAAAAGTATAAGAGGGAATTGACATTTTAAGGGATTTGTACTGATGAGTGGCACTCACTTATTTAAATGCCCATGTTTTTGATCATGATCACAATACAAATGTTAAGGACAGGTGTAAAGGTAAGCCTCTCTCACTTATGGCCTGAAGCTGACCGCTCACTGTAGCTCAGGTAAACCTCCACATATATGCTACCTGTCCAGTTTTCCAGATTCCTTGAGAAATACAACATCTAACACAATGCCACCCCCTCTTCATTCATTTTCATACCATCGATCTGAATGTGTGACTGGATCATAAAAACAAACACAGCTGCCAAAGCAATATAGGAAAGGTTGGGGGCTATTTTTTGGGCTCAGGTAGGGACATATAATTCTTGCAAAGTTTGTTTGAGTGATTTCATTAAGCAGGCTACAGGAGGACATAAGGACCTCCCGTGTCTATGGACAGGTATACTGCTGTGCGCTCATTTAAGACAGGAGCCCAGAAGCTGCTCAGGCTGTTCAGATAACCCCCCCCAGCCCCAGCCCCGCCCCCCCACAGGAACGGCTGTGAGAGCTGAATGTATTCTCTGCATCCACCCCCCGCCGTCTGTGATAAGAAGGTGCGATGGCAGGGGACTCTGACAAGCAAACACAGAGACCAGGTGACAATCCCTCAAAAATCCCCAGTGTCAAGAACGGAAAAGAGCAGATTTGAGCCAGATTACAGCTTGACTGCTTTGTGACTTACCAGAGAGTGAAACCAATGTAAACGACACTACCCCAGCATTCTGAAGCACTTATTCTTGCAGAAATATCAAACTAACTGCTGTTTAAGAGATTCACGGCAACCTGATCAAGAACAGACTGCAACAGCATCAACGAGGCTGAATCCAGTTGGAAATCTTTAGCCGTGTGCTTTTGCAGCAGTGCACCATATGGCAGACTGTAAGCTGAATAGCTTCCTGTGTGCAAAAAAAGACTAAAAAAGATGAAATTATGCAGGAAAAAGCACATCAGTGTTTACTTTTGAACACAGGTTAATATTTTCTTCTCCCACACGTTGTCACTGCGACCGAGTTACTCCTGTCACAGGCAACATACACGAGTCAAACCAAGTCACTCATCCCCCTGTTTTCTCCCACAGCCGTTAATTTGGATGAGCTGAATACCCAATACTTACTTTAGCTAACACTGTGGCCGGAGAGCCCATGTCAATCTGGAAAATCTCATGCAGCAGTACTTTATCTTTTGAAAGGACTTGTTATCCAGTAAGGCTAAATATACAGTGGGAGAGTGACAGGAAATATGGGAAAATCTTCTTTCATGTGTCTGCCCCCTGCTTCCACTCTGAAACTCAGCAACATGGAACTTGACTCCAGACATTCCTTATTTAAAGAGCAAAAACAGTTCTGGCCAGACCTTTCACCTTCCTCCTCGATCTAAATCTAACAATACAAAAAAAGGACTGCTCCTGAACTACTGGAGCTTTACCTTATCCAAACGGCCTAGGCAACGTCTACCATTAGGGCCCTGCTTTACTCAAGCACTCAGTGTATGCAGAACTGTTTTCCTCGCGCAAAACGACTATGAGAACATGTGATTGGTTGCGGTGGTTAACTTGCGCAAACAGCAAGCCACGTCCCTGAAATAGCATGTGCAAAAAGTTTTAACATGCACAGAGGACTTTGATAAGTCTAGGCCCGGTTCTGTATTTCAACATTCACATCATAGAACATCCATCTGCTGTACTTGGAACAGATTCATCAGGCACCCCATTTGAAGATATGAATGAATATGAGTGGCCAAGATCGATGTGGCCACAGCAATTACAGCTTTTCTTCCCTATTTGTGGAAGTGCATTTATGCGAATGAGCATCAGCTCCATACAATCTATTTAATTCCGCTATAAAAAAAAAAAAACAACACAACTGACTACATATGCTTCATTAGCCTAGCATAGCTAACTAGTACATTTATTATAACCATGCCAGCATCACAGCTCAGTGGACCAAGCAGCATAAATAGATTTGTAAAGCTTCAATGAGTACAAGAACTTCAACAGCTGATTATAATGAAACCTGTGCATGTTATTGTTTTTTTTTTATTATTATTATTATTTCCTGTGTAGTGGTGCAGGTTGTGCTTCTGCATTATCTGCAGCCATTTTGCTTGACCACAAATTTATGGTTATCAGACCTCTTAACATATCAAAAAACTTCCACATCTGTTTCAGTGTAGGTTCTATAACATTTATGCAAATTTTCCCCACTGTTGAATATTGTCTGCCTCCAATAACATCCAGTCTGTTTGCACTATTCATTCCAGCTATAAGACCGCAATGGCCTTTGTGTACCAATGATAAATTATAAGACATTTTGTCTTTTTCATATACATTTCTGTGCAATTTATCAGTTGCAACTCTTCTGAGAAATCCAGTATCTACTGACCTGTATGAGTTTATATCCACACATATTCATATTTTCAGACCCCCTTTACATTACATAGACTATAAACGTGATTATTTGCTTGTATTATTTCTAATAATTCACTGTCAATGTTGAGATAAATCCTAGAAAGTATGAGAGAGTACTTTGGAATGGCCGCTTTCCTTTGTTTGAGATGCTTCACTCAGTTAGCATGCTGCCCAAGAGATCAAAATTGGTCTTTTATTTCCTGAAGAAATCCAATAATCTTTTAATCTGATATACGACTTTGTGTCTTGCCTTCAGTAGTTAGAAATCCCGTATTCAAAGCAGGAGACAGATGGAGACTCTGGGAATTAACCTCGCACTGAACATCCGCACGCGGGACAAGGGAGCTGCACGTCAGCAGCTTTTATCTGGACTGGGATTTCACTCCCCATCAACAACATTAACATCTAAACAAAGGTCATCTGGATAATCTTTCATTATTCCTCTAATGACATCTTTTACAAAAGCATTAGAAAAGCCACTTACTCCAGGCTAAACTAATGAAGGAGCGGAGGAAACTCCAGCAAGCGGGTAGAGGACGGGCACACAGCAGAGAGAGATACATGGTAGCCCATACAACAGATAAATACATTGTACTGGCCGGTGACATGTACAGCCATTGCTGGTGTATGTCTGCGTGCTTCTTTAATAGATAATAGACTAACCCTCTCTTTTCAATATCTTGGAGGACCTTACAACATCATGGGCTATTAACTGGTATTACCTGGATTCCTAAATATCTGAGATTCCGTCGACCGATTACTGGGGGTTTTCCATGATTCTGACAAACCGCTGACCCCTGCTTGCATTAGTTAATTTATCTCAGTAATACTTTGTCAAAAATGAGCAATGTGAAAGGACACTGCTCCCTCTGTGTCTGTTTAAATTATTATTCATTTTAGCACATCCCTGTGAGAGCATTTTCATCATCATGACAAAGCTCCCAGTGTTCTGCACTGCCCTGCTTGTTCTGTGAATGTGTAGCAAGCTTCTACTTAAATAAATAATGCAAGCATTTATGGAGCCGGAGTTATTACAATGGATAAGCACCAGAGACCATGAGCAGAAAAGCACTGCCAATTTGATGTTTTATAGAGTAATTCTGCATGTTGCAGTGAGGCACTATGGTATCCTTGCCTTACTGTATGTACACAGGAAATGGTAACATAAGAATGTATTGAATTTTTTTTTTAACCTTGTTGTATCTATTAACATTTTCAGTCGTAGGTGTTCTTGAATGTGTTGCTCTTCTTTCACTCTTACATATCAGTGGTTTCATTGCAAGTCTTTTTTTTTTCTATTTGCATTAGTTACATGATGCAATTATGTAAGGTGATGATGTAAATATCTGCCCAAGTGCTGAGGGGAGAGCAAAGCAACATGTTTGGGGTGTGTGATTCATGGACATATTGCCAGTGCTAAAATAAAAAAACTTCAATTAGCTCTTGTCCTTTCCATCTTCACCTTGGAATATTATTCGGCTGTAAGCACCATCTCATTGCATTATTCCCTGTGGCATGACTCTCATTCCCTGAAGATGATGATGTAACCTTTCCTTGTATGTTGCCCTGGAAACAAACATCTGTCAAATAAAACATAATTCAATGCACCGCTATGGCCAATCCGGTCACATTAAATTTATGTGTGACTTAATGATTCAGCGCAACAGATTAAGTAATGGCCACTTTGAAGCTTTGCCTAACGCATAATTGCATTATCACCTGAAGTGATTTCAATACTAAAGAGCAATTTTAGCAATCTGAGCTGTAATGCAGTGTGATAGGGCCATGCAGTTGAGCACGTTTGCACATTTTTTTTTAATGCTTTGATGCGCTGTCACTCATGTTTCCAATACTAACAGGTACAGCGGTGTGTTATATTAATCTGGGGAAGTCGGGCAATAACTTACAATTGAAATTCATAAAATTATCTGACATTCAAAATGGGGAGCATGACTGTATAGATGTTTTAAACATCTTTACTATACAAAGTTTGAGTATGCATTTCAAATGCAATTTTAATACAACACTGATGCAGTCTAAGAACATCAAAATGCAAGTCTATATTCCTTAACAGAGGGAAAATACACAGAGGACAGACTGCCTTATGGGAATGAAGTTCATGTGATTTCATATGACCCTCTGATCAGGTCATCTACTCTGTACTGCACTAAATGCAATAACTGAACACGATACTCTTTGAGAGGTGACAGCGAAGATGACAGAACTGTTAAATTATACACCATTTGCAGCACACTGAGAGGGCTTCCATCATTAATGTGGGTCAGGTAGTCTGCAGCACTGTGCCTTTTACTCCCTACAGAGGGGTGGGAAGAAATCCAACTTTGCCCCGTTGTTATGCATGTTTAAAAGGAGGAATGTCCAATCAGCCTGCACACAGGTGGGCATAGAAATAAATGAGCTTCTCTTCAGCCTCATTAGTTTACCTTTAGACAGTTAAACACCAGCCTCCTCTTAATCCTCTGAGTGACAGTGCAGCTTCGGGTCCCCAGCACTACGTGGCTTTGCAGAGGTGACAGTACAGGTGTGACACTGGCTGACGCACCATCCACAAAACCAGACAGGTCTACTTTGGGGAGAAAACTCCAGAAAACAATGCAGCCAGCCATGCTAAAAACATCAGTGATTTAGGTCAGTCTTTTTTGGAATGCAGTCTTTTTTGGAATGCAGGCGGAGTGCTTTGTCCATAATGAATAAGAGAAAGTTAACATTTTCTTTTTAATTTCAGACATTTATTCATTCAGTTTTGAGTGCAAGGAATGATTTCTTAAATTCATGAGTCTGTGTGTGGGACATACTGCCATGCCGTAGGGACTGAATCCTGGCTTTAATGCTTCAGTAGCACTAATGAAGTAAGCCCCCCCAACCGGCCCCCCCACACAACGGATTCTCTCTGACTCTATTGAGAAACTTGAGGCATTAGCACCGCTGACTGTGGGTGTGCCAATCAGGATATGTTTTTTTTTGCCATTTCTTGTCTCTAGGGTGACTGTGGACTGCGGGAAGGCAAGCAAGGGGAGATGAGGGGGCCATGCCTGTAGCAGAATACTGGGAGATTAGAGGACTGGGCTTAGGGTCTGCTTAATTAATGAGACCAAGGAAAATGACATTGCCACGGCGGCCCCTAGCCTTCGCTGCGCGTTTTATTACACGTACACAATCCATAGGGAGCCGCGTCTTTGTGTTTAGAACAAGCCTCAGTTAACTGAACGAGATGCGGCAGCATCACCAGGAAAAGCCGCACGCGTACCCCTTATACTCACAATTCCGATTAATTTGTAAGTCTCCATAAATAATTCCGTTATTTATAATTCTCTATAAATAATTTCTTTGTTTTATAATTCTCTTTTTTTTATTTATCTCAGTGTTTTCCTTTCCTCTTTCCTGTTTCTTTGGCTTTGTTTATTTTATTTTTCCCAGAGAATCTCCAAGGAAATGAAAGCTCCTCTACTCCTCAAGCCGCAGAACTGTCTTGACTGAAGAGCTAATAGATGGGTATCACTTCTGATTGGCTATAAATACATGTAGCGGATTAATTTACTTTTTTTATTTTTTTTTCATTTTTTTATTGATAACTTGTGTATCAGTAGACTCTATAAGTTTGACAAAAGTTCATTTTTAGCATAATGTAAACACATCCATATTGTTCATTCTTCATTGTATGACTCAACATTTGTCTGGTATGTTGAAATCATATTGTTATCCACCAAGAGTTATTTTCATGCATTTATGTTTGTGCATAGTACAGTGTGTTTATCTTAATGCATATGTATCCTGTGTCTGCCTCTCCTCTCATATCTCTCTTGTTCTAACTCCTGTGAGATATTTAGTTTGTCACTACATATTAGTCGAAGTTGCTCTAGGTGAAGCCATCTGCTGCCTAAATGAATTCATATTCTGAATAATAATATGACCACCATGTATTTGGAAGTAACATATGGTTTAATCAAGACTATACAGAAGGCTTTGATGAGTGTAAACAATCAGCTAAAAATACAAATTCATCCTCAACTCCACATGTGCATTTTTCCCTTCAGGCTAGCCGTGAGTTCTCTACTGTGCTGGATGAGAGACTTGGTTCACTGGGACTAAGATAATGCTGTGTATTTATGAACATCCCAAAAGCTTAATATGTACATACATTTTTTTTCTCTCCAGCTCGTATTAATTGAATCCCAGTTTGCTGATTTTAATTCCATGCAACATTAGGAAATAAGTCAAATATTTAAAACTCGTGTAGGCCTATATTCGGCAATAATTACGGTTTCACAATGCATTTAATCTTCTGTAGGGATAAATCCTCTATGAGGAACCTTCCATTAGCAGAATATACATGTCTGGACTCTGCAGATTAATTTCTCAAAGTAAGCATGGTAATGAAAGCTGTCTTTCTAACCCATCGTGACTGCATACTGAGAGTGTACTTAACGGAGCCCAGAGAGTCTCACCTGCTGCTGAGGTGCGTTCAAAATAGCAAAAAAAAAAAAAAAAATGCAAACGTTCGCGAAAGTTTTCAAACAGTTTTCCGTTGTGAACATATACAAACGGTCTGATAGAGTAGTTCTCGGCCAAACATGGACGCTGGACTAAGGGAGATGTGTGCTCAGACGGCAGTTATCCCAGAAAATATATGTGAGTGTTCGATTTTTATTTAATCTTCTTACAATAATTCAAGTGGTTAACTTGTCTAACTGTCGGTTACGATGATACTTTTTCTGACAGCCTCTTTCTTGTATGCTGTAGTTATCAATTCTTACAGTTGAAATCGAACAATTTGGAATGTTTACACAATAACGTTCAAATTTAAGTTCAAAGAAATCCCGTTCGCCTTTACCTTTTGCCTCAGTTTGCCGCATTTGAACGCACCTCTGGACTGGAACCTGCTACGACCTGAACATGACTATACTGTGATTGTTTGGAAATGTATATATGTTTTTTGAGTACCACATTTTGTGTATTTTTATGCTGGTGCCTGGAATAGAGATGAATTGTGTTAGTGTGTTATTCCTGCTTTTGAAAGAACACAAAGATAATAAGGGAATAAAGCTGGTAACACCTAGATCCATCACAGAACCTTACTTGTAAACTTTAACATTCTGCCTTAAAATACTGAGTTTATGTGAAGAGAACCATGCTTCATTGCTAGCAATATCAATTGATGAAGACAAATGCATAACATGATAAACAATGATTCACTCACCCAGTACAAGGTGAAAACACCTATAATATTTTAGATTATTATGGCCTTCGGTTCTTATACTGTTGGCTCTTATCAATTTTCTGTTGAAATGCCTGTGGTGCACTTCTAATAGAACTGACCTACAGGCATGTAAGACGAAACCTAAGCCTGCAGCTTCTCCCCTATCTTAATCCATAACGTAATTTAAGAGAGTGGTGCCCTAGCTGTGATAACCTATCCCGCATCATTCTCAAAGCAATCAGGCCTTGTGCATAATATTGATAACACATGGATGCAGTTCGGTCATTTAATATGAAGGCAGAATGGGATATAATGCAAAGTAGCCTGGGCTTTCCGCTCACCTGCGTGTATGAAAGTAGCACTCAAGCCTGCAAAGCAGCGCTGTGCCTGAATGACATCATACAGGGGGTCCCTCAGGAGGCGGGGCTAAAGCGGCAGCCAGGCATGCATGTGCCTGCAAGCCAGCACTGGCCCTGCAGCTTCGGCTTCTGGATGGAGGATAATGGCGGAGGGTCTTGGCAGGCACCGTCAGACTGAGATGCCATGTCGGATGAGAAGAAACACTATCCAACCACAAACCCCCACCCCCCCCCCCAAAAAAAAAAAAAAAACACAGAGGACTGGCGCATGACATATTCCTGACATTTTGTAAATGATCTGGAGATGTCTCTGGTAAATGTCAATAGATGTCAATGGGATGACAACTAGTGCCAAGACTACACCACTGAAGGAGGCCTGGGCTCAACACTGGTGCCCTAACTCACAAAAAAAAGAGTGCTCCATGAGATGGTGACGCCAGAGCAGATATTTTTGAAAAAAAAAAAAAAAAACAATGACCAGCAGCAGTCTGGAGACAGACACAACTGGAGCAGTCAAGATCTCATTTCTGAAAGGTGTGTGCTTAAGCCCCCGTAAGAAGACTTCTAAAGTAGTGCAGACGAGTTTATATCTATTAATAGGGCCTCGAATTTGGAGGCCCAGTCCCGCGGAGGGACAAACGGCACAATGGAGGACGGCGCAAACTGGGACACGGTGAGGTTGTGCAGTGACTTTGAGAGACTTGGGCTCCAGAAAGGGAGGGGTGGGGGTGTGGTGTGTGTGTGGGGGGGGGTGTTGATGCAGTTTCTTTATACATGAGTTTAAATTAATAAACCACACAAGGCTTGGTTGCTCAGGAAGTGATAACAAACAAGTCTTTACTTATTAAAGAGCGCATCTGCCGCCCCCTGTCTCCTGCCTCATCTCTTTTTAATTGCTACGCTGTGTGTGCTTTGCTCGGCAACGTTTGGCTGATTGCTGGGCTGGGCCGACCCCATTGGTGCTCTCTCTCTCTCTCTCTCTCTCTCTCTCAGTCATACACTCTTTTCCTTTCTTCCTCCCTCTCTCTGCCTCTCACTCTCTCTCTGTTGCGTTCTCTCTCTACCCTTTCTCTCTGTCTCTCGCGCTCTCTCTCTATCTCTCTCTCAAACACTCTTTCTCTCTCATACACTCTCTTTCTCTCGCTCTCTCTCTCTAATATTCATTCCCTCTTGGTTTCCGTTTCTCTCTCTCTCACATTCATATTCTCCACCCCCCCACTTTCTCTCTCTACCTCTTGCTCTCTTTCACGCACACTTTCTCTCTGTGTGCCTCTGTTTCTCTCTCGCTCTCCCTCTCTCTCTCTATGTCACATTCTTTTCCTCTGTCTCTGTCACTTTCTCCCCCCATCTCGGCCTCCTTGTAGGCAGTGGTATAGGATATTGAGACAGTGTGGCCGTCAGCCTGTCTCCCAGAGCTCCTCAAAGCCGCTCATATCAAAAAACCTTGAGCCTTCAGCCCTTCTATAAGCCCTAAGAATGCTAAGTCAGAATGAGCAGACAAGCAGTTCCTCAAACCTGCACATGTATCTACAGGCTACTTCAGGCTCAGAGTGTCCTTTTCTCGATTTGTTGGGAAAAGGCGAACCACAAGGCAACTTTGTGTGGTTTTCTTTTTGCTGAATCTGAGAGATTTATAATATATAATAATATATATATAAAAAATATATAACATTTATAATGTATAATATGCTAAGAATATTCCTTGTTTCCGTAAACCTAATAGCCTGTGTGAGAGTGCGGTCATCACAGAATGATTCATCCTGTGATGAAAGCAGATGTGGTTCCACAGATGTTGGGAAGAATATCTCCTGCAGAGAAGCACTGTGATATCCACACTAAGAATAAAACTGCAAAAATATTCTTTTGAATTTTTATTTCTATCATGTTGAATTTGCACAGCGGGGAGGGGACTTGCAGTGAAATGGAAAGACAGAGAGGAATGTACGTGAGCAGCAATGTTTTGAGCGAGGATACGTTTGTCATTTCACATTTATGAAAAAATAACTTCGGTTTTGCACAACTTAGGATTTCAAAGCTTTTAAAATACCAGATAAATACTAAATACTATGTTGAAAATCAACATGCTAAAAGCACACAAGGTTCATGTAAATGTTTTATGAAGGTATTTAAAGCACATTAAAGTGCTTTAAAACACTGGCCATCTTCATCCACATCTGAATGTCAGTCATTCTCTGATGAGTGTCAGCATTAGTTGAATAAAATATCTTGGCAGGACAAGAAAGAAGTTATCAAAGAGTTACAAATGTATGACACTAATTGGCATTCTTTCTGAATTCAGTTGCGTGAGTGAGCATACATTACTCCTAGTCAAGGCCATGAATTATGCTGTACGGAATGCACTAGACTGCACTGTTAAATTGCTTTTTTTTAAACAAGAAAGTACTTTGTGAAACCTGTTTTGGATGCACAGAATATCGGCAAACCTCATCGCAGTTACCTCAAGTGATAACTACAGGGTCTTCCCAGTGTCAACTCAATATTTTCAGCCTCCTACTGCATCTCCCAAGATAATTATAGAGAAGGGTACAGGCTAATCTACAGACCAATCCAAAAGCTGAAGTTAAATAATGACTGAACTTAATAGCAATTCACTGCTTTATAAGACTGATTCTATTCTAGACACATTTTATTCTCATAGGGCATGTCACAGTAGTTCCGGTACACTTTATATGGCTTTTGCACATTAATTGTTTATATCAAAGATTTGTGCTGCCTGTTTAATTTTAAGATTTAGCCGACAATGTGCCGATTCACACGTCTACAAGGTACAAACTAATGATGATAATTTCAAGGTGGACATAGCAAACAAGGAATAAAATTCAATTCTCTCTGGAAGTCGGTGTAATACTCTAACGAAAAGTCTAGACTTTCCAACAGTTCATTGTTTACACACTATTTTTATTTCAAAAACAGCTTTCCAAAAATAGACGGAGGGGCACTGGGTATAGATATGGGAGTATAATAATGGACAGTCTGGAAAGGTCTAGCAAGGCCTGGCAGCTTCATCCTGTCACTGCCTCACAGCCTACGCACCCCTAGCCTCCCCAACCCCCCAAGACCTGTAACTAGAAAAATGTTGGGCAAGAGACAACAGGAAGACGAGTGTGACTGTCCTCAGTGTCCTGTCTATCTCTCTATGCCTCCCCTGTCTGCCCCTGGGCACCCATCAAGCAGCTATCATTACACTGAATCCAGTGCTACATGCTATGCTGTATTTCCCTTGCAGGTCTCTCAGCTCACCCTCTTAGTTCCCTCCTGCTGGTCGCGCTAGAAATTGTCCACAGAGGTGAGACCTTGTTCATACTCTGTGTCCGGGTGCTCAGAGAGAAGACTTCTCCAGAGCTCGCTTTAAAGGGAGCATGTACCAAGCTGTTCAATCATTCATTTTTCCTGTCACTGATTTTTTTTTTTTTTTTTTCATGCTGTGGCCAAGTTTTCAAGTCTTCTCTTCCTTCTGGCATCATTCTCATCCCCCCTGTGAGGTGCCACAGATACAATTCAGATGCCGAGGGGAGAGTTTGGCAATCTCTTCCCAGCAATCTATGCAAGTGTCTAAGGGAACGCACTGCAGCTCTCTCTCTCTCTCTCTCTCTCTCTCTCTCTCTCTCTCTCTCTCTCTCTCTCTCTCTCTGATGTACAAAACACTGGCACTTCTCAGGGTGGAGAAACAGTGATGGATTGGGTAACATGAAAACACTGTAAGAGGGTAAAACAGATGGTAATCTCCACATACCCTTGCTAGTTTCCTTTGCTCTGTACATAGTAAAGTATCCACAGAAGCACTTCAGCAGGCGCTTAAAACCGATATCTTTCCTGAACCCGGGATTAGCATGTTTGCCTGTGTTACTGAAAGTGGTCCAAAGACTGTACTACCTCTGTAATTACAGATTATAATCACCTTTACTTGTGTACTGATGTAGAGGCAGCACTTGGCATTTTCAGAAGCCTTCGCTGTAAAGTATGTGCCACAGTCTTTCTGTGCAACGAGCTTTCTGTTGTAAATCAACACCGATGATTTTGGCTTTGGAAAATTACTGCAAAGAAACGGTAACATAAATTATGTGTTAAATCAATGTCAAGGAGACCTATGAGAGGACTGTAACAACAAATAATTGGTAATCATATACTGTGAAAGGCTAAATTGCAGGGGCCATTCATCAGTATTCAGCACAGAAATTGTACATTTCGCCTGAATGGGTGTCCTTCTTGCACTTGTCGTTTGTCAGTATGGATTCCAGGCTTGCTGAGAGGTTGATCTGGTAACGTTCCACGGCAGCTGTCTGAACAGCTGGGGACGTGGGGGCTGGAGTTTGAGCTCGGGCTGGGGAGGGACAGTGGTCTGCTCTTCCGAGATGCTGAGGCATCCTTTTGTACGAGTAATTTTGAGAGTCCCCTTTTTTTTTCCTTTCTACTCTTCCTAGAAAATGCGCTTGCAGCAGGCTGGCAATGGAGGGGTTTGTTTATGAATCTCTTCCTGCAGCTAATTAAGATAAAGCTCCACAGAACAACCTCGTGGCCTCCCCGTCTAGAGAAAAGCCCAGATAATTAGACACCGAGGGTCTGTGCAGGGGTGTGGAGAGAAGGGTGAACAGCCCCCATCAAAACTTACACGGCTGTCTGGAGCTCCAGATCCAATCCTGCATTGCTGCATTCGTCATAAGGAAGCATGGCGTTTGATCTGAGGAAGAGCTGTTACCCACCCTCAAAGTATGATGTCATAGTGGAGACCGCAACGGAATTCTCTCAACTTAACAACACAAGACACACAAATCGAGCACACCGGCATCACTTTCCAAGATTCCCCCAGAATGACCCTGTCTTTGAACTGTGCCCAGGGTCGTGCCAGGTCTTCTGAGTTCTCCTCACCCCCAGCAGCGCAATGTGACCACGCCAGAGAGCTACACTGAGGCTGAGGACAAAGTTGTGACAAGCCTTCACAGAGCAGACCCCTTCTGGTCTCCTTCCGGTCTGTCTTCTGCAGCGCTCTGTAGTCAGCGTCTGTCACACAGTGTAGCTGTCTGTGTCAGTGGTGGCTAACCCAAGGCATTGTTCTTGTAGGCACTGGGTGATGCTAATCCCTCATGCCCGGCACAGAGTCACAAGCGGTCTGTGCCAACCTCCACGGGCCTGAGACCTGACTCACACAACCTCTGGGGTCCGGACCACTCACCTCCCCTCAGCCTCCACAGTTCTCGAGGTCAAAGTCACAAAGTGACAACAAGTGAATAAGAAAATCATCATCCAAAGTACAAGCAATAAAATAAATTTGGCTTCCATCCGTGCAAACTACGAGGGATCGAGCAGTAAAATCAAAAGTGAGGTTAAAATTATTATATGAATTTTTAATATTAACTTGCTTGGTAGACTGACACTGTGTCCAAATGGCTTAAGTAGCTTTTGTTTTTACATAGGAGTTATTTATATAGGTAGATACCAACAGGAGTAGCAGATTAAGTGCCTTTCTCAGGGTAAAATGGAGCTATACAGCCATTGCATGTGGGTCATTTCATGCCAAATCAACCAAGAATAGCAAATTTAATTGCCCGATCCACTGAGAGTTGATAGGGGTTCACAGTGAGTTTCTCCAATATTCTTAGTTCAGAAATGTTGTTCTTTTAAAATGCATTCTCCCTGCTGTGACTTGTTAAATGTGAACAGTCAGAATGTGTCCTTGAACACAAAAGTTACCTTGACACAGGGAAGGGGCCACAGGTCCGGGAAATTTTCAGGAACCCTCAACTCATTCATGGCGAGTCGCCAGCCAAAGTTGAGGTTCTTTGGGTCCAGGTTCAGTTCAGCTAATGATGAGATCTAAAACAGCAAAAGAAAATGATTGATTCATTTATTTTAAAGTTCCATTCATCACCAGTCAAAAATGTAACAAAATTGATTGTAGCATGATTTTTCTGGTTGGTGCTTTTGAATATATTTTTTAAACTCTACATACCATTCCATGAAAATTAATGTGGTGCAATGTCTTCCAGACATTTGCATTGAGTTACTTTGAAATGGTATTTTTTCACGATAATAGTAACGATAATGTGTTGAGCGCACAGGTATATTTGCTAATGTTATTATGTATCTGCCTTGTTGTCCTATTTCAAACTGCCCTCTTTTATGTTATCCATTCAGCGTGACATGCATCAATCAGCATGCATGGTTCACAATTTTCATTCCTGCGAAGAATTAGTTAAGCATTGTCAATTACTACCATCTGGTGGTGGCATTATTACAAAACTCCTTTCGTAGTTTGGTCCTTATGAGATGCCGTAGCGAAGGCGTCCTTGGCAGCTAAAAGAAATGTTAGCAACGAGTAGCGCCAGTGAAGCAATATTACTAAAACATAGTTAACGTTAACATTATAATAACCGGTTATATCACAATACGTTTTTAAACGTTGAGTGATATGGCTGCAAATAATCCTTCGGTGTTTCTTCTCATGGTTAACGGGCAGATAGAAGAAGCCAATGTGAGTAACCCCATACTTCTGCCAGATTACCAAAATGCTAACGTTAGCGAGTAAGAATGGTAATTAATAATATTATTATTTCTGGAACAGCTACAGCGAAATGATTGAATTTGGAAACATTCTTTGAACAACGTAGGACATTTAATGATAATCCTTGCGGGATGTACAACACCCAATAGCCAGTGAAGAGTAGCCAAACTTTTTGGTAGCTAAGTAACATAGCTTGCTTACACAGGCACAAATTAATACCCTGCTGCTACAATTAATATGTCCTGTTCAACTTCGGTGACACTTTTAACCGATTTTCTTTCAACCAGTTCCCAGAGCACGACGACCTGTACTGCAAATACTGTTTTGTGTACGGACACGATTGGGCTCCAACGTCGGTACGTTGCAGCCGCCAGTTACTCCTTGCCCGATTGAATCGCATTTGGGAATTTATAGACAAATGGTAGCATACATCTTTGGTTAAGCATGTCCGGTGATAGGAATGCTTTATTGGTTTGTTTTTTTATGATATACCTTGTAAGATTTGTTCTGTAATATTTTATTTACAGGGTCTGGAGGAGGGGATCTCGCAGATATCGTCAAAAGGCAGAGGTTCTGTGCAGAATATCGTGTGGAACTTCCCCCTGGACATCACGTTTAAGAGCACAAACCCGTTTGGCTGTGAGAACCGGGCTTTATATCATACCACACATACATAACTTAAGTCCTTAAACATCCCCTCAACCTTAACTTTACACATACATTGTTTGCACTGAAGAGCCTGTTCAATAAACAATTAAAGTGTTGCAACGTTCAGTCAGCTTTTCAGTCTATTAAAACAGGTTAATACATTTATGTTAGGGGCCTTTACAAAAATTCTGTGCACATTATGTTAACGCATAAAAGATTTCTAGCTGATTCATGATCTGCACCCTGTGCTTGAAGGGCAGCAGTCATGCTCATTTTCTTTCCAACTGCTTAACACCATGAATGGTGAAGTACTTTTTTCCATTTTATATGACGTTATCTTAGTAATGCTTGTAACTGGGGCTTCCCAGCACCAAGGTTTTTAAGGTGTGTTTGCTGGTGCACCTTTTGGCGTAACTGGGGTCTACTCTCCTCTTCAGGGCCGCAGATAGTGGTGTGCGTGTATGGTGCTGACACCTTTGGGAATGATGTGGTTCGAGGTTACGGAGCTGTCCATATCCCCCTCACCCCTGGCAGGTAAGTGCACCCTCCATCAGCCCTTTCATTTAATACAAAACAGCTTTTTTACTTTTAGTAATAACCAAGAATACCTCTGACTACATTGAACTATCACTGCTTGTTTTCCTCTCAGACACAAGAGAACCATCCCTATGTTTGTTCCGGAATCCACCTCAAGGTTGCAGAAATTCACAAGGTAACCGCTATAAAACTAGTCTGAGAAAACAAGAGCAATTTTATCTGTACTTTGAAACAAAAAGTGTGTTACCAAAGTTTAAGCAGCCGTTTCACAGACTTTTGAGTGAATATGTTGGAAAGGGGCATTGAATATCATCTAAATATAGAAGTGATCCTTGATTTCCTTTGAAAAGAAGTAATGATGACTCGTATGATATCTCATATTTCTTGTCTCCAGCTGGTTGATGGGAAGACGGCCCGAGTTCACAGACCCGAAGGTTGTCGCCCAGGGTGAAGGAAGGGAAGGTAGGTTCACTGGTTTTTAGGAACTGCCATACCAAGTGTAAGTTTATCTCTGACAGTGACATTAATGTGAAGTGGTGTACACCACTGTGTATTTTCAATTCAGTTATTTTAAGATCAGTATTTCGCATTCTGTTGAGTGCTTTTGACCAGTTTTACTTTTCTGTTTCCATTATTTTCTTGACACCTCTAAGTTAGATTTTGTGGAAAATGAGTAGTAATGTAGTTTTGGGTAAGGGTACTGAGAACAGAGAGAGACAAGAGAAACAGCAAAGACTGGAAAGTGAAAGAGTGAATAACCTTCAGTGCATTAGCATGGGTCTCTGGGAAGGTACAGATCACAGGGAAATGGATGCGCAGAGGAGCCAGACATGAAACTGGAGACAGTGAAATGGAGATGAGAGGAATCAGTCTGAGAGGACGTTAAAAGGACCAACTGGAGCAATATCGCTGCTCAGGCAGAGATGGCAGTCAGAGACGTCAAGGAGACGCTTGAAAGGGAAAGTGGCAGACGAAACACAAATGATGGAAACTGGCATGACCTGTGCTTATGCAGGAAATTCAACTTCAGTCTTTGCTGCTATTATTAGTTTTTATTAGATCACAGGCAATCAATGTCAAATCTCTGTAAAGCTTCCACCCCCTACCCCCCACCCATTCTCACTTTCATCTCTGTTGAAAATTACTACTCTCAAACTTACTTCGAAACCTGGCTCGAATACCATTTATTTTTGCAGATGTGTCGTGTTATTTGATTCACAATAGAACTACTGGCGCACTAGTTTATGTCCATGGGAGTTAAGTCTGAGTATCTTTGTTTTAGTCACCAGGGTGCGATCTCAAGGCTTTGTCACGCTCTCCTTCAACATTGTGACCAAGGACATGAAGAAGCTGGGTTACGACACCTCTTCCACAGAGACGCTGCAACCCCCAAGCCTTGTCACAGAGCCAACCTACACCCTGTGATCCCAGCCTCACCTTAAAGCCATTCACATCAGTCAGGCTCCATCTGCCTTTTACCGCATAGTGTTATGTGTTTATAGAAAAGGCTTGCCAGTTGTTGGATATAAATGACACAAACAAATGTACAGCAGGTGGTACACAGTAAGCGGTATGGATATGCTTGTACCTTTATTGTGGTAAAGAATACGTCAAATATTTTATATAATTTTTGATATTTATTGCATTAAAATAATTTTAATAAACCATGTGTTCCATTTCTGCTCCATTCACTCAAACACATTTCCTTTCACCAAAAGACAAATCTCAGCTCTGTCCAACCTGGAACAGTATAGTTCCCATAGCACAGTTCAAATTCTGTCCTGCACAAACCCACATTTCTGCTTGCAGTAAATTTTAGCTTCTTGCTTTTGTTTATGCTGACAGTTAACAAACACAAGCAGAATTTATATAATACAATTTATTTAACCTTTGTGGCTAAATGGTTGTTATCACTTGCTGCTGCTGTTTGGATGACAAATTCCCATTAAATTTCCTGCAAAACCCATTACACAGAAATAAGGTACAGAACAATATGTTACAAAGTACAAATGATAAATTATATTATACAATTATGTCAACAGGTCGGGCACATATCCATAAAAAGCAGCCTTCTCCCTGTAATATGAAACCATATTGTAAATATACAAATACAATAACATGAAAAAATAGTTTATGCTTGACAATGAAAATGTTAGATGACCACAGTAAATTAAAGAATACACAAACAAAATGCAAGTACATAAAACAAATACAGTGGAAAAAGACACTGAAAAATTGAGCTAGATATTGTATGTAGTTAAAAAAATGGCAAACATTTGCACATTATTTTTTTTTGTTTGTTTCTGAGCATCAACCAAACAGTTGATAAGTCTGCATGTTTATATTATTCTGTCTGTAATACTAAATACTTTTTATGCAGGTATGTGTTCAAACAATCCATACTGTAAGATCAAAGTTCATAAAATGGATCAAAGCATCCCCCTCTTTATGCCTGAGAATACGCCCTGGTTCTGTGGGTATCATAAATAATACAGGAGTATACTAAGGGTTTATAACAATGCTCTACACACGCTGCTCTACAAAAGGTCCAGAAGAGGGCACTAGCAAACAACTAGTTCTAAAAAAAAAAAAAAAAAAAAAAAAGGCAAAATGGCAGTGATTTCAAATCATTAAATGGGGCTTCAAATTTTCCTCTTTCAACAGAACTCATGATCTACATAGTAGTACAAATAAGTAGTATTTCCTATTTTAGTAATAATGCCCATTTTAATAGATTGCTAGCCTTGACTTTGGTTATACATTTTCAGATTGGCAAAATGCTACTTCGATGTGCTTGTTAATTAACTGTACTTGACTGTAAGTCAAAGCATATATCTAAGCTGATTTCAACAGGCAACAGACTGTTTTTTGAGATTGATATTAAATAAGAGACAGCACAGTGTAATATTATCCATACAGTCCTGCCAAGTTCTTTCAATTAATTCCAAAGCTGTTTTGTTGTAGTTTTAGCTAACATTTGCTCACTAATTATGTGTTCTGAGTCCAAACACTGTTTCTGTAACATATGGCATTCTATGCTAGCTCTGAATTACCTAAGAAAATGACCTACATTAATAATAAAAAAACAACCCACTGGCAAGCAAGCAAGAAAAGAGAAGCTTATTCTCAAATCATAATCATCTCTTGGGTGGATGGGAACTGTCCACTGCCACTTTTGAATGAGTGGAAAATTGCCAAAAAACAAAACAAAAAAATCTTCAAAACCAGTGGGTATGATGTAAATGTTCTGTTTCAATAAAAACAGTTTTTTTTCTCCCCCAACGTCATCATGGAATTCCCCACCCACAGCCCTGCCAGTCACACCAGCCTAGACCAATCACAGCAGGGGCCCAGACTGTTCAGCATCTCATTAAAATGGGTAAGACTGCGGAGGCGGTTCTCACTGAAATCTAACGAGACAATGACATGCCTTTTCGAGAGACTTACATGTAGCACCTGCTGTGTGTATGCATGTTGATATTTATACCATTACATGTATGTATGAGAATATATGAAAGACCTTTACAAGCGGAGTGATTAGCTCTTACATAAGGCTTCAGAATCGATTGCCATGCATAGAAAATCATGGAGCAACAGCTAAGACAATAATGTTGGTGATGCAATACCAGTAAAAACTGCAATACTTGTCACAAAGTTAATATCTGAAGTGACATATATCCCCCCCATTCCCTTTGTTCCTTCTTCGAAAATGAATACATTTTTCGATAGGTACGATAAAACAGGATCCACTGGCCGAATGACAGATTTATGGATATTTTAGAACAATACCATGACCCTCAGTGAGCAAGGCTAGGGAGCAATTCCTCTGTTAAATATTAATTTTCTGCCCAATCAGTGGATTCACCTTCAGGAAAAAGAAAAGCTGTGCAAAGAGTGACAACTCTGTCAGTGCTCAATTTGAGTGACCTTTCCCTCTATGCATTTCTCTGGACTGTGTGTATGACGAAGAAAAAAAAAAAAACATTAAAAACCACCCCGAGATGCAAAACTCCTTCCACATTCCAAAAAACAACTCTGAATTTGCTACTCCAATGTGGCAAGATTGGAACCAGTGACAAAGTGCAGATTCCCCCCGCCCCCCCCCCCATCCTACAGCAGTAACAGCACAGTCCTTTGTTATGCTCTTCGTGCCTGAAAAGTCATTCAGAGTAACGGATTGTTGCCTATATAAAGATAAGGGCAAATGGTGAGCCAACAGTCAAAGCACTTCAGCCATGTGCAAACTTTCTGCTTAGAACACTAAAAATGTAGCAAGTAAACTGATTGAATTCCCTAGGCTGTGTATGCTTTTGCATGCCATAGATACACAGTGTTTATGCAGCAATGTAAAATATTTGGGTAACTGATGTTTAAAAAAAAAAAAAAGAGTTTTGTTTCAGTGAACACATTGCTTTAACATAGCAAAATAAGAAAATAAGGAGCACAACTCACCTTCTCAAACCCTGATAAGAAACAAGGAAAAATGTAAAGAGCATTGACTTGGCGCCCCGATGAAAAAACTGTAAGCTTATTGATAGAGAGCAAATACGTTTCCTGGTGAGAGGGCAGAACACTTCCAGCACACAGTAATTACAAAATAATTTCAGGAAATTTTAGGAAAATGGCGATCACTGCAGGGTACCTACCACCAGTGAAAGGAACCGACAGCACCGTCTGCCAATTAAAATCTGTAAACACTGCAGCTACTCAAAAAAAGTCTTAATAAAACGGCACACCTATCTGAAAAGATAAAAAGGTCACTCTATAGTCAGCTTATGCAGGGGTGCTTGACCCTCATTAGTATCAAGTCACTGTTCTTCACAACAGGAAGGGGTTGGTTGTGCTGCCAGTCTGTGTGGTGGTGACTGCAGGGGGCAGCACTGAGCCCATGAGGGGCTGTGGCATTGACATGGGGCCGGCATGCCCACGCCCATGGCGGGCATCATCACGGCTATGGGTGCCAGGGTGGGCATCCCTGCCATGGGCACCATGGCCACAGGCCCGGGGGCGGGCATGGAGAGGGGCAGCGGCTCGGCGCCCCCAGGGTGCAAACTGCCGAAGGCCGGCCCCCCCAAACCCACCATGGGACTCACCCTCATCTGGTTGAGGGTGGGGGGCTGAGGTTGGTTCACCTGGAAAGGGTTGATCTGCGCGGCTGGAGGAGCAGCACCTGGGGGGTGGAGTCACGTCACACAAAGCATACACAGGCAACAGCACAGCATTCATGGGTTAACCTTCAAAGACTCACTTAACACATGCACCAAAGAACAACACAACACACATTTTAATTTGTTTACATTTCATTTATCTTCAGACATTCAGCTGAAGCTCTTATCCAGTGAGGCTTACACAGTTTCCATGTGTACATACTATTCATGTACACAGCTGGATATTTACTGGGGCAATGTGGGTTAAGTGCTTTGGTCAAGGGAGCTCTTGTGGAATTGAGCCTGCAACCCTGGGGTTACAAGCCCAGCTCCATAACCATTACACTACACTGCTGTCCATTTCGCACTGGTGGGGTCTGGAGTGTGTGTTTGCGCACAGCGCTGGCAGGAGCCATCATATTAATGGTCTTACTTTCCATGACCGCATTCCTCATGATTTTACCCAACTGGTACAAAGCCTAGAACTGAACCATCAATATGACTCAAGATGCCCTGCCAGACTGGAAATACTCAGTAAGAGGCAGGCTTTCTTGAGTGGGCAGAAAAAAAATAAATCATCCATCTGAAGAGTACAAAGTATGATTGTGAGATCCATGTAAAAGGAGTAGATAAAGTAATGGAAACACTAAATGAAAAATGACTTGTATTTTGAAGCAACTATACTGCGATTAATACAGAGTCTGCATGTTTCATGGTGACTGCAATACTAATTGCCATATATACACATGCAATATGAAAGCTTTCACAATAATGTTGAAATTGTTTAAATAGTCAGTGCCCTATTTGCAGGTGAGCATCAGTCAGCAAAAAAAAAACAAAAAACAAAAACACAAAACCTGAGTGTCTGAGCAGTGGAGGAAAGTTATATACATAAGGATTGGCTTATGTTGGGAGCCTTAAATTCACAATGCCCATTCCTGACTGTTAAACATGTGGGCGGATCTGTTACGACATGGGCAGCCCTCTCGTGGGAGTAATTGGTTGTAATCGATATATTCAAGGAAATATTTATTAGCTCACTGAGGTTTTGGACAACTTATCAGGGTATTTATGAGCAAAGAAACACTCAGAGCAAAGCAAACAGGCATGGACAACAGTATATAGAAACAAATGAGAAACAAATAAAAAATATGCTATTCGAGGTATTGTCAGGGGCCTCTTAACCTTCAGAGCTGAACCTCAACAACATTCTGTGGTGCAAAGGGGAACAATACATTTAAAATTTAATGAAAATTCATGCTTAACTGGCTACTGCAAGAGACAACATGATGCCATTATTCCCCTTTCAACAACTTCATTAAGGGGGCTTTAAAATCCTGAATACTTTATTAATCTTGCTTAGATGGCCCCAGAATGTCGGTTAGCTTACCAGCCGTTAGGAAGGGGTTAGAAGGGGCAGCAGGCTTTGCTGGTGTGCTGACCAGAGACTCCAGGTTCACCAGCGCTGCGTTCGGACCCAGGAAAGACTCGGGGGTTTTTCTGGAGCCGCCGCCTGTACCGTTCTGGGCAGAGCTGCCCTGCTGCAGGTCCAACAAGTCTGGGCTAGCAGAAGCGCTGGGTCGGGAAGGCAAGGTGGAGCTTCCTTTGGCATCTCCTGCGAAACAGCCCGCCCACATTGACCCACCTCAGTCACTATAGCAACGCAGACCATAATCCTGGGTGCTTCACAGCAGGTGTGAACAAACGTCTTCGTCTGAACTTCCAGGGAAATAAGCACAGAGAGTGTGAGAAAGAACCCTTTGGTTTCACAACACCTCGTTGCACACCATGGAGCTGTGCGATGTGAAACCGTGACGGCTTTCAGTGGCTAACGGAAGAGGCTTCTAACGAAACTAGCGCCTGCACAGAAGGACACTGATGATGGCATCTATGTGCGAGTGAGACTCTTTAAAAAAGAAATGAAAGAAGATAAAATTCACCTGTCATAATGGAAGAAGTCCGAAGGCTGTCGAACTCTGAGAAGTCATCCTTGGAAGTCCCATTCAGTGTAGGAAAGGGATCAAAGTTACCTTCATGGAAAATAAAAGAAATAAGTATTTTTTTTTTTCTCCCAAAAACATACCTGAGAGAGCATATTTATTTCAAAAACAGAGTTGCATGTCATTGTCCATCACTCTGTAAGCTAAATCAACAAGTGATTGGTGTGATTTTTGGTACAGATCTGGAGTTTAAGAGTGCTTTTTCGCAATACCACAGACAATCAAGTAAAGAGAAATCTTACTTTTACAACAACAGTAACTGCAGCTTTGCAGCTGCACTGTATGCCGCAAGACCTGCAACATGAAAATATCCATCAACTGGTTTCTGGCCTATGAGCTCTATGCTCAAAACACCTTCAAATGTACTTCACTTGGCAGTAATTACCACCACAAACTGTTGCCTTGTGCAAAAGCATACCTGGCACATTCCCTGGTGGCCAAAAACCCTTGTGACAAAATACCTATGACACCTGATTAAAGGTGTTAGTTCCCCATGATGTCATTGGACAAACCAGGGGCATCACCTGACCCTATTTACTTGGGCACATGCCCCAGTAACTGATCATGAAAAGAACACTAACGAGTTTTTTTTTGCAATTTATGATAAATTGCGAGAGTGAGGTTTTGCTTTAAGTCTAGCAGCATCCCCAGTTCACAGCCTCCTACGCCTGTGGAAAATGAAAGACTCTCACCCGTGGCAGTGGCCTTGGGTCGGGCGTCAGAGGCCCAGGGATCGGGGGCTGGCTGTGCTACAGGGGCGGAGCCAGCAGAGGGCCCCCATGATTCAGAACTTTTCATGGGCGTGGCCGAGGCAGAGGATGGCCCCCACGGATCCACAGGTGGGGCCGCTGTTGAGGCTGTCCCTAAAAGAACAAAAGGACAGAGAATGGAGAGTGAATGCTATGTGGAGAGTGAATACTGGCCTCCAAACAAAAGGGTAGTTAAAAGGGGTTCTTTCTGTTCATGAAGGACCACTTCCTTAAAGAACAACCATGCGGATGTGAAAACCCAGTCTATTTTAATTTAGAATGCATTTCTAAGAGACAGTTAAATCTTCACAGACACCACAGGAGGTCCTAGAAAGGTTTCCATGCATTAAGATAATACAACCCATGACAGAAATAAACAATGTGCAGGAGATGATTCTTCCCCTCTGAACTCCAGACAGGATCATTTTCAACGGTAATGTTTTTGTTGAGCACACATCCCGCTATGCACGGAGCGTGGAGGGGATAAAAACAGACTGATAGGTAATCAGACACTGAGCAGACTGCTATTCATAGGCTGTGTCCACAAACAGCTTCGGATAAGCAGGAACCACACGTGTGTGTGTGTGTGTGTGCGCCAGGAGGCCTGACACAGCTGAAGACGGAGGGGAGGGCTGACAGGACAAGAGGCCGGGGGGGGGCCCAGCTGACCGGGGCCTGCTATTTAAAACATGAACAGGGATGGACGGTCTGTATCGTTCAGGGGGTGGTGATAGGGGCATGAGGGTCTCACCAGGTAACTGCCAGGGGTCTGGAGGCGCCGCCACCACCGCTGCCCCCACTGCTGCCCCCACCGCCCCCCAAGGGTCCGTCACCTGATCCACGGGGCCTTCGGGCACTGCGTCCATCACATCCATCAGTGATGACTGCAGGGAGCGAGAGAAGCACACACGGGTGAGGACCAACACAGACTGCGGTGTGTCAAAAGCAACTCCGCTTAGATGTTCTCCAAACGCGTCAGGGATGCTGATCATGGCTTTACTCATAATATAACAGCGTGGTGGGATGATGTTTTCGACACTACTGGGAAAAAAAATTTACATTAAAATCTGTCAAAGATAATCCCCAAACAACCCTACCCCCATGGGACAACAGACGACAAATCCAAACAAAGATAAAATGTTTGACTGGAATTCAAGCTGTACCCTACACTTAATTCCTTCATGAAATAGAAGTCATGTGACTCGGAACAATCAAACCACAGGCACTTTGGGAATTGCAGTCGTTCCGCCAAAAACAACAGAACTAAGAAATTAAATGTACTGAAATAGTCTGCTTTGGTCCCATAAGACATTTCCATGAGTAAAAAAAAACTCAGAAGCATCAACTGCGTAACAGGGGCCAAAGAGTACCCACACTGAAGACTGTGTGGGAACAGCTACAGCCCCTTACACTTCACATAGCAGTGACGGCAGGGAATTTCAGGGGAAAATGCGACTTTATGGTACTTGCACTCAAAGCCAGGTTCATCCAACAAAGACAAAGTTCACATCAGTTTCCTCTCCACGGAAGGAGAGATTAGCTCCCCACTTGTTTTTATCATCAACAGTGTGAACGTGAGACCAAATGGACCCAATCTGAAGGTGTAAATGACCCCTAAAATGTGCCTGAATTTGGGTCCACCATACAAGTTTTACACCTGAATTTACAGCTCTTGGGTTTGTGATCATAAAGAGCACATAAAAATAAAGAATAAGTAAATAAAATTCTCACTCGTGTGACTATCATTACTGATTTCCTAAACAAAATGTTTATATGCACTTCGGATTGATGTTAGCTGCAGTAAAGCAGTTAAAATTCAGATCATTTTCAGATCAGAAGCTGGGGAAAGAACTGACATGGCAAACGTATGTTGATTAGACTTCAGTGTCAGGAAACCTGGAGAATGTGTGAGAACATGGCGGAGCTTAGGAGGGGAGGGAAGAGGATTCCCACCTCTTTCTTCTGCTTGAGCACGCTCCCTGGGCCAGCCCCTCTCCGACTCTCCTCCAGAGCCATCTGAAGCCGGAGGTCATCTCCACGGCGCATCCGCTCCTCCTGAATACGCACACACACGTGCACATACACACACGCGCCCATGCATGCACACATACACACAGACAGACATGGACACACACACATACAGACAGACACACACACACAGACGTGCACACACACAGACAGACAGATACACACACACACACAGACAGACAGATGCACACACACAGACACGCACAGACAGATGCGCACATGCGCACACACACACACACACACACACACACACAGACAATTTGTCAAAGTAAGCTGTGACTATGTCCTTACCAACTATCAGAGTCCATTACACATTACACATTGAAGTAAAGGGGTATGAAGGTCCCACATCAGGATTTTTGAAAGCAGTATTTATGAGAAATTTGGTGGAAAAAAATGAATGTAGAGATCTACTCTTGCATACAGACTAACTGACCTACACTGCCTGGTTGTCTGTGCGATTAACCAAAGAAAAAGTCAAAATTGTGATTTTCAACAGTTCAAAACAGGTCCCTCTTCTTAACATACACAACAATGAATATAACGTTCAGTTCAGTTCCTCTGTATAAACCATACATCTACTTTGTTCCTCTCAATATGTTCCATTTGCCCATCAATGAGTTTTGAGACTCAAGCTACCAGGGAAACCCCATGCAAGGTCAGTGTGAGATGCTACAGGGGCTTTCTTCACTCTCATATCTGTGTTCTGTTTACTCTTAAATGAGTCAGCAGTCTGTCTTGGTTTGAATTTATTTTAGAATTTTGCCGAAGTTGATAAGAGCTTCAACTTTGACACAGGTCCTTCTTTGAGGAGGAAATTACCTTCATTCTACCTTCATTCAAACTACCAATCATTCCAAACACTATTTTAGCCATCTGAATTGGCTTGAATAGTGGAGCCAGTTCAAGATATACTGTTCCTAGTTTATTTTTCATGGTTATCATTTTATCCATATTCAGTACAATAAGAAATAATTACATTTTCAACTTTCATGTGTAGCTTAGATCAATGCATAGCATATATTCCAATAAGCTGTGGATGAGCTGTGTCTGATTTCAGCTAAAATCTCACTGTATGAATGGATGTTTTACATCCTCAGCTACTAGCTCTGCGAAGGTAGCAATGATCATTTCGTCCAGACAAAGCAAAGCACCTTGTCTGTGTGCATCACCTGTGCCTTCAGAAGTAGTGGGCAACAACAGAACAATGTTCTGCATATTTTTCCCATTCACCTTCACCTATAAAATCTGTCGGCATCACAATGAAAAGGAAAGCCAGAGAGACACGCGCCATAGAAGGGACAACAGGCTCCACCTGCCATTGAGCAGCAGTAAACTGTCTTGCTGATAAGCCAGGCTGAGCGTTACAGTATCCCTAGTGCTTTCCTCCTCGAGCGCTGTCTCCCTGTGAAAGGTGCTACTGTGTGACAACAGAGAAACAACTCATTAAGAGCTGTCCTGGGGCATGAGAACACCATCAAAGACACATGGGGTACAAGGACAGTAGAGGACACTGCCTGGGTACAGACATTCTGAAATGTAAATCAAAAAATGATAACAGAAAATCTCCAGAAACAGTAGGCTAATAATCTCTACATGCCATACCGAAGAAACAGATTCAAAAGATTTAAGTATTTCATTCATTATGCCACTTTTGCTTTCACACACACACAGAGCCTGCAGACCAAAAAAAAATAATATGGCAAAGAATTTATTATGTGACCTCTTGCTGTGCTGGCAGGAAATTAAACCACAGCAAAACATAAAGACTGATGGACACAATTTGAAACCTGTGGAAATTGTTGGCCCACTGCTCTTGCTAGAAAAAAAACCCTACTGTCTGTCACACTGTGCCATGCAACGCAAATTAGGTTCTACATGGGTAGTCTGCATTCCTGGCCACATTTGCGTCCTCTTTATTGGGTTTAAATTCTCAGCACCCGCTTGAGGCTTTTCTGAAATTTTTCGGGCAGGAGGCCACATGGCTTATCAGTTCCACGCCTGACTGCACTAATAAATACATTTAAAAGCTTTTTGACCTCATCAAAAATGGCCGGAATAATTTAAGGACAACAAATACCCTGCATATTTTTATTTTCACCATGGTTATTATAAAATGAACTTTT
This sequence comes from Albula goreensis, assembly GCA_022829145.1. NCBI lineage: Eukaryota > Metazoa > Chordata > Actinopteri > Albuliformes > Albulidae > Albula > Albula goreensis. The sequence continues at coordinate 5,163,763 of CM040748.1, read as the reverse complement.
TCCCCCCGTATTAGTCAACACAGGATGGACAACATATTTATCCAAAGCTCTGTGAGTCATACCTTAAACAGTTCACCACTGAATTATTTACGCAAACACTACAGTATTATAGGATTATAACTCTATTCTGAAAGTCCACAAATCTGGATAGAGATTTGATGAAAATAAACAAAAAAGGCTATACAAAAAAAAACAGATAAAGAGCTATTTTTCTATCAATCAAATGGGAAAACTGTATTTTCTATTCTATTGTAACGTTTTGGTTTATAAAAGTTTATCTGCAAGTTAAATCTGCAATAGAATTAAGTTCATGTCAGTCTGAAGGAATTTAGGATTTCCTATACCTCCATTTGATTAGGGTATAAAAATGAGATAACACACATGTGAAATGCTTTTGGAATTCATCACTGTGGGGAAAGGCAAGGAGCTGACAAAAAACAGGAACACAAAAATCAGTTAAAATCAGGTACAAATCCCAGTTAAATATGACACTAGCAACTACTAGCACAAATAAAGTTTAAAACCACAAGAACAGTCATTCAACACAGGTGTAATTTGTCCCACAGTACAGAATATGGCGAGTGAGGCAAAGAGTATTCCATCACTCTCTGATTGAGAACTGCAGAGACTGGTAGCATCTTAGGGTCAACAAGTCTCCCAATCAACAATCTGACAACATACACATGCCAAAAGGCCATTTTGGAAGGGTTGCCAGATTAAGGCCTGATTGAGCGTGACAAACAAATTGAAGCGCCTTGAGTTTGCCAAGCACCACTGACACTTTGATTGGATCTGGGTCCTGTTTTGGCTGGACAAACTATCAGAATCCCTGCCATCAAAAGACAGCTGCATAAGGAAATGTAACTCATACTTATGGTGAAATATGGTGATTGGTCTTCAATGTTGTTTTTTTTTCATCTTGATTAGGACTGTCAGCATTTTTTGAGATGACTGTATAGGCATGGCATAATGTCTGACCTCTATTCAGATGTCTCTAAAAATGCTTGAAACTAAAGTTATTAACTGCCTTTTTTCCATTTTATAAAGATCTAACTCAGTTACGTAGGCTCAGGCACAATATAAATCTGGAATATGACGGATACAATAAACTTTTCCTTTCATCAATCTGCGTATGTGGAAGCAGACATCAGGTCTGTGTTATAATCCATACCCAGCTGTGTTATGACAACCTGAACATTTCAGAAAATCAAAGGCTAAAGCTACATAGTGTCTCAGTTCCTCTAACTTTAAACGGCGCGCACCTCCAAGATTTACTACATTCGATGGCCACTATCCACTGTTTTTACAATGACCATAAATCCAGAGACCAGTTGGAGAGTCTGTATGAAATGAAGGGCAAGGAAAATTCAACCCAGCGGGTGGGAGTCATTACCTGCATACCTGAGAAGAAAAGACAGAGACATGCTGGCTGGCCCTGGGAGGGGAAAAGTCACATGATGTGGTGCTACTGAGCAGGCTGTTTTTGAAAAGGCGGCAGGGCATTGTACCTGTTCAGCAGCCTCCCTGCTCATTGCCAGGGCTAACTGCAGCTGCAGCTCCTCCTCTCCACTGGTCTGAGGTCGGGCCTGCTCCAGTTCTGAGGATGCATGTGGAGAAGTGGCTAAAAGACAAACACACACACACACAAAATATCACAAAGACAGCTCACACCACAAACACACTATACACTCACCCTGGGCTTGAGGCTCCAGTACAGCTTGCAATATTTTTATGAGATCACCACATGTCTGGTCTTTGTCAGAATTATACATTCTTATCTGCAAAAATTTAGCAGTCTCATAACAGAACTGTAAAATGACCAAAATTCTTATGCTGTGGAATCGCACCTCTATATGTGACCAGAAAAGAAAGTCTCTCACTGTAATGATAAAGTCAATTTTTAAGAAGCTACCAGATGCTAACCTGAAGCCTGAGAGAAAGTGAGAGTGATTTTGCACTTACTGGGACTATCTGCACCAGACATGGGGGAGGACAATATAGAAACTTGGAATTTTCATTGTATTCATTGGCCATTTTGCATCAAATAGCTAAAGAAAAGGGGGGTTTTAAAGCCCAAGTCCCCCTTTTTTTTTCAGAATGTGTGTTCTATGTGCACTTTTGGGCTTTGCACGTACATGCTCTCCATTGTCTCTCTGCTTGCAGAAACTGCAGTGGGTTCTTCTGTTCATTAGAAACTCAACACAATTCTACATATGACAGAGGCATATTCTTGCAGTCCAGGTGATTTTTATTTTGCATCTGTAGTTGACCTTTACAAAGTCTGAATATAATTGCAGTGTTTTTAAGAATTATTATAATTTTATGCTTAGCAGACCTGAAAATCCCCAGGTAATTTTTTTCACGCAAGCACGCAAGACATGAAAACAAGAAAATACAGACCTAGCACGAACACTTTTGGTTATTTGATTCAATGCACAGATTTTACAAATTTAGTAATAATTTACATGATTAATCAATACATAGCATTTACAGAGTCCTCTTGGTAAGCAATTTTAAGCAAAAATTAAGCATTAATAGTTTGACAGTCTTCCAAAACTTGTAATGCAGAGGGATCAAAAAGCACAGTAACATATACTACACCGTATGAACTGGCCATGCGTTTTCCAGCAGTGTGAAAGTAGTGTTAGGAAACTTGAACAGTAACAAAGACGAACATGCAAATTCAGTTTAGTTTTTTGTCCTTACTTGAGGGTGAAGAATAAAATGCTGTTGTTAATTTGTTTGCATATTTTTTCCCCCCACTGTTTCTTTGGGAAGTCAAGAGTTTTACTGGCTGGTTACACTTCTGCAGTTACCATTTATTTCAGGGCCTCCCAGCAAATGGCTGCCTCTAATCCAATAAATCCTGGAGGAAGTGGCTCTCCACGGGTTTAACCACCACAAGCTTATAATCAGACGCTGTGGCCTGTGGTGACTCTGCCCACAGGCGGCCTCTCCCGCCCTGTCATTCACAGCTCCCTGCTGTGCTGGAGGGGGCACTGGTGCACTTCAAGTATGCATGGGACCGTGCAGACACATAGCACAATGACCAGACCAACAGGCTGCACTTGACTGTTAATAGAAATGTTTTTATTCTAAAAGGTTTCAACTTTATAACTATGCTAGATTTTCTCCTATCTTTTGTACATTATCTTTAAACAATGTGTTACTGTATCTTTTCAGCTTTTTTATCTGTTAAGATGAACTGTGGCCATTTGGCATGCTCATAACTGTAAGCTCATAACCATCACTCAGATGCAATATGACTTTGGCCCACATCTAGGGTTGTGCTTTGCTAATGAATCAATGGTCAAATACTACTCCCCAAAAGTGGATGCATGACCCAATTAATCACATAAACCAATCAACAGCCGTTATCAGAGATATGCTGGCACCAATCAGATTACGGGAAGCCCAGACCAGAAGAGTTGACAAAGCACACAGTTCAGAGCATGCCACAGCAGACCCTGTGGTGAGCGTTTTCTGGTACGAAAACACGACGCGGTTTTGAAACTGTCCAGTCATCAGAAAAGTGCGAGCTCGGATTTTCCATCAGCCGTTCCATCAGCGCTCTGCAGATCATCAAACCAGGAGGTGAGAGCGCAGTTCAGGTTAAAAGGCTAAGTGAAATGCCCATTTACATTTTCCTGTTCGAACAATGATGGGAAACTTGCACAGGAATTTAAAAAATGCCCTGGTTAACACCCAAGCCGCACATTAATCCTTATCCAGATGGACTTACAAACGCGGGACAGAATAAGCACCGCAGAGCGTTTTCCTATTCATTCTTTCTTCTTCCTTTGGAAACGATTCGACTGCTCACACATCCGTTCTGACCGCATTATATGTCTTTCCGAGAAACACACGCACTGAAATAGTAACCCCCTACGGTCAGCGCCTGTCAAGCAACATTTCTGCACCGTTTTTACAGGCACTCAATCACAGGCGCGTTATTAGAGCAAACGAGGTCGGAAACAGGAACGCTTTCCTGAGGACACATTTACGGCGGAACATCTGACTTCGGTGTTCGCTCAGAGGAATTAAAGAGGTACAAAGCAGACGCAGCACAGTCATGGTAATAAGACCATGCAAACTTCTGCTGTGAAGCAGACGAGCTGGGGGTGTAATGAGAACAGAGTCCCCTTCCATTCTGACTGATCATCACTAAGCAAGGTCATGGGGTGAGCCAGTCAGAGCAGTACTGTGTAGGACAGCACTTGCCTCTGCCCAGGTTGTTACCGTGACTACAGCATTTCGAGAGCCGTTGGGCCAAGGAGAATCCATCTCAGCCGACCGACATGTTTGTTTTTTTTTTTTTTAAACCCAAATTTTTCCCAACCCGAACTCAACCGTACTCATCAACCTCACCGCAGCACCCGCTCTGCCGGCTCTGGGAGGAGAGGCCGATCACGTGACTCCCTCGATTCACGTGACGTCGCTCTCGCTTCTATTCACACAGCAGCCGCACCACTAATCGCTCACTGCCTATGAAGTTTGGAGGATGATGTAGTTAGCGTACCCCCACAGGTGCCCAGCATGACCAGAGTGGGCGCTATAGCCATGAAGACCAATGAACTTGGTAGGCTTACCACCCTACCCCTGATGAGGCTGGGCCAGTTGTTGCCTCGCCAATGCAGACCTCTGGCCATAGCCAGCAATGGCGACATGTGCTTTAACTGCGATCTGAACCTCCAGCTGAAGAATGCAAGACACTTAATTTACAGTTTAGCCATTTCACAATTGTGAGCCTGTGTGGGCCCCATAACTGAATGCAGCATGAACAGCATGTCTCAGTGTTTTCCTTGCATTTCCATTCTCCCTCAATCTGAAACCACACTCACAGGCTCAAAGTCCACAAAATGACAAGTCGGGTTCCAAGAGGACCATTTCATAACAGTCTGTTGAATAGCTGGGAAGAAACGATAACATTCATAATTTATCAAGGGGTTGGGTTCATGTTATTTTGTTTGCATTTTTCTCTCTCCACTGCTTATCCAAGAATTTTAAAGATGTCAGATGACTTTTGGAAGATTATCAAATTTGTTTGTGGAGCGTGGGAGGTGGGGGAAGGGAGATATAACCCAAATCCTCCACATACAGCAGTAAGACTGAGTGGGGGCTTTCCTTTGCAATACAGGAATTTTACTTAAAAACTGGGTGAGGGCGTGGTGGGAGGGACTCACAGAAATCTTCAACATGGGGGCACAAACACAGATTATGGGAGATGTAATCAGCAGAGAGCAGTGGTGTTGGCGTGCCCTGCAGGACAGCTGCAGAAATGTGGCTTCCTGGACTGCAGATTAACGGATTAGGTCATGCAACTTCAGTTACAACCGTGGGCTTCCTGATGAAGGCACTGCGCACAGAACACATTCTAATTCAGAGACCAAGGGCACCCCACTGCGTCCTACCCAGCATGCACTAGGCAGGCCTGTGTTTCAAACAGGACCTCCTGCCTCGCCACCCACAGACAGACTGCGCAACAATAACATTACCAGACCATAGCTGCCGGCTAGATGATAAAGGTGTGACAATAAAGCAAGATGTGTGCGGCAAATTAATTGTTTCTTCAGAGTTATTTGCTTAGAATAATGCTAATGTCCTTCTCGGTTCATGATCAAAATAAATTGTGCCCCTGTAATATGAGAACGCCCTTTGAAACCAGAGCTGCTATAGTGAGAATACCATATAATGTTATGTCAAACACTCTATTCCAATGTCTACTAATGCTACTGTATTATCTTAAGTAAACATGCAAACCTGAGGATATTGACTAATTTCTTCACAAAATCCTTCAGCAACTCAACATTTGCCAAAGTCAGAAATGAATGAAGCTTAACAGAACAGCATTTACACTAAAATATGATTCTGAAAACTGAAATCTAATTCATGGGCTACGACTGTATCAGGATATGTAGCTTTTACTGAGCCACCTGCCAATACTTAATATTCATTCAGTAATATTCATTTTAAACATTCATGGTGCATACAACAAATTCCCCCCTCACTGGCTGCGATCACACTGTGTACTTACACCCATGGTAGGATGCCGGGGAACCCCCTGACCTGCCATACTCCTCTGAGTAGCTTGTGGACAGGTTGGGCTGGCTGGAGCCCCGGCCGAAGGTGATCTGGTTGTTGCTGCCGACGCCGGTGGCCACCTGCGCCATCCGCTCCTTGGTCTTTAGCGCCTGCGCGCGCTCCAACCTCAGGCGCTCCTCGTCCTTCAGCAGCGCCACCAGCTGCTTGGACTTCTCCCGCACGTTGATGCCCTGGTCTTTGCCGTCGCGGTCGATGTGCTGGAAGTCTTTGAGCGTCTGGATGGTGAAGATGTTCTCCTTGCACTGCATGGCCACTCGCTCCGACCCGGTCTTTATCAGGTAGTCCAGCAGGGTGAGCGCCTTGTAGACATGGCGCCAGTTTTTGCCGTGGTCATTGAGGCGCCTCCAGATCATGCTCATGATCTCCGAGAAGGCCATGACGTTGTAGGTCAGGTCAGCGATTTCTGACATCAGCGAGCTGGAGGGACCCCAGGAGTCATTGGAGGTGGCCTCCCTCACCTTCTTCTCCGCATCGGAGTAGTTGTTCACAATGTTCTTCACCTGCCGCCGAATCGAAGAACTCGGCATGATCACGGTTTGTATTCTAACTTGATTGAAGGTGGAAAAAAGTTTATACTTTTGTTTTGTTTTTTTTTAAAAAAAGTTAACTTTTTGTTTTTATTCCTCAGTGTGTTCAGGGTGCTTTTGTTCACTGACTTCGCCTGCTAGAACCTGTCCTCCAGAGGCCAGCAGAGCAGTGCATGTCAAAACCATTTCAACCCAGGGAGGGCATTCAGTACAGTTAGATCCTCCATTACCTGGAACAGGGGACCAAAGTGTTAGACAGTGCTGAGGGAAGAACACAGAGAGGTCAAAAAGAACCCTGGTCTGAGTTATACAAGGGAAATAGTAGCATTTTAAAACTAGTTGTTCTCTAAACAGAGTTGCTCTGCTCAAAATTGTTATCTCTTCCATTAAAATGTGTTAAAATGTGTTACATATGACCAAAACAACAGCCAAGCACAACACAAATGAGCATAGCCTAAATTATTGGCTAAACTAACAAGTTCAATGTTATGGAAATTGTTTTAAATGCAATTATTTTGCAAAAATGCTACATAAATACCTCAAGCACTGTTCTCATTTCTGTCCTACTTTCTGATAGTAAAGCCCACTCCATAAAAAAGATGCACCCCTCCAGATTACACTGAGTGTGAATGGCCTTTTCAAAAACCACCCTCCATCAAAGACAACCTTGTTTCCGCTTGCTTGTCAATTTCAGCACATAAGCCCCAAACTCAACAGGAAATCACCTCATGCCAGACATAAAATAAGGCCAATAAAGCTAACCAAAACATTAGCTAGCTGTGAATCTGCTGGCATGGTGGGTGGGCATGACAAAAGGGAACTTTTCTGAGTATTCTCCATAACCCTATTTCACAAAGGATCAGCCAGAGAACCAGTAATGCGGCAAGAACCATATGGTGACTTCTTCCAAATCCCTTTACAGTGATATTTTATACTGAATCATTGCAGCTGTGACAAAATGCAACTTTCTAATTATCGATTTATAAGATAAATCCTGGTGATGAATGACCTTACATTCTGTGTCATGAAACAGCCTGAAAGAGGGAGTGGACACCTAATTAATTTAAGCGGAAAAAAGAGTGGGCAGTCAAGTCATGAATACTCATACATCTCTAAAAAATGACACAGTCTGATAAGAACAAGGCATCAGGTTTCATACAGTTATTTCTGCACTTGTGTATATTTCAGAACACAATAAATCAGCATGACAGTTTGAAATATAGGATTGACTCTGCTTTGCTTGCTAGCAATACACTAGTTAGTGATGGTGCAATGCAGACAGCAAAGGGTGCAATGGAAACAGTGGATCTGTTGAAGTATGTTGAAAAGATCCAGGTATTTAACAAGATGATATCCACAATAACATTCTGTATGTTTTCAACGTGCCCCTTAGACAGTGTTTTTTCCATTTGGGGTGGGTGAAGAGCAGCAACCGAGGGCAGGGTCACGTCGGTTGTGTCAATCTCTGATACTATATAACTAAACTGGAATCGTGCTCATGGTGTGTAGCTTACCTTAGGGTTTAACACAAACAGGCTTATGCAAGTTGTTTTGTTTTACAGTAAAAATAACATTAAAACATACTCCCACAACTTTTGAATACATTATATTCTTAAGATCATTTAAATACTAGTTAAGAGTCTTTAAGTCTCATGAGTGGGGAGGGCAAATGGTTCGAGTGCAGCTGTCTGCACCTTGGGTGGGAATGGGAGCCCAAGCAGGAACCATTACCCAGCTAGGTGGAGGTTCTCAAATGGCAAGACATCAATTGCCTCAGCCTCTCCACGGGAAAACAGGAGGTAAATAAAAAACTAACAGCAGCTGAATACAAATGTGTAAATTCTACCTACCACTGCTAAATAAAGAAATAGGAGAGGGAGCTGAAGCTCTACCTAAATGCAGCATTAAGGGAGAGAGCACTGATGCTATCATCATACCACAGCAAGAAAGTAGAAGAGGGCCAACAGAGATTGACACTGACAGGGCAAAATGGAAAAACAGTCAGGCAAAGGCACTCTGCTCTCAGCTGGGCAGCTGAAATTGTTTCGTGTTCAAAAGGCAAATTTACTAAATTAAACACATAGCAACTAAAAGTGCAGTGGATGTTGGTCTATCCATCCTTCTGTTCTGACTGTATCATCTGAATGCTACAGCCCTCCGCTAAAATGCTCAGGCTCCAATTACAAGGCGGTGCTCATTCTTCTGTAAATTAAATTATGGTGAGACAGCCAAAATCTGGTGTTTTTTACAGTTACGCCTACACTTTGCAGAGGGGATTCCTCAATCTACCTGAAAAGGACTGCTACACCATGTTGCCAAGAAGTACTGCAAAGCCTACACAATCTTTCACTGCCACCGATGAAATATAAGACAGGGACGGAATGCCTTCAGATCCACTGAATGTTTTCAGAGACATGAAAGAAAAACATGTCGAAATAGGGATTCCATGCTTCATTTTCATGCCTACATTCTTGCTAGGTATGTGAAGGAGAGACTGACAGCCTTAAGCCACTTACTGAGCAGCACATTGTCTGTGCTGTGCCAGCTGCAAACCTAGTGATTGATATTTCCTCTTCCAAATTCACATGACAACAGGCTAGATTCAGGTATATATCCCAATGTTTCTCAAAGTGCCCTGTCTTTCCAGGCCCCCTGGGCTATGCAAGAGGGCACCAAGAATATATTAGAGGATCTCGGGATTAAAACTCACAGCATTCTGAGGTTAGGAGTCCAAAGGGTATTATATCAAAATTGTAGACCAAATCAGTCCAGCTAATGTACAGCACATTTCAAAATTATGACATGCAACTGGTACTCATTGGTTACAGTTGCACTGCATTTTGTAAATGAGTATGTGATCCCAAGCATACTATTGCTACACAAAATCATTAAAATTTCTGAGCAAGTTCCATTACGTTGGGCAATAATACATTAGCCCTATCTCCTCATGTCAATCATTGGCTGCCACTTGTTTAGTGAATGAACTGGGCAGACCTGTGACGCAACACTACATCTGCTGATCAAAGAGCTGAGCTATGCTGAGGCGTCTCAGTGTCCAGTGCTGAAATCAAAGCCGGGATTAGGCAACAAACGTTCAGCCTGAATAACACTCCAAGAATGCACGTCTGGATGACTTCCTCCCTTCCAATCAAACCCATGCCCCCTGACGGTAAAAGGGACTGGCACTGATACGAAAGTACTTCTGACAAAAAGCAAATACCCAACTTTTTGTTTTTTGTTTTACTGCATAGTGTACAAAACAAAAGTGAAATATTACCATGCTAATGGAATCCTGAAATTCCTTTACACATACTTTACTTTTCTAACAAAGATTCTCCTGGTGGAAATTCTTGCATATATTATTTGTGTATTCTGCAAATTATTGTTTTTTTATATTTCTGCAAAACTGAATAATTTATGGACCAATGTGTACCCTAAATAACAAAGAGTTAAGTATTACCACTTCTTTGTTAAGAAGTACTTGGTTGCTGGGTCATGCTACAACTCACAAGCAACATAAGAAAAGCACTATGGGGTTGTACCTTCTACTTTATCTGAGCATGTCTATAGAGAAGCTTATATCCTCCTGTTCTCCTGGTTACATTTGTATGTCTGCTATCTGCATCCTATGCCAATATACCTAAAGGTCTGACTAACATATGGAATAAATGTTACTTAAAGATCATGCGCTATACTGCCCTTAGTGTGCTGGTGAGCAGATGGATGTGGATTTTCACTGACTTGAGTTGTTGGCAAGCAATGACAAGCCCTGTGAATCACAGCAGTGTCTGCATGCACTGGTGTGATGAGCAAATTGCGCTCTGCAACCGCAGAGCTGCCGTACAGGTGAAATGTCCTTGCGCACCCTCCACAATGAGGAACAATCGCCGGGAGGGACAGGTACAGACCTGTCGAGTTGATCTGTTTTTAACTGTGTCTTGCACGTAAAGTGGTTTGGGAGAAATTTTTCTTCGGAGTGATTTTCCATGAAAGACAGCATTAATATGATAACTATTCAGACTGCTGATATCAATCTGCAGTTACATATTTAAAACAAATATATATACATTAAGCGGGCCAATGTTTAAAGTAACGGAACGGAACGTATAACAAATTCACAGGGGCGATTCACAGCTGGTTATACGTTCCTGGCCAACTTAATAAAACATGAAAAAATGTATGTATGTTCGCAAACAATTTCCACTTACAACAAAAGTAAAATTACTAGACTAGTAAATCTCACTACAAACAGCATTGGCTCCTTTATTTCTGACAGTTTCCGAGTCCATCCTACAGCAAAGCCAGGATAAAGAAATGGATGCTGTCATACCCAAAGACAGGCACTGCTGTACCCAGCATGGGTCACCTCCATAGCTGGTTGATGGAATCAGCACAGAACAAACTGCAGTGATAACATTTATCTAAATGTTTAATTTGCAAGCGTTATATATGTTTGAACAATAATTACTACAGCATTACAGCTAATCTACCAGTCAGTCGGCTGGCTAGTTAGCCACCTCTACAAGCAGTGAGATTGCAAAATATCTATCGTTTGCAAGCCAAAACAGGTTCTCTTGGTCGTCTTGTTTGCAACCGCTCTACTATGTTTGCTATTTTGATGGTGGTTTATCACTTTGACACTGCCATTAACTAAAAGCAAGCTAAGCGGACTATTCTTTTGTAGTTATCGGGTAGCTAACATTAGCTACCATTACCCAAATAGCTAACGGCGAAATGTATCTCACGACTAGACATATCACATAGCATTATACTCTGATTTTATTAAGAAGGTAATAGTACTTATAAATTCACTTTTTGATAACTTTTAAATCACTGCATTGCCATCAGCTAACGTTATCAGTCGTGATACAGCAGGCAAGTAAAGCAGACCCTGCTCTGTGCCACAGTCGTGATGGACAGATTCCAGCGTTTCCGTTATGTGTGAACGACTGATGTGATACGAGCAAACCGGTAGCTAGCTTACCAAATTTGCAAGACAGGTAACAACTATACGTCTAATAACTAAAAACGTTAGTTCATATTACAAAGTGGCTATGCTTCATGGTTGAATGAAATCAATGTTGTTACTGTAACACTAGCTCGCCAAAGTTTTGATCTGTAGCTAAACGAATATTAAGATTACATTACTGCTATCCGAGCTGAGAAGCACCTTATCTTTAAAAGCTAGCGATAGCTTCTGATATATAGATAAAGGAATAAAAGATACAGGAAAACAATACACACAACCCATAGCGTTATCCATTATAACGTTGAATCTTTCTCATATAGCTAGTGTATCAAGTTAACATAAAACGTACATACCGCAAAAGATAAAGTCATTAAATCGGGATTTTGGACACCATGTTAGCAAGCTTGTTAGTTTGCCATCACTGCCTAATGACCCTCTATCTGCACCAGAGGTTTATCTAACCTTATCCACACTACTGAGTGGGTAGCTGTCTTAATCATAGTAATTTTTTAGTTCATGAAACTCACAGAAAATACATAATTTGAAACTTTTTTTATATGAGAGATACTTTAATGTATACACTCATCTTCAAAACTTCAACAGGCCGCTGCTGCTTCTACAGCTAGCTAGCAGGCATTAACTGGGAATCTAACTATCTTAATGTACCGATAGTACTGCGCTACCTTAGCCAGCTAGCGTTAGCTAACTTGTTTTGGCCAGCTAGCTACAGCTTGATGGAGATGTCGCTGTGTTGACAAACCAATAAAAGTCGAGCCTAAAAATTCAAAACAATGACTTACCATTAAAAGAGTTTTAGGAGTCCTTTGTTTTACCTTCCCGATATAGATGGCGTGTAAGTGACAGCTACTAGCAAATACGAATACCGAGAAGATAACTTACAGTCCTAGTACTTCTGAAAACGTGTGGGTTAGTTAGGATGTGTGTTGATGTAACTACGCGCCTCCCGTTATACACTCATCTGTGCCCGTGTGTGACACCATAAACCAACATGGCGTCGACGCAGATACACCACTCAGAGAGGCGGCCAGCGGGCGGAGGGTGTGACTGAGGGACTGGACTCGCCGATGCAACAATCCCTCCTTCCCCCAGTTACTTCAGAAATTACCAGAATCGCCGGCCGTTCAACTCGAAAATTCTTTGCTTTGCAAAACATATCACATACCATATAAAATGGTGCCAAAATAGGAGTAAAGTCAATTTTACACTTTCAATTTTTTTTTACAATTTCAGTATGTCTGTTATAAATAAACTAAGTTGTAGCGTTAAAATATGATAGCCCATTAAGAATGACGACAGAATCGTCTGGCTCATGGATCGATTTTTAACAAGCTTAATACTTTGTAGTGTCCCTGATGTTTCATATTTCCTACAAATACATTCTGTGCGTGATCATTAGTCACTTTCAGGCCTGTCACAATTTAATTGAACTTCATGCAATGATGTTGATTTGCAATGACACATCTTGGTCTTTACTGCTGTTATCATAACTTTTTTTTGGATGTGCTTTTTAGTGGATCTGGATATGAGCGTCAGTGAATTGCTAGGCTATTGTAAGCAATAACTGTTTAGCTTCTCCATTATTACCATCAAACAATATGAGAAGGTGTCTTCAGTTCCAAAGATTCCACAAAGTAGATTATAGAAACCAGGGTGTTTGAAAGAAGTTTTTCCCACTTACTGTGAATGGAGATTTATGAGGTGGCTTAGGTGGTCATTGTCTTACTATGTAACGCTTGGACGGTAGGCTATATTAAATATAGAGCCTATCAGAAAGAAGAATGAAGGAGTTGGATCTAATTTAGTCCTGCTGAAATCTCTCCCTGTATATCAGAGTTATGACACATCAACTGAAAAATGTAGTAAAGGTTCAGGTCTCTTTGATAATGATAACGGCTTGTGTAGACTACATAGAATCCCCGAGAAGGACAGCAACACTTTATTCCGAAATGTCAATGCAGCGTGGAATACAATTTTGTTTTCTCGTTAATAAAACAGACATAAACGACAGAATCTCCAGAATTCAAAAGTTAACGAGTTGGTCAATGCTCAGTTCACCTTGCCAGGTGCAGTGAACAGTTATTCACTGATTTTTTTTTTTTTTTTTTTTTTTTTTTGAGTTTTCTGCCCACTATGACTGAATGACAGATGAAAGACAGAGGAGCATAATTCGAAGCAGTGCCTGCAGATAGAGACTGGAGCAAAAGCTTATTTGTGTGACCCAGCAGGTAACTAGAGAGAGAGAGGAATGCAAATTTCCAAAATCAGTGCGTCTCTAACTTCTGAGTTAGTGCTGTTCTCCACCTAGTGGCTCTGTAATGTCCTGAATATTCACGTGTCATTTTGCGATCTGTTTGCTTCGTCATATGCAGCGTGTGATGTAGACACTAAGAATAAAGGCAACAAAACAAGTTCATTGAGTTTAATTTAAATGGTTTATTTCCAGACTTGGGTTTTTTTATGAAAGCAGCTTGTATTGCTGAAATATCCATTATATTTTCCAAATAATACTTGTATTTTTATGCATTTTATTAGCACTTCCACTGGGTTTTGACACGCGTATCTTTATTCCAGTTTTTCCAAATTAAATACCAGCCACAGAGGGTGTGAACACAGATCCTTACTTAGCCCTCAGCCGTTGACACAATGCTCCGCTGTTAACAAAAGCAATGTCTGGAACAGCACCCGTGATGAAATGGGCGGACAGCAAGAGTCAGTTATATTATCATGACATATTAAATGTAGACATTATTAGCAAGGACATTAAGTTTTCTTATAAATATCAGAAAATATGTATACTACATAATTCCTGACAATTTTATATGATCAAAACATAAGTCATTTTCAGGTTTTGAAGCATGATTTCAAAGTGGTAAAAGGATGGCATATCGTGGTGAAAGAGGCAAACTGAGATCTAGCTTTCTTTTATTACAAATTAGGGGTTGCAGATCAGATGGTTGCTGTTTTTCAAGGCCCATTACAAAAGAAAAATGGGTTTACAATTGAAAATGCTAGTACAGGCATCAACTCAAGCCCAGGAGGCCTGCAGAGTTTCCATGTTTTTGATGTGTTTCAAAATTCATCTGTTTAATTTAAGGCAAACATTTCCACATGCCTTATCGCCAAAGATTAAATTGACTGTGGATTGAAAGGAAACAATTAAACCTGCTGACACTGTGGTCATCTGGGACTGGAATTTGATATCTTTGTGTGATGGAAAAGGTTTGGTTTTCTGAAAAATTTTCTGTTTCAATCTCCTAAGTGCCACGCACATGGTATCTCTACTTAAACACTTCCTCTGAAGATAATTTGCAAATAAATATTTATTTCTTATCTTAAAATGTATGTGAAGCCATGCTATGTGTTTGTACAAATAGTGTTTATCTGTATGTGTCATTTAAACATGAAGTTTTGCTGTTGTCCATAATTGGACATATGAACAGAAATCTATGAATTTTTATGCATGGTCATTGATGTTGTGTTTATCATTGTCTTCACAAACCTGGCAAACACAAGATCACAGCCACAATATTTTTCGGTCTCCATGAGCATGTCTTCATCTTGAATATGCAGAGTTTTGTCTCAGAAAGGGAGTTCATTCCTAACTTGGTGTCAAACTGCAGCTTTTGCCTCTTCTGGTATCTCACCCTCATCCTGCAACAGAGCATGCCGAAAAGTGGAAAATAAAGTCACTAGACCAAGCAACGCATGGAAGCAGAATATTGGGGCAGCCTGTAGTCTAGTGGTTAGGTAAATGACTGGGACCCCCCAAGGTTGGTGGCTCAAGCCCCAGTCCAGCCACAGCAAGAACACCATTGCTGTTGGGCCCTTGAGCAAGGGGGAATTGGCCCCTGGCTAGCATAATCAACCATAAGTCACTTTGGATAAAAGTGCCAGCTAAATGATGATAATGATGTTTACTCTTTCTGGTAGTGGTCATTATTAATTCACATTTTTATACATGACCAACAGATAGCAATATGATTCAATCTTTTTTGTAGAATATTCTTTATTTTTATATTTATAAAGATAAATGTGTGGTACCTCTGCTTTTTATTTTATTTAACTTTTATTTAAACAGGAAAAGTCCAATTAAGATTAAAAATCTCTTTTTCAAGGGAGACCTGTTCAAGACAGGCAGCAGCATAAATAGATAAAAATACATAGTTACAGACAGAAAACACAAAAGGAGACAAATTAATTAGAAATAAAAATTCAAACACAGGGCGGTCTCATTTCAAAAGAGAAAATTAAAGGAGTCAGTTTTGTAACCAGATAGATATAAAAACATTGACATCAAAGGGAATCAGTCTGTAATTCTTTAATTTTGGATTTAAAAGCATTTAAGGAAATGAATGATTTGATGCTTTGCTGTGAGTGGTTATCAAAATGCGGGTGGCATTCACCTGATCTCGTGAAGCTTTATGACCTCATTGATGAAAATCAAGGGGAGGAGCCAGAGAATGCCCAGCAGCCATGAGACAGCGCTGATGTCAGTGATGAAGAAAGTGTGGTGGGGCGTGGGGTCGTGCCACAGGAAGCGAGATCCCATCGCTATGGAAACATTGAGCATGGGCCTGGACAGAAAGGGAAGGAGCCTTTTTTTCATGCACATAAACAAGTTAATGATGGATTAATAAATATTGATGCCGATGAGTCATTTCATAATGTGATGAATTTTTAGATTATGTTTACAGGATATTTGCATTTGCTCACTTCCAGCTACAGTTTATGACTATGGAGAAGGAACAGACGAAATTAGACTAATCATGTCGACAACCTAGAGACAAGTCTGTGATTAGATTGTTGAAACTACAGTGCTATATTTCCTTCTGATAATGTTTTTTTGAATGTGGCAGCACAAGGAGAGAGAGTGACAGTGGTACTTACACGGTAATGAGCACCACACACCAGTAGCGATTACTGAATGGACTCTGTTTCCACATGGGCGCAGAACGGTGGACATGGCTCACAGACGTGCACACTGTAACAGATTGCACACTCAATCACAGAATAAAGAGAAGATCATAGAGCACACCTTCAATCACAGAGTGAAGAGAAGACCATAGAACACAAACTCAATCAGAGAGTAAAGAGGAGACCATAGAACAAACACTATTCAAGTAGAATGTGCCTCAAGGGAAAGCACGTTCTCTCTAGAGAGAACTCTAGAGCACACAAACATGACTACAACCAAATGGAGAGAGAGACCAGAACATAGAAGTGACTCATTATCCTGTGGAGAATATATTATGAATATGGTGATGACAGACATTGGCTCAGAGCTCTGTGTTCACTCTCACTTACTGGCATTCAGCAAGACGAAGAAGGCTATGACCTTCTGGGCAAGAGCAAGCCCGTCAGAATGCTTTCCGAACCAGTCAGGAGAGGAGTCACTGGAGTTCCTGCAGGACAGACATTAGCCTGTCACTGGGTGATCTCATCCTGAATCTGCAGCTTCTCTGGTACAGACTGGATACTGGACAGTGCAACTGGGAGCACTTAACTCAAGACAGACTGACGGGGAGTGGACATGATCCATGCAGACACACTCAGTTCAGTGCAGCCATGCAGGGAAGCTAAAAATGCTACAGAGTGTGCTCAGCGCCCTCATTCACCGCTCCTCTGTCATGGTCACGACTCACATTAACAGGGCCGCCGGGTGACACAGGGAGCTGTCCTCGTGGTTTATCTCCAGACAGAACCCGTGAAGGATGAAGCCGAATGAGGCCAGGTACGTGCACACAGTGAGGCCAAACTTCACCAGGAAGTAGAACACGAAGAAACGCTGGGTCTGGATAGGCAGAGAGGGGCGAGGGAAGGTGTACTTTTATCATTGACTTGATAAGTTATCGCTTATCCGCTGCTTAATGCAGCATATTTACATAGGCATAATTTGTGGAGGGGATGGAGAGACAGGTTCCCCCCGGTATTCGTGCTGCAGGTAACTTAGTAGCATATGAAAAGATGAAAGCTACACCCTTACATATTTATATTTTATCAAGCTACATTAAATCTAGACTTTGGTTACTGTTCTGTGTTTCTCTCAGAGGTTACTAAATGCTGTCTGTATGAATAGGACCACCAGAGCGCATGACTCATTATATGTCAGCAAATTCTCGTCCGTCTCTGTGAATGACACATCACCTTCTTGGGCAGGAAACGCAGATTCTTCCCGGTTGGCACCTTCATAACGGAGCTGTCTGAAGGCTTTCCCAGAAGGGACACGCTGGGGGGAGGGATGACACAGGGGGATGACAAAGTTTTAAGAGGAAAGAAGTAGAGAAGAAAGGGCTTACAGTAAGAGTGACATGTATTGTCAACCTCACATGGGGTCTAATATGAAAACCAAAAACAAACAATCTGGTCCTGTTGTGCTGTAAACAGAAACCACCCGAATATTACAAGGTTTAGCAGACATTGACAACAGAGATTAAATAAATGGCATTTGTATTAGAAGTTCTATATGGTTGAAATACTAGCATGCTGAATGTCTGGTAGAATTAAGTGGGTAGGTGGGTGCTGGTGCAATAGAGAATAGGGATCAGTCACTCCTCCTGCCTCTCCTGCACACTCACACATTTTCTGGAAGTTTCTGTGTTTTAGAGCAGGCAAGATACGATAGTAAACAATGCATCTTGGTGTGTGAGTCCTACCTGATTAAGGGAAAGTAGAAGCAGGACAGAAATAGCACATCGCTGGTGCCAAGAGGAGGTGGGAGCTGAGAGACACAGGCAAGGATCTGCACAGAGACCAGCTCAGGTGAGTACAGGTACACATGGTGGAGACCAGCTCAACTGGGTACAGGTACACACAATGGAGACCAGTTCAACTGGGTACAGGTACACACAGGGGAGACCAGGTGAGCTGGGTACAGGTATACACAGGGGAGACCAGGTGAGCTGAGTACAGGTACACACACTTGAGACCAGCTCAACTGAGTACAGGTATACACAAAGGATACTGAGCCCTGGCTAACCTTGCTGAATCAAGATAAAAGTCACATGTATTGATTATCTGCTATATCAGTCCATGCACAGTAGCTACAAAGTGTGAGTTCATGCCTCAAAGCTGACTTAAGTCTATGCATAATTATCACAGATGAAGCTACAGCGCACGGATGCCTTGTATAACTGTATTCTTGAGTGACATTCTCTGAGGGGGTGTAATGAGGTCAGCGCTGACGTGTGTCACACCTGGATGAGGACGAGGGAGAGCTGGCACTGCAGCAGGAAGAGGAAGCACTTCCTAATGCTAGCAGTGGTGTGCCGAGCCTGGGTGTAGGGGACCAAAATAAAACCAGACAGGATATCCGTGTGCATGAGTGCATGTGAGAGAGACACACTTATTTTTACCCATAAACAGAGGCTATTATTTTGCATTCATATGTGTGCTTTTATCTGCAGCAAGCATGAGGTTACAACAGTCATATTATCCAGATGTTGTGTTAATGATTTAGTATTACTGTACATTTTATCATTGGTTCAAATAAAGTATTAAAAATGTGTGCGTGTGTGCCTGTGTGCATGTGTACAGGTTTTACCTGGGGGTAAAAATCTGACCTGTTTGATGAGACGAATGATGGCAGTGTTGTCTTGTGGACCCAGGTGGACAGTACAGGGCAGCCCACAGAGGGCGCTGGCGAGCTGAGCTGGTGAGAATGGGGTGAAGCATGATTGTGATGTCACAGGTGCAGGTTTGTCAGAAGTGTTCCAGCAGCAGGAGGGGAGGAGGGGCTCAAGAGCAATACTATAGAGAAGAGAGCTAAAATCACTATCTTACCCATTTTAACTGATTACTGTTTTTAACATACAGTACAACGTAAATGATAAATACACAGTCTTGAGTTACCTGACATCACTCTGCAGGAACACAGCATTGTTGTTGATACTCTGGCTGCTTCCCAGACAGCAGACAACTTCCCCATACTCCTGCATGACCTGCACCATCTCACACATAGCTGTACATGTTACAAAGACACTGAGTCAAGGTGGGTATGTTGACAGCCACACTATGTGTGGGAAAGCGACTTGCATGAGACAGGGTGGAATCTACACAGACAAGCCTTACTCTGAGGTGTGCAGTCAGTAAAGAGCGGGACCAGCAGAGGAACATTGTCGATGTTCTTCAGGTGGGGGCGTACGTTCTCAATGCCCTTGGGTAGCTTGGCCTGCAAATACAGGGAAACAAAGCAAACTTCATTTGACATTCCTGTGCAATGGTTAGGAATAACCATGAGAATGCACATTCAAATCTCAGGTGAGGGAACTGCTGATGGACCGGTTAGAGCACATGGAAGAAAGCAATCACTTGTCACTAGTATACCTCAGTGATCCTCACTCCTGGTCCAAGAGAACCACTGAACCACTGGTGTGTGTGCTGGTTTTTCTTTTCACCTCACATTCCGCAGCAAGTTCAGAACCAGGAGATCAGGTGTGGTGAGTTCGGCTGTGTAATCAGGTGTTTTAATTAAAGGTTTTTAAGTGTTGAGTAACAACAAAGACCAGCATACCCTGTGGCTTTCTCGGACCGGGAGTGAGGACCACTGATTTAGAGAGTTGCATTATGGGAATGGCCACAGGAAATGCCCTAATGCGCAGATGCAGGCGATGTGCTATAAGCTGTCCTGGAGTTTGGTATTCTGTATGCAGATAAATACTGTAGTGATGCAGAGAGTAATAGCTGAGGGTAGGGGAGTCATTATGCGTAGCAGGGGACATGCCTCTACCTTCAGGCCGGTCTCTCTCACCCTGTTCAGATCTCCGATCAGACAGGCCTGTTCACTGTCCTGGGCTCTGGCAGCTGTCTGCTCTACTTGCCTTGTCTCTTCACCGAGGTGGTCCCCATCTAGAGACAGTTGCAGTAGAGTGATATGCCACAGTCTCACAAATGCTGATACCAGCTCTGCTGTTGCCCCATTGAGAATTAGTGTTGGGAAATGCACATGTTGGTACACTCATGATTGATTCTGGGCTGTGTTTTTTAGCCTAATGGCCTCAGTTCAGTCGCACCTCCCTCCTGGTCTCCTTCGTCTTTTGCCTCGCACATCTCCAGACTGTCAGGGTCCAGAGGGAAACGGTCTGACTGCAGGGAGATGTGGCAGTTCCAGCCCGTCTCTAGACCCATCTTCTCAGCGAACACCTAAGCCCAGGAGGCAAGAGCCCAGTTGGTACACTTGGCTTAACACCAAACCCGGCTGTGATTGCTACAAAACCAGACCTCCAAAATAATTCCCCCCACCAAGGCTATGAGACAGATTTGTGTAATCATATAAAATTATCAAATATTAGTACAGATATGTTTAACATCACATGTTACTCACACCTTCACTAAGCTATGTCAGTATATCCAGTGGGTGATTTGCTCATTTTTAACAGGGGGGATGGCCCAATGGGAGCACCCCCCTGCCCCCACACCACCAACCAACACACACACGCATAAAATGGGGGTGGCAGGTTAACAATGGGGGTGCATTTTGGTCCCTCCCTCATATTGCCTACCGAGCATATCTGTATGTGTATGTTGTCCATTCTAAGATACAATTGTCAAAGATGTAATTTTCATAACTGACCATGTGGGGGCAGCAAAGTGTTTTTACAGCAAAAGGCTGATTTACTGAAGTTTCTCAGGAAAGTGACTGTGCTTTTCACAGCTTCCCCTTTACTGAGGAAACTCTTCCTGTTCTGTCCGCTTCTCGGGAGGGTCTTACTTTGCTCTTGACCTCTTCCTCCACCGAGAAGTACACAAAGCGGATGCATGCACTGTCCAGGCCGGCAATGAGCCGGACCATGTCGGGCCGGGCCTGGTACTGGGAGGACACTAGACCCAGGAGGACATGCTGTTTCAGAAGGAGCAGGGGATCCTGCGGGTCTGTACGGTGCTCCTCCGTCTCCGCTCCTGTTCAGCACAGAACGCTCTTATGGCCACCGTGTCAGCCCTGTCACACGGCAAGCCCTGTCAACTCCACGTCACTGTGTCATTCTTTGACTCCTGATTGTGATCCCACAGCTGACAGAGAGCTGGAGTGTGTGTATCATTCACAACTGGGAATGGTGTGACGTAGATGATGTTTCATGAACCCCATAAGTTGTGGAGCTAAAATGAATGGCCGATTCATTGGTTGCTTAAAATCAATCGAAAGCCTGGGCTCTCCACAGTAAAAATACAATGACTGATTTGTCTCGCCAGAAACTCACTGAAACTCACATCCTGGACCAGCCGCAGGAGGATGGGATACCTCTCCCCTCTCAAGGCTGGGTCCTCCGAATGTTTTCCTCGTATCTGTTTCATGTACAGAGTAACATATATTCCCTTGCCATGCCACTTTAAGGTTGCTTTCATGTACGTTAAGGGCTTTGAGGGGTTGATTATAAAGTGAGATTGTGTTATTGAAATGCGTTACACAAATTACTTTGATTTGATAGCTCCTGGTAGCTCTGCCCATTTTTGTTTAAGGACACCTGTGTCTCTCATTGCTGTTGTGAGGCACAGTAATGGACTGGATCCTTCACTGGGATCCTTACCTGTCCTGCAGGTGTACCTGTCGGTTCTGTGGTGGCGGGATGCGGGGCGTGGGTCAGCTCCACACACTTGCCATCAATTTCCGGGTCCTGGGAGTGGAGGACGGGTTTGAACGAAAGCGCCAGGCAGTATCCCGCCATGCAGGACCGCTGGTAAAAATCCAGGACCTTTTTCCTGCAGGAGGGAAAAATCACGACGAGTGACGACGCTCCTAATCTCCAGAACATTTCAGTCGTGGAAATCAAAAATTGCCCTCAATTACTCAAACATAAACATTTTTTTACACTAATTGCCTCTGTATGAGTTCATCTTTCTTTTGTATTTTTATTTTTAAAATTTTTATTATTCTAGTCTTTTATTATTACTCCTGTTTATTTTATCATTTTCCTCTTTTATTTGGATTTATCTCCTGATTTCTGATTTGTCTTGTGTTGCTTTTATTTAATATGTGCAATGAAATAGTGTTTATAGTTATTATAAGATGTCATTTGTCTGGAAGGACTGAAGACAAGCATGAACGGGAGTGAGAAGCACACCTGTCGGAATCAGTGAGAGGCTGGAGGTCCTCGCCATCCCAGAATTCAGTGCATGCCCCCAGGACAACATCAGCCGAACCGTAGGAGAATTGCTGCAGCCCTCCTGTAATGACAGCCAGCGCACAGACCAAGTAAACATCCTGCTGCTCATAGTGTCCGACCACAACCCCCGACAGCAACATACAGACACCACATCTGTCGACACCATCTGTAATGTTCAGAGAACTCAAACTCATCTTTCAAAAAATTACAAATTTGGCTCAGAGGAAAAACAGCATGCGGATTCTGTAAGTGCTAACAGGGACTGATTTATCTACTTCAAAATCTTCATGGTCAGCCAGATTAAGGCCTCTTATCTTTCGGCTTTGTTTCATAAGAAGTGACTGTATCTTGCCCAGTAAATGCATATGGTGTCATAGTGCTTTTGCTCTTGTGACAGTGAGGCTGAACTCACCTGAGCGGCTGTCCTGCACCAGGAGGCCCATCATATGGGAGAAGGGAAGCCTCCTCATGGAGACCGGCTGGGGCTGCCAGGGCGCAGCATCCTGGGCGCAGGGCATTGTGGGTAGGGCATACGCCGCAAAGCTCATCCCCCGCTGGTAGGGCTCCTGGACAGAAGACCTGAAACCTGTGCTCACACACAAAGGGAAAACTCTGGCTTCAGAAAGAAGAAGCACTACCATGTACAGCATTTGTTTCACCTATGCACTAAACCAGCAGATTTCACTATTTAGTTCCCCTGCTAATTATTGCATGGGTGTAACAAAATACATGTTAGCACTTCTGCTTTCTGAAGCCAGGATTTTCTACCTCACTAACAGTACAACACAGCAGAGGTCAAACAAGGACTGATCTCTGTTTTAGGACCCGAGGGGGGGGCAGGGGGTGGACGGTGGGTGAGGAACTGAACTTAACTGAACCAGGAGTTGGAAAGACTGAGTCAAGTCAACACTGAAGAAAGTGTGAAAGTGATGCTATAATGACCGAAGCAAGGATTATTTCATTCGGCCCACGCTGTTATTGTAATCGGCAGGCGGTGTAAACTGAACCGCTTCACACCTTACAATGTTGTGTGAGTCAGTTCAGTTCAAGTTGTGCATGCGAATCCAAAAGAAACCTTATGTATCAGAATAGAAATGCGCGATATCAAAGTCAATTTAACAAGAAGCATTTTACTATGTCTTACACTGCATAGATGTAAAATACTGTGTGCAAGCTATGAATAGCGTACTGGAGGGCCCAGAGCAGAGTAGGTTACATAACAGATCACCACATTCCTGAGGCAGTGTATTGGTACTGAGAGAGCTTTTCAGCAGTCTTGTTGCGCGTGTCTCTTCGCACACACCCTCGTCACTCACAGACAGGAGTGTGGAAAGGTGAATCACCCAGCGAGCGAGTGGGACTGTCATTCACTGACTGCCCCTCTGGGTGCTGTGAGTCACTGACTCAAGACGAAGCCCGCGACTGGAAACGCTGATTATAGCATTATAGCTGGTTTCACTTTCGGCACAATCCAAGGATCAAAAAAAAAAAAGAGAGAGACAAGATCAGGACTGACAAAAGAAATGATTTTAATGGCCACCTCAAAGAGAAGATAGAGTCATTATTATGAGTCACTTGCTGGGTTTGAAATGGCATAATCAGTCAGAGGTCAGGTGAGGACAGCGTCTGTAATCGCCAGGAAACACCTGTCCATTATCTTCAAGATCATCCATGTTCCTGTTTATGCGAAAAAACACATCACTGCTTACTCACTGCATTTTCCTCCCAGCTGTGGGCTTTATGATCCTGTGTGACCCATGGGAGTCTTATTTCACTGCTGGCATTGCACTGGTCATTTTTCTCAAAAATATCACTTTTAATAGGACGGACATACTGTTATGTGCAGTGGCTTGGCAAGCACATACAACGAAAGCACTCTTCTAAGTATAACATCAAGTATGGCTCCCTGCTTCAGCATACAGTGGGGTACCATTATATAGCCCTTATTGTCAAAGCCGTAGTCTGTAAATAGGAGCAGTAAAGAAAAGTAAAGAATTTATTCAGTAAAGAATTTCACTTCCTTTGTGATGTACCACTCCATATATGGTCATGGTATGGTTGCAGACAAAAGGAAGAAAACCAAGAACTCACAATTGTACAAAGTTGAAAGTGATGCCCATTTCTTGCGGATAGAAGCTCAGTGCAGATTTGTCCATTGCCTTTTTAAAAGATTTGTTTTATATGAATACTCATTTGTCATTATTATATAGTATCCGTTTACAGAATTTCAGGGATAGTTATCCATATTTGTAAGCAAACATCACATATTATTAGAAATAAATTATATATATATATATCCAACCAATTACGTACTGTTCCTAATAATATTTCTGGCAGAAAACCATTTCATGATGAGAATGTTTGTTTATTTCATATTTATATATAATAATTAAATATAGTATGAAAGTATTTCATATTATTTAAAATGACACATAAATGTGAATATAAAAAATAAAAAAATGTCTTTTTTTATTTTTATGTAATGCAGAACAGGTTATGCTGCTAACCATGGCAGATGAACAGTCTGTGATGTTGATGATGTTGAACAGTCAACAAATAAAAGCATCAGATAAAGAGAGGATAGTTCTGACAAATAATACTGACAGGTCAGGCATTTATGTGTCATTCACATGTATTCATTAATTCTTCAGTGTCCCACCTGTATTCAGTGTTTGCAGAGCATGGCCTATGACGTCAAACCTTTTGGCTTTGTTTTTATATGCGCCTCTTAGCTTTGTGCCATCTTGTCTTTGTGACTCATGTTGCTTTTAGTACCATACCCTGGTTAAAAACGAGTTATTTATAGACTAGACTCCTCACTAATTGCACCCAGAACTCATCAACTAGGATTTATTTTATTTATTTTTTTAGGTTGACTCCATAATTACTGGTTTAACATCAATAATTAAGTGAACCGGGCATGCTTTCTGCCAATTTCAACCACATAAAGTCACATGAAGTCAGGAGATACGCAGTTGCAATCTGTTGTTTTATGAATATGCCACAGAAGACCAAGAGGTTATCACCAGCAGTGTTAATTTGGGCCAATATTTCATCCAATCACAGTGAGGGTCCAGAGGGGCTCATTACCGAGGATCCGGGCCAGCTCATAAAGCCCCCAGGGCGGGCAGACAGGCTGGCAGCGCGGGCGGCTCTTCAGCAGGGCCGCGTGGGTCAGGTGGTCGGACTGGCGCCACAGCGTGGCCAACACCCCGGGGTGGCACAGCGCCAGCTGCAGCGCCAGGCCCAGCGGCCGCAGGGAGCTGTCGTGGCGGTGCCAGCGGGAGTCGTCGAACTGCACCCGGGTGTCCCTCCCCCCGCCCGGCGACAAGCTCAACATCTCCAGCACACCGGAGCCCTGGGGCGGGGCTGAGGGCTGCGAGAGGAAGACAGAGTCTTGTCACCGTGACGACATGGGCCGGGATATGCGAGGTGTGGCTATTAAACAATGAGACTGGGCTTATTTAAATCGAACCACAGAGTGCATGCACAAACCACTTGGTATACATTGACCTATGGGCAAGTGACCCATTGCTGTGACACATCGCTTGAAGTAGACATGTTTTTCTGACGTGCCATAAAAATGGTCAATTCAAAAATCGAGCAACGCATCAATCTGACACGTTTGGAACTGAACAAACCAGTGGTGGTCTGACTTACATAAGCCAAGTCTCGTTATTTAATAGCCACACCTCGTAACTAAAGACTTAAGAAGAAACACTTCCCTGTTAATTCATTATATTTTACTCCCAGCTGTGAAGTTTATGACCTTACATTTTCCATTAGACCCTTATTTTACAGCTGGTCATTTTCTCAACAAGATCTCTTTTAATAGGATGGATATTGCAGTGCCTCTGACAGCATGGAGACATACAATGACAGCACACCTCTAAATATAAAATCGGGCTCTCTGATTCAGCATGAGTGGAGCATCATTATATTCCCTTATTGTGTACCCCTTTATCCTTAAACACTTCTGTGTCACTTTTGAAAAGTCTGACAGCATCTGACATGCTCTACAGCACAGTCCATTGAGTTGTCACGGAAACCCTAAGATCTCAGGGGATCTAAAGACACTCTTGGAGTGCCTTGAAATCTAGGAGCAGCACTTGCTGTAGCAGCAGGGCTGGGGACTTAAGAGCTCAGATGACGGTCTTACACACACAAGCTATTCAAGACCGTGTTTTTTGATCTGAGCTGCCATCTTCAACTGTAGTCCTTGCCTGGAGACCCACCCATAGATCCTCAGTTGATGTTATTGATTAAAAAACATTGGTCACATCTCAAAGAGTGGGAGGGTTTTTCACTCTGAACAGAAATACTTATAGTGGAGAGGCACCAGCCCAGATCATTAGGTTAGTGCCACCGTCTGTTTTCACTGCTTTACCAGTGCAGGTCTCACCAGTTGAGCATCCTTGTTTGGATCCACCCCTCTTTTCTTTATGCTGTTTTTTCTGTGTTTCAAGGGTTTGCTGAAGAACAGAACTTTCTCTGGGTTTGGACTGGGCCAGGAGAGAACCCCCTGCTTGTCCACACAGCACAACACCTGAGAATACACACACACACACACACACACACACACACACACACACACACACACACACACACACACACACACACACACACACACACACACACACACACACACACACACACACTCACTTCAATAGCAATTGAAGATTCTGGAAACAACTGGAACATAAGATCATAAACAGTGAAGTACAAAACACACAGTGCAGTGCGATGGGTGATTCTGGTTCCTCCCTGCTTGGGATGAGAACCATCCGGCCTTACCGTGACCGAGCCCAGGCTGTGCAGAAGGCTGGCAGTGTGGCACAGCGTGGGGGATCTCCCACGCAACACCGCCAGAACGTGCAGCAGGTCAGACTCCATACCTCCTGCGGAACAGTGACATCACAGTATGAGAGAGAGAGACCCCGCCCCCACAGCACACTGCTCCAATCAAGAGGCTGAGCCAGGACCAGTTAACGTGTAGCTAAGACTCACCCTCCAGCTTTGCGGTTGGGGGCTCAGTTGAGTCAAAACCCGCATCTCGCCATACAAACTGATTTGCTGCCACAGCAGGGGGAAGACCAGGGGCAAAAGAGGCAGAACTCCATTCACCTGGGGGCAGAGAGGGGCAAATGCTAGGGGCTCCATAGCAGTTACTTGACATTAAAAAAGCGTTGTACAAATTTTGAGTATAGAGTATCCAGTTCTGCATCAAGCCTGGTCTTGAACACACCAAGGGTTTCTGCCTCAACTATCTGACCTGGCAATCTATCCCAAGTGTTGAATATGGGATTTTTTTTATAAAGAGTGGAGGGGCCCTCAGAGCCTGCCTGTGTACAGGGCCCAGAATTTCTAGCTATGCCCCTGGTGGCATGTGACTCACCGGCAGCTGCAATAATGACACGGGCCAGGGTCCCACACCTGGGGCTCCTAGCAGGTACCGTACCAGGTTCAGCACCAGCAGTACCACCTGCATGGGACAGCACACCTGCTGTAGGGTGGTACACCATGGAAGACCACAGCATTGCCAGAGGCCATCCATGAACCATAACCATATGGCAGAAAACACTACAGCGACATATCACTGCTCAGTCTATGTGTGAAAATACACAAGTCAGTATGGATCTTGCACAACAGGAATCACATACAATAATGCCTAAAAACATAAGATTAACATTTTAACATTTATTACAGCATCTAAAAATACTGTACATAACATACATTAAGTATATGATATAACATGATGGGCTAGTTTCCCGGAAATAGATTAAGCCAAGTCCTACACTGGAGATCTTTATCAAAATGTTCTTTTTGTCAAGGACTAGGCTTAATCCACATCTGGGAAAGCAGCCCAATATGAAAAATTGTACTTATAGTTTTTGGTCTATTTATATGTGATTCCTATTGACTCCCTACCTTCATATGTAATGATCTCTGACATGCAAATGAAATGATGTGAGTTAGTGTGGCGTGCTGAGGTCTGTCGGTGCAGCTCAATGCTGCTCAGGGGTGGGAGGGCAGACGGGCTCACCAGCACCAGAGGGGCCAGTCCCCTCTCCAGCAGGCTCTGCACAGTGAAGCGCTCGTTGTCTAACACTGTCACAGGACGCTGCTCCCCCAGCTCCAAGCATCGTCTGCAGGGAGGTACACAGAGCTAAGACGCACTGACCTGACCAGGATGTGCACGCAGCGACACACCCACGCATCACACACACACACACACACACACACACACACACACACACACACACACACACACACACTCATGCGTGGACACACACACATACACACACGCTCAGACATTTTGCACAAATTCACCCATACACAAACCCACACATACAACAATTGTGGCTCATGCACACACCCACACACAAACACAAATATAGAAACCCAAACTGATCCTGCTCACTCTCTCATGCAGACACACAAACACACACACACACACACACACACACACACTCAGACATTTCACACAAATTCACCCATACACAAGCCCACACATACAGCAATTGCGGCTCATGCACACACCCACACACAAACACAAGTATAGAAACCCAAACTGATCCTGCTCACTCTCTCACACAGATGCACAAACACACACACACACAC
This sequence comes from Albula goreensis, assembly GCA_022829145.1. Lineage (NCBI taxonomy): Eukaryota > Metazoa > Chordata > Actinopteri > Albuliformes > Albulidae > Albula > Albula goreensis. The sequence continues at coordinate 5,134,427 of CM040748.1, read as the reverse complement.
ACTCGCACGCACACACACACACATACTTCCACCAACTGCGACTCACTGCACAGTGTCCACAGCTGGCGTTTTGGTCACCCTGAAAAGCTGTGGTTGAAGGAGATGGTGTGGGCGGGGCTTGTCGCTGTCCAATGGGGAAGGCGGAGAGGAGAGGTGGCTGAAGACATCGCTGCGCGAGAGAACCACATGCTCCTCCTCCTGTTTATCACAGAAAAGACCTCAGACACCCTTATGGTTGGACCACTGACGCATTACAAATGACCTTTTAATGAAGCTGTGCTTCTCATTCAATGAATTAATCACCTTTACTCAAGGAAGAATTCCAATGAGGGGTTTGTAATGTATATGTAAATACATCATGTACCAGCATTTACTTACACTTATATAGTTTACCGGCACTATTTTATGTTGTACATGCATCAAGTTTTACTACACAGTAACAAATGGAGTGCAGGTCAGTGCAATGGCATTTTGTTGATGTGGCTTTCATGCATAATAGTAAAGACATGCTTAGCTGCATCTCCATGGTACTGCCATCCTTATTGCAGTTGTAAGTAAAATAGCAACACAGCAAGGTAGCGCTCCGCTCCACCTGGATGCCCCTCAGTTCAGTTGGTGCTTCTGTCCCAGGCCTCAGGGCGATAATGTCACCCTCCACCAGCAGAATAACAGGCAGGTTGACGAGGTGGCCGTCACGGTAGGTCCACTGCAGGGAGATGGCTGGAGAGGGCTGAGAGAAAAGCCCAACGCAGCCCTGGGTCCAGCCGGGCGGGGATGCTGCAGGAAATCTGAAACACAACCCTGTGTGAAATCTCACTGCAAATTCAAAGATAAACATTGTCATTTCAAACATGCACAGTGCAGACAAAAAACACTGCGATTCCAAACATGCACAATGCAGACAAAAAAACAATAAACAAAATCTTTTGTGTTTTTAACCTTTAATTTGTTGCAAGCATAGACCCATCAGTAGTTTGCTTTTTATATTTGCATTGTACTTGCACTTGCATTATGCTCCTGACATGTATCTCCATTTTTGCCATTATTTATTTTTTACACATTTATTTATTCATTCGTTTACAGGGATGATGCGTTATTTTAACTCAAATATCATAATTTCATGCACTGTAGGCCACCAGATATCGCAACGGCTCAGCTTTATCTCCCGTCCCGCAGTAGATGAAATGTATTAACACTGTCACATAGTGCTAATAAACATACAAGTATAAATAAGATGCATATCTGTTCAAACAACAGGACACATGATGTGGTTACCCCTTGCTGATTGGCTGGGGTGATATGTGATTCAGCTCTACCACAGATTCAGATGCCTAGCGGTCATAGGTTATAAATAATGCTGAACTCAAGCCACACATCTGCGAGGAACCTGTAGACCTCACAAAACAAGCAACCTAATCTTGACAGAATGACGCAGTGGCGATAGGGGCTTGATTAAGTATGTTATCGGGACCTTTCTGGGTATGTTTGTGTGACAGATTACGGCGGGTTTCTCGGTCCTGAGGCCAGGGTACCATAAGGTATGTCAAGTAAGAGATAACACGCACATGGACCTTTGCAGTAGAGAGGCAGCATTTGACTGATGAGGCCACAGAGTCAGTCGCGTCTTAGAAATGGTTCGTTAAGCATCCTGGATGCAGCCTGTTCTGCAGGTTTGACATGGATAAATATGTCCGTGTCATATGCATGCATTTGAATAGCAACTCCATTGAGGACTTAGCTCATTTATGCAAATGCTAAAATTCAGAAGACCTGAGCTGGTCACAGTGAATCTCCCATTGTTCTTTTCCCAGAGGGTGATAATGTTTATTAATTAACGTTCATACATTGAGTGTTATCTGGTAAATATGAACCAACCCATTTCATTTGCCAGTAAATGAAATAAGGAAATGTGTTTGATTAAAAATGTTGTGATTGATGTAGATCGTTGTAGATCGAAGACACAAAGCAAACACACTGCCTGCACCACAAGTCATGTACTGTCAGTGTCTCAGGGCTCTGAGACTGATAAAGTTTATTGAAAACATCATGTCACTGAAGCTTGTCTCATGCAATAAAATTTAACAAAAACAAGTTTTTCTAACTGAAAAGTTGTATTTTGGAGGGACAAAGACTTTTTGACTATAAACTATTCTGACTATACACAGTATAGCCTATAGGCAGACTATATTATATATGTTTATTGAGGTCTTGTGCTTTTGCTGTGCTATCCGCTGGGTGTGACACCTAAAAACATTGAAGAGGCCAATGATCACATTGTCTTCTGCCCACACATTTTACCAACAAAAAGCAGTTCCATGGAATTTGTCACATGTCCTAGATGTCACAATTACAGTACCAATGATGTCATTAACTCCGCCCCCAACAGCTGACCAGGCAGGAAACTGGACATGTATCATAGGTTACAGTGACAGAATGTATACATTTACCTGTACACATTCATTTTCCCAAAAAGATTACCATTACCATTTGTTTTGTTGCTCTTTCAGAACAGCACTAGACCTGATATAGGACACCTGAGTTTCTCTCTAAAAATATGGATGGCACACAAAAACATGTCTAAATACTGACACCAAGAGCAATAAGCAGCAAAGCATTTTTCAGTCCATTCTTCAAGCTGTAAAGAAGCTATAAACAGATTCCTTGCTCGCTTTCCATATATTGCCATTTTTGAGCAGCCTATCAGGAGCAACCATTATGAAATAGTTGAAGTCGAATATATTTTTAAACTGTTGTCTACATATATTGCATATGTATTTTTACTATCCCACCCCCAGCTTCCTCCCCAGAGATTTGGCTCCATTGAGTCTGTGGATTTGGGTCAGGCATGCGAAAGGAGGGCTGTGTCTGTTTGCAGATTTCAGCAAGCCCCTGCTTTTAATGACTCAAGCGGCGCGATCACTTACACTCTGTATTTGTGTGCCTGTGGCAAATGTTTCGCTGAGCACTTGAACCCAGGAATTTAGTAGAAGCTGTTATCAACTTACACAGAGTCAGATTTCTACAGCTGAACATTTACTGAAGCAATATGGGATAAGTGCCCTGAACAAGGATACAACAGCAGCGCACCACCTGGGAACTGACCCCACTACCTGGGGGTTACAGACCCAGCTCCGTAAATATTATACTACACAGCTACACTCATATACTACCCTGCTTTCCCATTGGTGCGCATAGTTAATATAAGTTGTGCAGGGTAATTGGTCGCAGAAAAGACATGCACACACAGTGGCCTTCCAGGCATAGAACTGGCCGCCCCTGGATCAGGTCCTAGAGAGGAGCTGTGGCTCACCCTGGATGGTGTGTAGAATGACCTGCAGTCTGCGGGGGATCTCTTCCCTCTTCAGCCACTGCAGCTGCGCCATGGCAACCAGGCCCACCAATAGGAGGATCAGGAGGCTGCAGCCTCCGGCCAGGGCCGTCCCATCACTGCAGCAGGAGAGGAAGCACAGACACTCTCAGTCATGCAGTGCAACACACCCTTGCATAGCAACAGCCTGACAGAGTATCACAGAGGGCCTCCTTGAGGAACTCAATGATAAAGGCATGGGTGAATGTTTAATGAAGGAAGTATACAGCGGTGCTCCACAGCAGAAAAATGATCAATTTGTTGACTTTTGGCATTTGATTCACAAGAAAAACAGGATAGGGCACAGCTAACTAGGGAAGATGACTAATGCGTATCCAGTCTGTGACATGACGATGGCGCGATGGCGATGATGACGATGATGATGATAAGGATTGGTTGTTAAAAAAGGGCAGACTTAATATTTCTCAGAAAACACCACCTTTCTTCTTGTGCAACAGGACATACAGAAACTCCAGCTCATGCAATGCAATGCTATGTAACACTGAAATATTATCACAAAGGCCGGAAGGAAGAACTCAGCTGTGAAGTCAAGGATGAAAGTTTAGTGAAGGATCTGTGCAACTGTGTTACTCAACAGCTAAATGATAACTTTTGACATTATTTTCACAAAACAAAAACAGGAAGAGATAGATCTAACCAGGAAAGATGACAGATGTGTAACCTGGTACTGACATCATACTTGTTTTGACCACGTATTTTGACAAATCCTGTACGTCCACTACAACCTTATTATAGCTCAGTCTCAATTTATTGTGTTTGGAAATATACTGATATGAGCCCTGTGACAGAGCTAACCTTGCGGCTGTAGCTTTGTATGTAAACCCTCCATTGTGCGTTTCCTCTTCCCTAGGATGTCCTGATCTCCCTGAGGTCCTGGTTGTTTGTGCCCATATCCGGATCCTTATTGACACCCTCTCACTACATCTTAAGCAGAGTTTCCTGCACTGAACTGCATGTGATTGTTGCTTGTTGCATTGTTGTGCGTGCATCTGTAAATGAGCCATTGTTCTTACGTTGAATATCGATAAGCGTTTGTGCTGTGATGACTGTGCACAGGTGTGTGATACCTGATGCAAGGTTTTAAAGCACGGGATCCAAATTAGAAACCCAACATGTCCTTGGGACCCAAGCTTAAGAACCACAACTACTACTGCTACTGACTGGTTCAAAATAATCAATGCAGAATTCAAGTACAACATGTATTTCCTTTAAAAGTTGTTTACTTGTAGTTGATATGAGGGCCATTTTCCTTCTTAACCCTCATGGACATGAGAGCAGTTTTTTTTAAATTTTACTTTTATCGTCATGTGGTGACTTAACACATCCATATCCCTGGCCCTATTTGAGACCCAACCCCAGTTTGAAAAACACTGTATTCACATGTTGATATGTGCTGCTCTTGAGGATAGATAGGTGTAAACCTGGGGTAGCGTGTGAGGTGTTGCACACCTGAATTTCCACCACTGAATATAGGCCTGCTCTGACGTGCCAGTGTGCAGTGGCATGCTAAAAAGTAATTCACCTGTGAGGGAGATGCAGGTTCTGGCAGCACAGGGATGCTGTGCTGAAAGGTAGGTTACCTGTGAGGGAGGCATAAGGTGAGTTTACCTGTGAGGGAGGTGAAAGGTGAGTTTACCTGTGAGGGAGGTGTAGGGTGAGCTTACCTGTGAGAGAGGTGTAAGGTGAGTTTACCTGTGAGGGAGGTGAAAGGTGAGTTTACCTGTGAGGGAGGCATAAGGTGAGTTTACCTTTGAGGGAGGTGAAAGGTGAGTTTATCTGTGAGGGAGGTGTAAGGTGAGTTTACCTGTGAGGGAGGTGAAAGGTGTGGCAGCCCAGGAGAGCCAGAGCACACAGCAGCATGAGCAGAGCACTGGGCCAATGCAGGCTGGACCAGCGCACAGAATGGTGCAGAAAGCTCCTGTGCCATGCAGTCTGAGGGACAAACAAAAGACAACACAGAGAAAAACCCACACACTATTTCCAACAGAGGACAGAAAGCTGAGAAACTGAAAAATACACCACTTTTAGAGTTATTTTAGTACAAGGAATGTTCAAAAAACTTTTCAAGGTGTGAAGCACAAAACAAAAAGCAACAAACGTTTCGGCCCATCAAGCGTTCACCAGCACTTAAGCCATGTTATTGTAGTACTAAGGAACAGTAGCAGTCACTCATTCTTATACATTACATATAGATGGAGGTAATCATGGCGGTCAATGCCAATCAATAAGGGGAGACCTGTGAACTCTCTGCAACCACCAATATGCAGAATATCTAGCCTCCTTTAATTAGAACAAACATGCATTATCATCAATGGATCAACGGACATCATAGGAGGGACCCTGAACCAACTTCTTCACATCATTTTATGTTAATATAATATCATATTTTATATTTTGTTTCTTAAGTGTTTTTGTTTGAATAATAAAAGGCCAGTGAGGCTGCACGTTGTGAGCTGTTTGTCTTCGCATGCATTGCTCATGCCCGCAGGGCCTTCTCGCGCCCTCGGGCTTACAGATCCCCAGGCTTGCCTGCCAGGTGTCCTCAGCCCTTCTCCTCCTTTTAAACTGCTCCAGGGTGGAGGATAACTGGGCGTGCAGCTCACTCAGGGCCTCGGTGGAGGTCAGGCCCAGTCGGCCACGTACATGACTCTGCAAGGCAAACGACAGAGCTGGCGTAACCTCACAGATCAGCCACATCCTGCTCGCACACGCGCACAGGTGTCATACTTCTCATTAACAATGACTTGCAATAAAAGAGCACAAACTCCTCGAAAAACGGGCATGTTAAGGGAAATTAACCAAAAAAAAAACAACTGTGGTTCATAAGCAATGAAGGACATATAACCTGCCCCGGACTTTAATACTGACCACTTACAACATATCTGTGTATTTTTTGTTTACTTTCCTGTAATATTTCACTGTCTATCTGATCTGTCAGTTGCCTACCCTTTCCCCTCAGTTTGTTGTAATTGATAGCTCATTTTGTCATGCCATCCTTTGATCACAAAAAAAATACCTTTGTGTTCCCTACAGCTTCACAGCCTATCTCAAAAAACTAATAAGGGGAATGTATTTTTAGCGTTTATACATTGTCTGGACGAAACACGCACACTTGTGTCATTTCCCATCGGCCTGCAGGTGCGTTTGACATGTAAGAACAAGACGCCCTGCACTGACTTTCGATGCATGTGAGAACGACTGGCACAGCACCGACTCCCACACCATCAGGTTCTAGTTTCTGCTGCACCTGGGGTTGGGGTGGCAGTCTGGTGATAGGATGGAGGAGGGGTAGAGGTGAGTCATCTCCACATCCACCCCCCCCCCATCAGTGCAAATGAAAGAGGAAATAAAAAGGCATTGTTTGAATGTTGCTAGTGATGATGATGATGACGATGATGATGATGTTCGCTGCTGATAGATAAGGGAGGACTTTTGCTCAGAAAAAACGCATTGTTTGCTAAACGCTTGTTGGGCTAAAATGGTACATTGTATGCTGTAAACACACCATTAACATTTTTAGCTTTAGCCAAGGAAACTGAGGAATACTTTCCTCATTTGACTTTCAGAAAAAAGACACAGACTCAATGTAACAACTGTGTGGTTACTTATTCACAGCTTATTTGAGGTTTAAAATCTCAGATCTGTTAAACATAGCTGTACGGGGAGCAGTAGGTCCCAATGGACACACTCGACAGAAAGACGTGAACCAAGAGAGGCTCCAGTGCATGGCTAAACGGCTCATTCTTTGTTCTCAATTATAAATCTTCTCCAAAGTTATTACAAGTCTCTCATAATTGCCGTCCGTGTTTTTAATCTCCTGGAGCTCACAGGAATCGACCGCGGCATGCCCAAATTTCCAATGTCACACCTCCAGGTCCAGAGTCCCATGAGGCCCAGGGGGAAATGCAAAGCAAGGTCAGGCCTGACTCATGGGAAAACTCGACACTCAGTGTTAGCGCTTGCTCTCTCTGTCCAACCGCCTTAGTCGTGAGACCATGAAAAAAGTACAATGGACAGTTTTAATTCCAGCAACCAGACACAAAGGAGTAGTGGGAAACAGCTTTGTCCTTCCCAGCTGTCTGAAAACAAAAGCACTTTTTTTTCCTGAAACGCACACAAACACAAAAAAAAAGCAACATGGGTATTTGTTCACGTCACTCCTCATTAATGTTCCTGTCTCTTTCCCTTGCAGCTCTGCAGTAGCAGGTAAGTACTGGAGGGCCCTTCCTGCAGATGAGAAGGCAAGATAGTGGTACTTACCGCATTGCAATCAGTGTCCCAGCTCACCTTCATTGGGGACTTTTACTCGGCCTCTCCCTCTTCCTCACATATCTCTTTAGTTAAATGACAACATGACAGTCGGCTCACACTAAATGGAGCAAAAGGAAAACCCAGAAGGATACACATCTTGTCTGTGCCTGGAGGCAGGTCCCAGTGAAAATGTCATCTCCAAATGTTCCAAAGCAAAGCTCTTAAGCTGTCAGGTACAGACTGCTTCTTTCACAGCTTACCTGCGGTATTCACCGATGTATTATCACGCTGGGCTCAGCACAAAGCCTTTGTTTCCTTTTCATCAATAAAACAAAGATGACAAAAAAGGTGACATTTTCACACACTTTTTGAGGAGCTGAAACAAACAAAAAGAGTGATTTCTGACAGAGCTCAAAGACATGTCTCGAATAGGAAAAGCCTCCCAAAATAAATAATACAGAACACAAAAATTCTCTCATGTGACAGCGAAAATAAACAAGTCATTTAAATTCAGATTTCATCACATTTTCTTTCTTTCTTGGGCATAAATGTCCCCATCAAGGATGGAGTTTCAAAAAAAAAAAAAAAGTTTCAGAAACTTCTGTAGTCGAGAGGAGCAGCGGGGATCTAATGAATGTGTAATTGAAAGCGTGGTTATATTGCCACTTTCCTTCAGCTCCCTGGCGGAGCTTCCAATGTAAAAATTTGAATGTGACAACGGAAGGTCATCAGAGACCTCCCGTTTCTCCTGGTCCCCCAGAGACTCCACTAACGACACGCGGCTCCCACCGGAGCCGAATCTTCATTAACTACCGCACAGAGTATCACCACGATGTCAACCCCGAGCTAGCTCTTAATGCCACTGATCAGAGATCATTTATTAAAAAGGTCCCTCCCTGTCATGAATTAAACACCATCACTTACGAATGGGAAGAATCAAAAAGGACTGAGGGACCGTTCTCTGTGTCTCTCATGAGTCCGGTCTGCAGATGTGATCGCACTCATGTGTGATTTATATTGTATAAGATTAACCCCTCAGAGTATTGTAAATGTTTAATTTCCCTTAGGCAATTAACGACTACACTCTTTCAAATACCCCCCCACACACACACATACACACACACACACACACACACATTGATAAATATATTCATTGCTCATATAAAAGCTTTTCTTTGTTCAGGGGAAGTTTTTAAATTCAGCTTTTTACATTTTTGTCTATCTTTCTGTGTTGTGGTTTCCTGTTTCTTAGTAGCTTGTGTTCACAGAAGCACCTCTCTCACTCTCTTTCTCCTTCCCCTCTCTCCCCATCTCTCTCTCTCTCTCGTGGTCTCCCTCTCATTCTCTTCCTCTCTCTCTTTCTCTCGGTCTCTTTCTGTCTCTCCTCCTCCCCTCCTCCCCGTCTCCCTCAGTCTCTCTCTCTCTCTCTCTCTCTCTCTCTCTCTCTCTCTCACATGGTTGTATCAAGTTGAGAGCGCAGACTGCGCAGCTCTGCCTCTCTCTCACACAGACGGGGCTCAGCACAGCTGCAGGGTAGCAGCACCTACTCTCCTCTTCCCCCATCACTCTGCCAGGCTCGCCTCGTCCACCATTCAGACCAACAGAGAGAGCAGAGAGACTGAGTCAGACAGAGAGAGAGAGAGATAGACAGAGAGAGAGAGAGAGAGAGAGAGAGAGGATTTTCCAGCCAGACTAAGGATTCTTTAGCTCCGCTCAGACTTCCTCCCCCCTTCCTCTCTCTGTCCTCTCCCCCGGTCTCTCTCGCTAAATCCCTGGGTCTCCTCTGCAGCTGCGGGGCCACAGGATGGAGGCTCTGGCCATCTACACCTTCCGAGCCACGGAGGGCGACGAGCTCAGCTTCCAGAAGGGAGACATACTGAAGGTAAGAGGCTGCTGGTAGCCCGCAAACACGTCGCTATTTCCCTTTTACCGCTTACTTTGACGGCTCTGTCGCTTGGTTAAAATTGGCTCAAGCGATTCATATATGGGCATTCAAAACTTAAGCTGGGGGGTTGCTCTACAATACCCTCTATACTGGCGATTTGAGATACTTACGCTATGTTTTGAGTAGGATGTATATTGGAAAGTCCTGAACAGATATACACAGTGGGGTAGTCAGTAGTGCCAGTGACATAGGCAACAGCTCTGAAAGATTTTGGGTCCTGTAGGACTGAGAGAGTTCACAGAATTAGCTGTTGACAGCTTGCCTTCACCAATTTCAGATCACTAACATGGAGGATGACCCTAACTGGTACACAGCTGAGCTCATGGGCAGGAGGGGTTTTGTACCCAAGAATTACATCAATGTAAGACCCCACACGTAAGTATCCCATCAGTTCCGTGTGCGCTTACCCTGCAGTAACTGTGCTCTTAGTTAGTGGTCTCTAACAGGTGTATCTGTTACACAGCGTGTGTGAGAGGAGATGGATGTGTGTGGCTGTTTGTTACAGAGCATCGAGGGGGATGACCGTGACTGTGTTTATGTTACAAAGCAAAGGATGAGAAGGACGATGTATGTGGCAACCAGTGCTCAACACAGGAGTACAACGAATCTATCAGTATTATTTCAACATTATCCGTTATTTACATGCGTTCACTCCTTTTTTTAATGTATGTTATATCACGTGTTGCATGTGCTTTGGTTTTTCCTCTTATTGCTGTTGTTATAATCAGTTGTGTTGACTGTATCATTTGCTTTGGCGACACAGTCCATGTCATGCCAAATAAAGCACATTGAAACAGAAAATTGAAAAACCTGAAAGGAATGAGCGTGACTGTATGTTAAGAGGCGAAGGATGAGAGGGAAGAGTGTGACAGTGTGGCATAGGGAGATGTGAAGGATGAGCGTGATCGTGTGTATGTCACACAGTGTAGGATGAGAAGCATGTGTGTAATGGGAAGGTATGATAGCATGATGCTACAGAGAGCTGGATGAGTCTTGATGTATATGTTATAGAATGCAGGTAGAGTGTAGATGTGTAGGGAGAAAGAGTGAGCGTGACCATGGGGTGAGTTACACAATGTAGAATGAGAAGGATGTGTGTGACTGCATGTCACATGGTGTGTAGTGGGAAGGTGTGTCTGTATGGCTGGAGAGCATTGAGGGAAAGAGCTGATTTTGACTGTGTATGTTATGGAGTGTAGGGTGAGAAACATGAGTCTGGCTGCGTGCATGTTACAGAGTGGATAATGATTAGGTCAGGTGTGAAACCGTGTGTACATTGAAGAGCAGGGGATGAGCAGGTTGACCGTGGCTCTGTCCTCAGATGGTTTGCTGGGCGGATCTCCAGGCACGTGGCGGAGGGGCGGCTGCGGCAGCGGGAATGCGGGGCCTTCCTGGTCCGGGAGAGCGAGAGCGCACCGGGGGAGTTCTCTATGTCCGTCAGGTAAGGTTTCCGCCGAGATGCCGCGCGCACCTGCGTCCAGAGCACGCGATGCCTGGCGTGCTCCGGGTTTACACAAAACACGCGAATCAAACGAGTTTTGTTTTTCCAGAGCTTCATCAAAACATTGTTTCAGGCGAGAGAAACGGAGCTCGTGACTGATGCTGGAGGCCTGATTACTGGTTGTTCATTTGCTTCGCAACATTGTTTCTGCATTGCTATTCCAAGGATATGACGTCAGATTTGTTTTTAGTTTTTTTTTTTCCTCCACCGAGCATTTCTGCCAATTAAATATGACATGAACTCTAATTGGAAAAGGGATTATGTTTGAAATTTGCCAAAGGCAGTCAGACTGTCTCCAGTCTCCTCGTGTAATTCCCTGGCTTGGTTGGTTGGTTCAGTCCTGGAACCTAACTGTAGGGTTTTGATCTGGGAGACAGGGAGCATTCTGGGTAGTTCTTTGTTGGCCACGGCAGTATTCATTATGTTTGCCTGTCTTTGTTACACGGCCTTGCAAGCCCCAGGTGTGGACCCATGCTTTCCCAATGCTGTGAGGTTATCACATGAGGAAGTTTGCTGGAACAAAGGCTTTGTATCCCCTCCTGTGTATTATTGGATGCATGCCTGCGACGCAAAAGCCCCTCCATTCTACGTTCCATTTTAAGACTTTTTTTGTTTGGGTCCATTGCCTGATGTTGTTCATCCCAGTAGCCCCTGAAACACAATGGAGCTGTGGATTTTATGGCGCCAAACGTGAAAACAATATATACCGCCCCATTTACCACCTGCGATTTTGTATGTGCGCCCCCACCGTGTAAATACGCAAATCGGGACAGACTGTACTCTCTGGCATGATGCTGTCATCGCCGTCGTCGTTTGAATGGGATGTAGTATCATATTTGACTACATGACACTAAAACTGTCCTGCGCTATGCGATAAAATCGCTGCTGTCGTATTAATTCACTAGTCGGTTATGCCTGACATGTCTCTGATCTTTGAGCTTGACTTCTGTGCATCATTGTTTGTGTGGCTGTCCTTTACTCTTTATTTAATGTCAGTCATAAGGACGGAAGCCTGTTTTCTCTATATTTACTGGCGGGAATATATACCACTACAGTAGTATTTATAAACATGATATGAGGGTGCTGTATGTTCTGGGAAGCAGGTGTACCCTCACCTGATTGGAGAGCTTAGATATTAGGCTGGGAAGCGAGGCTGTGGAGCTGAAGGAAATATGCCCTTCCAGTGAAGAGAATCATCCGCGGATTACTCAGGATGTTTTAGAACATATTGATTTTTCACACAGACGAACGTCCCTGAAAAAAATGCCACAGGAGACGCGTCCGCCCTACGGGTCATTAGCCGCTTCCCTGTCCAGCCTCGGTTAACACTAGATCTGCATCTTTATGAGGCGGTGAATGTAAAGTCAAGGTTTAAGAGGCATGACAAAAAGCGATTTAAAAACTATTTAAAACACTCTGACGCTAAGCAGCTCTTTACGTCGGAGCCATTCAGTTTCGCTGTGAAGTTATAAATAAGACAGATGCCATTATGCTAACGCTTCACTGGAGACTGGAATACTAAAGTCGGCGGTTGTCAACTTCCATTTTTTCCCTCTTGGCACTACAAACGTATGATCACAGTCAATTGCTTAAGACTTGGCAGACAGTTCACTCTTGTTGCGGTTTTGACCAGATCAGGAGACGCACGGTGTACGCACCATTTTATTATGCGCTATTAATTAGCTTACTTAAACCTAAAGGTCACAGTCAGCGTCACTCTTGAAGATTGCCTGACAGCATAACTTGGAAGCTTTTCTTTTGAGGTCACAGTTTTAGAAGATTGTTGTTCATATTAAATAACTGATTATGTTTTCATAGATACTGAATGTATTTTCATAGATGCTTCAAATCAATTCAAAAAGATTGTTAGTCCAGCAGAAAACAACAACAACAAAAAAGTTAAACTCTTTGGCAAGTTATGGTTGATGTACTCATTCTGAGTTTAATGACAAGGGGGTAGCAGTTGATTTTATACACATACATTCACATGCATACATGTGTATCCATGCTGAGCGCAGTAAATAAACTTCAGAACCTTTTTTTTTTTAAAAGGCGCTCACAGAATAGCAACATTCCATTAAACAGACATGCTGTGCTTGTGGTGCTTGACTGGGTGAATATTAATTTTCTTTTAGTCAGCTGTAAGGTTCTAGGAAAACCATCTGTTTCTCCAAAATTGGGCTGAAGGCTGTCTGACAAGGAAGATGTGATCACAATCACAAGCAGTTTTTCTATACCTATGTCTTCCAGCAGATGGCAGTGTCACATTCGTTGTTTATGTTTATTTTATTACCAACCCGGTGTTGAGGTTTTCCTTGTTTTTGCATTCTAAAGAAATCCGAGACCGAATTGATTACCTTTTTTGTTTATTTTTGTTGTGCTTTATTTTACTTTCTCTTTGCGTGCAAGCCATTTCCTGCTTGTGGTGGCACCCCACCAGTGACACTGTTAGAACAGGCACGTACCCCTAGGCCCCTTGAGAAAAAGCCCGTTGAGCCCACAAAGGAAATTTCCAGGTGTGGCTGCTCTGACGAAGGGGAGGGTCCGTGGGCTGAGGGTGGGTTGATTTTAAATTAGCACCAGTCTCGTGTTTCACACATTCTGACGACACTTCCACAGACACATCCGGTCGAGGTTGACAAAGTGAATTACTGTTCTGAAGACCACCTGTCCCGCGCTGGCAGCTCTTGGCGAGCCTCACAGGCAGCCAGAGTGCCACTGTGGCCTGCGTTCGCATCCGACAGTGTTTAACATTCTGAGGTCTTTCACGGTGGCCCTGCCAGGCGGAATACTGATCTTGAAAGCGAGGGAATGTAGGGCAGCGGTAATGACAGTGGCAGACTGATTTAGCCAGAACACCAGCTTCCTTTGAGAAACAGACCACCGCACACGTTCCCCTCAGAGGAGAAAAAAAAATCTCATCTCAGCTCGTACCTGCACTCTCAGACCGTGATAACACAACCAGAGCACCAGAGCAGGGAAGGGAAGGGGGGAACCAATCCCCCCAGATTAAGCAATAACACTGCCCCCGAAACGCTGTCGTGATTTCCTCCCCTGCATCTGGGAGGAGGATGAAATCGCTGGAGGTTGAAGCGGCTCCACGGGATTAACCTGCCGCTGCCTGAACAGCCCCGGTCTGTTCCGGCGGATTTCCACCATGAGATCTCAGGGATACACCAGCTATGGGAGTGACAATTTAACCAGGGAGGAGACCTCGTAAGTCTGTGTCACACCACTCCCTTCCGATTCGTCGCCGCTGACGTGTTGAGTGCGCTCTCGTAAGAGCCCCGAGGCTCAGATGGAACTCCCTCTTAAGTCTACAGCGCGCACAAAGGTTTAATCCATCTACATCATACAGTCTCTCCTCCAGCCTCCCACATGACCTCTGGTGATACAACACCTTTCCGTTTATCACTCGGCGGAGTTAAGAGAACTCAAGAGCGAAGTCAAACAACACAAGCCAGAAGTGGCGGTATAAGTGATATCACTGACAGAGGGTATTGTGCTTACCTGAAAGGTGCTTTTTCAAGGAGGTCCCAGGTGGAACAGCGGGAAGAGTTATCTGGTTCATGGCTGGGGTCCTTTTAATGGATCAACCCACCACATAACTCTTTAGAGCTCTTATTGAGCATTGGGTTAGAGTGCAGCTGGAGCTAAAAGCTCTCACTGAAAAAGATTAATGAAGGGAATTGATGAATAGAGCTGTACACTGTTAATTGTGGTTGGTGCTTTCTAATCCATCCCAGTTAGAGGTGCATGTCTTTGCTGAGTAGCTGGGGAATACGTGTAAAGCCAGCTCAGAGGCTATTACTGTCTCGTTCTCCCTGTTATAACGTAGGCGACCGTAACGTCACCCTTGAGGGTAATGCTGAGAGGTACCGCACGACCCATAAAAATTCAATAACCTAGAATCCAATGTTCGAATAAGAAAGACACTATTTGTGTCTGAATTTGTTCTCTGCCGATTCCAAGAGAGGTACAGACTCAGAATGCTGCGCAGTTGAGCTCAGAACGAGGCAGAACACCGTGGCAGACGAATAGTCTATTTAAGTAAGGTTCAGCTACTGCCTGCTTCAGAATCACAAAATAGGAGAGGCCGCCAATTCACTTGGCACTCACTGAAATGGACGTCCATTTGAGTTCATGAGTGTTTCTTTATTGGACCGTGTTGTTCATGGTACTGCTCATCATAGATATATTGCTTCATAATGAGAAGATAAACAAACACTGATTTCAACCAACAAAGGCAGTGATTCCTCGGTGGGTGACACATTTTTATTGGTAATCAACAAAGAACATGTGCAGCACTGCAAAGGGACCAATACATCGAAATTTTTAATAATATGAACAGCAAATTACCCCCCAAAAAAACCCAACAAACTCAAGCAAGAGACGGGGAGCAGTGAAATAACCAATTTCACAAAAAGTATATACTTGCACACCAACACATTGAGTTCCAGGGCATTTTTGCTCAGTGATTTTGTAAAACTGTTAATCTCTTTCATAAAACACATAGAAGGAGTGCATGATGCTGCTGCACCTACATGTATGGATATGAAATGTACCCTTAAGAAAAACAAAGTGTTCCAAAAATGAATATGAGTACATAGACTTTAGATCAACTTGTTCAACAGAAAGTCAGGCGTGCACGTATATCCAAAAACTGTGGGTGTGGGTACAGGGGAAAAAAGCAAAAACCACCTCTCTCCTCCCCACCTTCACAAGCAGCAGGGATTATTTCCAAATTTATGTAGAATTTGCCCAAAGGGAAATATTTTCTCAACATTTTAAAATATTTATCAGTAATTTTTCAGGGGGATTGGGAATGATAAATACAAAGAATAAGGCTGTTTCTCAGAAGAGTACAATGCTAGAAAATTTTAAGTGGCACTTCCACTTCAGTCGTCAGTAATACGTTTTTTTTTGCTTAAAACCCTCCCATAACCATCTATTGTGCCATTTTTAATGAAAAATGTGTACATTATTCACATTTAGTGCTGGCCTAACTGATTGTAGCATAAAATATTGAAGAGTTTTTTAGACAGGAAAAAACGAAGGATGTGGGTGTAGCTTTTCAAAGCTTCAAGTATTCCCTCCCCAAGGCTTTTAAGTTATATTTCCAAAATTAAATATGTGAGAGAAACGTACCTTCATTATTATAATGTCAGTGATATACCCTCAGCATTGGACTAAAGTGTCCTGCCAGACATTATACGATCTCTTGTCCTGATGTTATAAAACGTGTTATTCACGATAAGGCTTTCTCTTTTTGCAAAAGCTGTAGCTCAGTAAATTACAAGACATTAGATTCTGAAAGGAATGGAATGCACATTATAACTATCACAACTATGTATCGACAAAGCAACTGCTTAAATTCAATGGCAGTCCTAGACTAATTTTCTCAATGACCATTGTGCTACCTGACCTTTCGGAATAAGGGAGCCATGACGTCATCTGCAAAATGACGTTAGAGCAATTGGACTCTGCACCGCTCAGCTGTCACTGTCTGCATACTGACAGTGTCCTAGCAAAGAGTGATCAGCCAGCATTATTTATTCTCCCGGCGGAGATTATGTTGGCATAATAGCGACATATCTCCATGCCTGATCTAAAAACAGAGTCTCTTAATGTCTGGGACGAATTTCCCATCGATTGTCATAATAGTGTTCAAGCCAACGGTTCTAGGCCTTTCTCTTCGCAGAGCCGTGGTATTCACGTCAAAGACGACTGTCTTCGCAATTTAGGACAGAGAGGACGTGGATATGCGAAGGGCAGACCACGAAGCCACACTTATTTAGCAAGTTTGGTTAGATCATCGATAGCTACAGACAACAACAACAAAAATAACAATAATTGTTAATATTTAAAAGTTGGCTATGATCAGATAACACCAACTAAAACAATCTTGTACGGTTAGCATGCAGTGTGGTCAGAGAAAAAACGTTGAGATAGTTTGCTCGCTGCGTTAGATCAATGTTATGTAGGTGCATACATGCTACCTTTCTGATACCAGCCGATTCACAGGGCTATCCGAGGCTCTGCAAGACTTCACATGTGGAGACGGCAGTAGTTGCAGGAGCATTTGGCTCAAAAATGTGCGACTGAACTGTTTATAATCTGATTGTATTTCATTATAACGGCTTTATGTCTTAGTCGTCTGAATTTGGTTCCATTCGTTTCATTTTTTTCCTTTACTTTTTTCTGTTATTTTTGTCAGAGATAATTGGATGTTCTAGCTGGTAGCCAACTAGCCATTGATGGAAGTTTCAACTGAAAGTGATGGTGCCTTCTAGTTCTATCAAATTAATGTTAAATACGTCTCCTCCCTCTCTCTGTACTCAGCTTTACCATGCCACAGAAATGCTAACAATTCGGCTGTTGAGGTCACTTACAGAATAGTTATGCAGATACTGTACTCTTTTGACAGAAGAATTCTTCTGAGAGCATGTGGTAGCCTATCTGCTATAATTACTGTTTGTTTGCGGTTTGATGTTTGAGTCATTAAAGAATGATAAACTCTGTTTAACCTGGCTTTGAAATACCTCGAAATGTATCCTAAACTATTAGGTACTGTCATTGTTCATATACTTGAAAAATGAGTTATTAGGGAATCCCCTAACGTTACACCGAAACAGAAAATACTTAATGCATGGAAGCATATATATTTTTTTATCATATTGACAAAGAACATTTATTTATGTCAATAGGCCAGTGAGGATGACTAGATTACAGCTGTAGAGTCTTGTCCATACAGGATTAATTGTGAAATGTCTGATGATAACTGTCTGATGATAACTATCAGCAGCAGTTTGCTCATGACCTGTATATTGGAATTCTGGCCTTGGCGTTACTGTGGAATTCAGACCTGTTGCTCCACGTTTTCAAGTTGTTTAGCTTTGCCTACTGATAATTGCGGCAGGACGTAACCGCCGCATGAGTGGTTGACAATGCTTACTTCTGCCCGCATCCTTGATCGACTGTCTGTCAAAAGTGAAAGTCCACGCTCCATCACTTCTACAGTTTGCCTAAATGCATTTTGGAAAAATGTGCAGAATATATATATTTAAATATTTGTATATAAAATGTTTCACGTATGTGTAATTATATTAAAGTTCAATTAACATTTTAGGCATTAGCCTTTAATTAATACAGCCATTAATTCTGTAATCACAATAGGTAACAAAGTTAGCAATTAGATCTCCACTATAGTGCATTTGTGTCCATGCCATTCAAGAGTTCACTGGGATGGCTAATGAAGACACCTGTTTCAGCCTTTCCAAAAGGACCCTGAACTGGAGACAAGCCTCTGCCTAATTGTGTTTGTCTTTTGTCTCAAGCTGACAGTTCATTACTCAGCCTGCGAAACTGAAAGGGAAGTTAATTTAGAATTCGCCATTGCTGTTCCTTTTCAAATAGAACTTGTGCATACTGCTTTGGTGACTGCCCACTTCATTAATGGCAGACATGATGGATTTAATCAGGAAAATGTTTTTTTTTCCCCACAAACCTTTCATCTTTCACTTCTTGATTCTAATTGCTTCTAATAAAATGCAGCAAGAAATTATTGATTTGGTAGCCAGCCTCAATCAATTCTTTTTTATTTTGTTCTGATGGGTAGCATTTTTTTTAATTATAGCATTGAACACTGTCTGCATACGTGGCTTTCACTGTATCCAAAATGTTCCCCTATTGATATTGTGTATAAATGTATGGTCCAAGACCTGATGTCTTTAGGTTGCCTGCAGGATTACTATTTCTGTGGCATTGTAATTTAAATCAAATGCATTCTTTGTTATGCCAGTTTGTTTTCTAATGTTATGCAGTCTCAGTGTTGTAAGGTAATAGCCACACAGTTCTTGTAAAAGCATGTCAGTCCTAATCAGACTTGGCTTCATCACTCATAATCTAAAACGAGGATCGAGTGAAATCTTATCTCCTCCAACCTGGTACACATGCAGCGTGGTAATAAGAATGGATTCCTGGATTCGGTTTTGTCATTGCGGCTTGGCTTCCAACAAACACACTGAACAAGCCTGGACGTATTGTTAACCTTAACGCAACAGCCCCAAATATGCAAGACATTATCCTCCGCGTTCCCTCTGCCACGCCCTTGTCTGTCCTCCTGCTTTGTCATTCTACCCCCTCCCCCATCAAGCCCGATCTGATTACCACTGTGTTTCACAACGCCCATATCCTCAGAGGCCTTTAGCAAACACTGGGTGGTGCCGCTAGATGATTTATCTAATAGGGCCCCATTATCTTCAGCGTGTTTTCTGCCATGCCTGATGAAAGCCATATTGATCTGCCGACAGGGGTGGTGCAGGCAGGTACAGTGAGCGGCAGAAACAGTCACAGCATCTGTTTAAAAAAAAAAAAAAAAAAGTAGAGGAGTGGTACGAACAGCTGGACTGGTCCAGGCCAGATCAAAGACTAAAAACCCCCATCATTCACACGGCTGCATTTTGAATCATGGCATCCCCTTGTCAGCTGAGATCCACAGGCAGACTTGCTAAGAACCAGAAATGCTGGTTCCATTGTCTTCGCATCAAGGACTGAGGGGACACAGATAATGGCTCTGTCGTCCACAAACAGAAATAATGATAATAGTAATAACTGGGACAGTGTCACCATTGATTGCCCTGGGTTATACTTAGCTCGGGCGCATGTTTTTGAGTTCGTGTTGTTTGGGTGAAGATAAAAGTAGAGCTTTAGGGAGGAGGCGTAGCATTCTGTCTTCTCTGTAAATGGAAATGCCTTGGTACGGGAATTTGAGAATCCAGGCCTAGCCGCGGTGCCAGACACCGGGGTTTTTCTCACATCCTCGTTCAGAAAAATGCAGTTAAGCCACTGCATGAGATCTCAACTGCAGGGAGCCGAGCCAATAAATTCAGACCCGATAGATCAAAGTTCAGTTTAGATGAGATAAATTTGAAATTATCCTAAACCAAACTAACTCTGGGAAATATAATGATAACTCCGTGCCAGCTGTGATATATTTAAAAACTGCATGATTGTAGCTGTACGAAATCTGAAAGCTGACGACTAAAGATTTTGGGAGATCAAATAGCTGCTCTTTCATGCCACAGATTTTGCTGGTTACCAAAGTGCGCTCCATTTCCCAGAATTTTTTTTCCTTTCCGTTTTCACTTCAAGTGCCTTTTGTTCTGCCCGTTGAAAACAGCTGGGTTCCTGTTCCAGCTTGTCTCGGAGAAACGATTAATGTGTTGAGCAGTTGTGAGCGCTGCCCTATGACATACCGTACTTCCAGTGCAGGACCGTAGGGGAGCTGAATCAGCTGACACGGAAGGAAAGGCGACCTTTGACCTGCCACAGAGGGCGCCAGGCCAATCTCAAACACAGACACCTTCCCTTTCACCCTGCCTGCAGCGCTTTCGCCCTGGGATTCTGATTGAACACCATCACAAAGAGACTCAGACTCAGTCAGGCTCCTGATGCTACCTTAGCTCGTTAGCGGAGCGTTGCTAACGATGGCAGCTGTCCTCAGATGCAGCGCACAGGAAAACAGAGTAATATGATACTATGTCAATGATAATATGAATGTTAAGGTGCTAAAAGAACCCCAAAACATGAACGTTTGATGGCAACCAACTCACAGTTTTTATTCTTATTTTTCAAAGCAGAAAAGGCAATATTTCACACAGAAAAGCGAAAATGGAAACCTGTCAAAATGGCGCTGTTTTAAGACCAATGCACCTGCATACAGTAACCTCTGTTTAAATTAATCACAAAAGACCTCCTATGAACATGATGTCACATGAAGAGATCTTTGCACAGAGACTCATGTAAAATGTGTCAACACAGGGAGGCATTAAACACAATTAAATTGCTTAAGAAAACAGTGAGTACACCATTTGTCATTTGCTGCGTTAAAGGCTGGGGCTTAGGGTATGTTGATCCATCTAACTGTGATTAGCTGAAACAGATCCATCTCATGGGTAAACCAACAGTCCCAAGACTATAAATCTGCCCCAAACAATGTCATTTTCAATTGGGCTAATCCACCAGCCACAGGCCACCAAGCGCACCATGATCTCCACAGAGTAATTGCCACCTGCACCTCTTCCATGGTATTGATTTCTTCAAACAGAGGTGAGGGACGGTCTAGCAAACATTACATTACGCCACAGCCTCGCTGTGAGGCAGGCAGCTGCTTCCTGGGAGGGATTGTGGGAGATTAAGGAGTGATGAGAGCTTGTCAGTCAGAGACGGGGGAGTGAACGCAGTCGGCCCTGACCACGCAGGTGCAGCCTGACCTCCTTTTCACGGGTTCAACAGTCACCCGCACTTTCCCATTCTGTCAAAGTCACGACGGAGAACAAGACTACTGTACCGCACAGACGTGACTGCAAGACAGAACAGAACAGAAGGGTACAGGACAGAACATGGGTTTTTTTTTGCGTGCCGCGGTCTTGTTCTGTACCCTCTCTGAGGCAGAATAACGCGTGGGATTATGTGGCCTGTTTAAGGGAGTATTTATAGGAAAAGAAGTCACCACGGACTTTCACTACCAAATTATCATAACATGAGAATATGGCCTAAAAGGCATAATTGAGGCACAATTATATGATCCACCATATTGTACATCCTTTGTTATAAGATATTGTCTTTGTTCTGTTGGTTTCCTTGAGTAAATCCCCAAGAGAAAGCACAAAACAATTACTCAGACACATGCCTGTACTCATTCAGACGCCTGAGTCAGGCTTTGCAATTACAATGTGGCAATAATGTTCCAGTAATGAAGAAATAGCAGCAGCCCAAAGATTTAGCATTTAGCAATGAAGTCATAATAATATGTGGAATGTAATGAAGGGATAGGAAATTGGTGAATCTCCCTTGAGGAAAAGGGGTATTCATGTGTTTTATTTAAGGTCCTTGATTGTTTATAAGATTGAAAATTAATTTTGATGTGGATAGTTCATTGTAAAGTTTCAGGACCATTTAACCCATGATAGTGATACCTACTCTGTCTGTTTTTTTTTTTTTAATACATACTGGAGGCCAGGGGTTCACTAGACCAATCTGGTGCATTTCAAGGGGT
The DNA here is from genome assembly GCA_022829145.1 of Albula goreensis. Taxonomy (NCBI): domain Eukaryota; kingdom Metazoa; phylum Chordata; class Actinopteri; order Albuliformes; family Albulidae; genus Albula; species Albula goreensis. The sequence continues at coordinate 5,112,283 of CM040748.1, read as the reverse complement.
TGGCCCTTCCCTCATATTGGAACATTGTTAATATCCTAGAATGTGGTTTTATTTGTCAGTTGGTACCAAATAGCATTGGACGACAGCTGTGTTAATTCATTTAAAACATGGGTGTAGTTGTTACATTGGCTCCAAGCCTGTAAAAGCGGATGTTAGTGTGAACATGGGAAGGTGGGTCACTAACCACTGCTTGTGGTTTCAAAACAAATTATTGGATTTTCAATCATTATCTGTGTTTCTCAGTTGTTCTTAAGCCTCCTTTACATGCGTATTCTGTATCTTGATGCTCTTATTTCGACCCCTCGTGTTTAATGTGTTCTTCCCCTGTGATATCTCTCTCAGAAGCTATGGGGACCACGTACAGCACTTTAAGATCCTGAAGGACAGAGCCGGCCAGTATTTCGTGTGGGACGAGGCCTTCAGCTCCCTCAACCAGCTGGTTGAATTCTACAAGACCAACAGTATTGCCAAGGAGAGAACGGTGTTTCTCAGAGACAGGGAACGTTCAGTGGGGGTAGGTGTTGCTCCCATCTTCCTCAGAATTAAACATGACTCATCGCTGAATTCTGAGGTGCATTCAACAAACATAAAACTGTTTTTCTGCACTATTGATTGGCCACCATGGAAAGTAGTCATAATTTGTATTGATTCCGTAGGATAGCAGTTTAATTAAGGTGTCTGAATGCAAGGCTGAAGCCCACTGTGCAAATGTCAGTACAGAGGTCCTGTAGAACAGCAGGGGACGATCAATAGCCAGCTTTAGAAATGTAAGTCTTGTCTTCGTCGTTGTATTGGTATAAAACTGTCCTCCAGTCATTTTTTTTTTCAAATAAATATGCTGTGTTCTTGATCAGTTTTTCAAATAACAAAAATAACAGTGCTTTCTTTCCCCCAAAGTTTCCCAAAAATTTCTCAAAGGACAAAAACAAACAATATCGTGAACAGTTAAGGTGAAGACCAATTTTTTAAAATGTACTAGTGCTTGTTATGTTCAGGTTGTACTGCAGTACAATGCAGATCAAAATCAAGAACTTCAAAACCACATCCCACAGAAGTAGACACAGAAACAGACAAACACACATAGCAGAGAACAAAAATAATACGCTCTTCCTTCTTTCAGTCTGCTATGTTTTCTCATGGACATATATTATTAAATAAATTGGTCTTTCGTGGTGAGCAGCTGAAACGTCTCTGTGTTAAACATGTTTATAGTAGATCCTACAGTAAGTCTGTAGGGGAAATTAAGATATCGTCAACCTGAAGCCCATAGCAGTGAAGCCTGAGAGAATTCTTTAGTTAAACCACCACAACGACTTCTATTAGTGCTCCTCTTCCTGCTCACTTTATCTATACAACGAGTTTTAACTTGTAAATTGACAGTCAGTTAAGTGGGAAGTTTGCCTGTGCCGTAATATTCATGCATATTTATTGTTCTTCATTTGGTATGTTAATTATTTCATTACATTATTTCAATGATTTCTTTCTACTGTGTGTGTGATTCATGTAATGCATTTGCATGTATGTAAATGTAAAGCTTTTACTCTGATGGACTGCAGTCCAACAGCATAATGGAAGAGCCCGAAACACTCTCTTGGGCCTGCGTGCCATGTTTGCGTAATCTCTCACAGACATGTGAAAACAAACTGGCCTGGCTCTGGACCCTGACAGGGTTATCTCAGTCCAACGCTGAAAGCCCGGGGCCAGCTCCACCCAAGGAAACACCAGTGCGCTTTCCCATAAAGATCCAGAAGGCTCCTTTGAAAATGTAATTGCTTCATCATCCAATAAACAAGGATCTGATTCCCTGAGCCCTCTAATGAAAAAAACTTTCAGGCAAATTAAAGGAAAATTGTTTCCCCCCAAGAGACATTTCCTGCTAGTCAAGAGGGAGCATAATATTCCCTTTTGGGTTTTCTGGCAGAGACATAAGATGGAGGGGTAGCGATGATCCAACACTGTACACCAGAAATAGTGTATGTGGAAAAAGCCGTATATACAAACACACACACACACACACACACACTTACACTCACAGTCACACACACACACACACAAATATACACTCAGTCTCTCTCTCTCTCTCTCTCTCTCTCACACACACACACAAACATACACTCACAGTCACACACGCACAAATATACACTCAGTCTCTCTCTCTCTATCTCTCTCTCTCGCTTACACACACACACACACACACACACACACACACACACACACACACAAACATACACTGACAGTCACACACACACACAAATATACACCTAGTCTCTCTCTCTCTCTCTCTCTCTCTCTCTCTATCTCTCTTTCTCTCTCTCTCTCAGAGGCACAAACTCTGTTGCAAAGTCTCAATGCCTGGGTATGACAGAAGTACTGGAATGATATAAATGTGTTATATAAGTGCTGATGCTCAGACATGCACACACATATTCTGTACATACGCAGTTTGCATGCAGGTGTCCTACTTCACCAGCTATGCATCTCTCTTGAGTTTCCATGCCAACAAATTAAACTAAAAGTGTGCCCTAAATAGGGTCAGATATCAGAATAAATGCCCATATTAATTTTTAAAATTATTTATAAGTTTAATGTGGCACCACAAGTAGGTATTACTTTGTGGTGAATTTCAAAGGGCTCCATTGTTGAGTCAACAAACAAAAACTGCTGTGATGTCACTGATGCAAACCCTCAATTTGCAAAGCATAGTTTTACACTCTGCGAATTGCATATGATTATAATCAACGTGAAAGACGCCTCCTCATTCACAGGTGTCAACATTGAACAACAATGAATAATTCCACCATAAAGAGTTCGGCCATTTTGAATTCTCAGAATGTTTTTACTTGCTTATGAAAAAGACAAACGTACAAGTAAGTATGACTAAGCAAGTAATTACTGCTGAACGTTGAACATAGCCTTGAAAGGTGGTTCTCTTCACTCCGATGCCTCTTAAAGTGAAGTACAATTGGAGCTGAGAGCTCAAAATGCAATGAGCTGTGTGATAAGATGGATGGAGAGAGCTATTGCAGTGGGACTGTACTTGCTTGGTGAAATGCTGCATAGAGTTTGCAGTGGGACTGCACTTGTTTACTGAGATGGAGCAGAGAGCGGTTGCAGTGAGGCTGTACTAGCTTGACAAGACAGTGCAGAGGGTTTGGACGGGGACTGCTCTTGCTTGAGGAGATGGTGGGAAAAGGAACAGTCAGACTCATAATTATGAGCCAAATCAGACAGAGACCTGAGTCACTGACTGTCTGAAACCCCCCCCCCCCACCCCCCCACCCCCCGCCCCGATAATCACAGCTGTTTTGTGTCTCATAAAAACATTTTCCCATCAGTTTCCCATAAGGTTTATTTCCTATCATCTTTCAAGGTTATCATCACAATGTTGTGCACTGGGCTGTTTTATACATTTACAAACACTCAGCTTTGCTAGTGGAAGCTGGACACATGACAGATCGCATTAGCCCACTCTTTCGTCTTGGGCTCTGCGCTTGTCAAGTAGGGCCCTCAAAAGTACTTGAGCTAGTTATTTCAGACCTGGAAGATTTTTGCCTGAAGTAGGAGGAGCCGTATCATGCTGAAACACATTCACAAAAAGTATGTGTTTAAATCACAGATCATTATCTGTGTCAGCGAGTAGACAGATCCAGCAAAATAATGATTGTGTTCTGATCATGTTTTGACCTGAAATGAATCTTTCTGGTGGAGGCTGAGACTTTAACACAGGGTACCTCACTTAATTATTTAATGCACAAAGTACATTTTCAGGGCACTCTTGTTTAAATTCCATGAAAGTCAGAGAGGATATTTCTGCTGAATTCTGAGAAGCGCAGCGCAGTGCTTTTCTGGGCTAGGAGGAGGGACGTGCACATCTTTTCGTGCTATCGTTGCCTGGGCAACGGCCCATTTGCCCTCTGTCGGCCAAGCTGCCCCTATGAAGGATTCTGCTAGCTGGGATTAGCCATCATTAGCAGGAATAGAGCGCTGGTGGAGCCAGTCTGCGCACGCCGCTGGTTAAGGGAGCTGGATTGAAGGGAGCTGGATTGATCGGTGGATTGATGAGGCCTGACTGGGTGTTGTTTGTTGTTTGTGCCCCCCCCCCCAGAGAGCCCGCCAGGCCCACGCTCTGTTCGACTTCAACCCTCAGCACATTTCCCAGCTGCGGTTCCTGCGCGGCGACCTCATCGACCTGCTGGACTGCTCCGACTCACAGTGCTGGAAGGGCCGTTGCCACGGACGCGTGGGCGTTTTCCCTCCTGAGTACGTCCAGCCCATCTACCACTGACCCCCCACCTCCCACCCCGCCCCGCCCAATCGCCCCCACCCCCCCACCCCACCCCACTTCCTTCCTCCCCTCGTCAAAGGAGAAGCAGAGCGAACGACAGTGGGGGAGGGGTTGAGAGGTCAGTGCTTTCGGGGGTCCAGCTCCACAAACAGAACCCCAACTGCTCATCACAGACTCCTGTTACATCTGCAGTGTGGACCATCTGCTCCGTATCTACGCCCCGCAAAGCCGTCAACGGCACAGAGAGGAAAATGGGGTAGGAGGCTTTTAAGTGGAGGGACGTGCCGGGAACAAGGGACAGAGGTGGAGATTTGATACAGTCCAGGGAGGCTGTGAGGACTGAGGCAAAGCGAGAAGTGTCTTCACCCGGACAGTGTTATCTCTGTAAAAGTGCTCATCCTATAAAGGTATAGCTTCATAGGCCCTGTGGGGTCCAAACTAATTATTGTGTGAAAAGTATACATGTGAACGACTTCATGTTTGGCTTCTAGAAATTGCACACCTGTATTTAAAACAAAACAGAATCACTGTGGATATCAAACTCCTCTGGGACAGAAAGACCATATTCTTGTAACCCGAAACATTTCTCTTTAACAGACACTAACAGTTCCATTTGGGTTTGGGGCTAAAATGAGGACTGGTTGAAAAGTGTTTTATTGAGTACTGTATCGCCACAAAATGTCTCACCTGCAAGAACAGAGAAAGGACCTGGTTCTCAGGTCGCAGTGAAGAATGAGACCACACAACCTGTGCAAACAGATTTTAAGCATTGAGCACTTTCTACGACTTTCAACCAGTCCAGTTTCCTGCACATTCCTATCGGAGTTCTGCTTCACTTGTATTTTTAAACAACAGTTTTGCTTCTGTCAGTAAAGTGTTTTAACTTGTGTTTAAAATATTACAATTTGTCTGTGCAGAAAATTAAAAAATAAGGACTTTTTTTCCTTTAACGGTTGTCTCACTTCTGTTACTGTCATAAGTAACAGGCGCTCACTGTTGACATCACGCTAGCTACTCTTCATGAAGAAACTGTGCGCTCACTTGTTTTGTGTTCCTGAGAACTACATGTAATATCAACCGATAAACTCCAATAAAGATGTCTGTTTTCCTCTCATTGCTTTAATGGAGCTATCACATTTTCCATTCAGAATAACAACAACAAAAAGTACACCTATCTGAGACACACGGCCAATGTATGCCAAGAATCACAACTTGATTACACTTAAAAAAGCTGGCTGCAAGTTTCATGCACGATTTAAAGAATTCAGATCTTTGAAGTGATGGGTGTAACCACAGAACGCAAAAGGGTATGTCAAAGCCAAACAAAACCTGGGGAGAATATTTATACCTTCCCAAAGCAATCAGACTCATCTCACAGTGTCCCCTTTGTCATTTCTTCTACATTTTACATAACTGGCCTTTAAGCAGCATTTCTGAAAACCAGTCTTCTGTATATGCAGTTATCAGTAAAACTTTTTGTAACCTAAGTAAAAAAAAAATCTATGTAATCAAATAAAGGTTAAGGTTAAAGTTTGCAAAAAAGGTGAGTTTCTGCATATGAATATTCAAGCTATACAAACATTTTGCCTCCTCCAATTCAATGTTTAACAGACTTTACACAATTTTTTTCCTTGATTTGCGATTGTTGCATTTCGTAAAAATACAGGCCGTCTGTGGACATTGGTTTATCTAAAAATACATCACAGATACAGAGCTTCAAGTACTTATGCTTTAACAAAACTTACCATGTTTCTTTTCTTGGAGGAATATTTAAGAATTCCTCTGATACAAATTAATTTGATTACCATCAATAAATAATCAAGATATTTACAAGCAAATCTGACACATTGAAGGTACACAGTTAGAGGGATCAGGCTCAGTACAAATGAACAGGGTTTTTTTTGGGGACTATGCGAAGTACGCGTACAGGAAGATGTTGACGCACATGAGAATAATGGCATTGGCGCAGCAGAATCGGGACCAGAAGGGGTTCTCCCTGGTGCTGGGGATGATATTTGACGGAGGAGTCACAGGCCCGTTGCCTCGGGAACCGCAGAACGCTGCTCCCCGCACATAATTCCTCCGCCGGTGTGAATCAGTGTCTATGAGAGACCGACACAGCAAAACAGAACAGGACACTCACACAGAGGGCCAGACTCGGAACTCAGACACGAACATCTGTTCTGCTGCCTCACTCAGGAGGAGTTTTTTTCTTGCTTAACATATTTGTTAGTCTTCCTTCCATTGTCCATATTTCTAATAATTCATCAGAACTAATATTTGTAATAACTGAAATAATTAATCTTTTAATCTACATTATACCTTAATTTAAAATAACTTTCGAATAAAAGTATAATGTAGATTAAAGTATCCTTACACAGGTAAACAGCTGCAAAATGTGTGTTTGTTTTTTCTATCTACAATTCCTGCACCACCTCTTCCCATTTCCAGCAAACAACAGGAATGTTAGAGTCACCCACCCACTGCGGGATTTTCCATGACACCGTTCAACATCTGCAGGGCAACATTAATGTAAACAGGGCCGTAAATCTACCTGCGTCTGTATGCACATCCACTGTAAACACACCAAAGGCATGCAAATAACACGCTATTCTATATCAGCCATCATCAAGACAGCCGAATGTACCGGTGCAGAAGGAACTCTCCCGTACCCTCTGTCCTTCGCTGTGCGTGGTCGCTCAGAGAGGACACTTTCTGCAGCGGAATCTCACGGTCCACGTTCTCCTGGCTCAGGGTCCACCATGTCAGGTTTCGGACCTAAAAAGGAATCGAACAACTTCCCAGACTCGCATCACAACCGGGTAATGGTTTCCTTCACCGCTGTCTGGTGCATACTGTGAGAACAGCTTTCAGAGGCACTCTGGAGGAATGTAAACGTGCATTTCTAATGAAACCAGACCTGAGATTTTAAATTACTGCCTGGTGCCACCTGATATCATATACATGACCAAATGCATAGTGAATTCTCAGCATATCTGCAGAACAGAACACCCACTCCAGTCCTGGGTAGGCCTCAGTCTCTGTGTGAATGTGTTGTGGTGCACATGTATGTGTGTAAATGAACATGTGCTGTGCATGCAGTCATGCACAAATGTGTAATGCCCCATCATCTGTGCATGCTCAGGGTTGTATGTGTGCGTGTGTGTATGTAAATAACATTCAGGTGTGTGTGTGTGTGTGTGTGAGTACGTATGTGGTCAGGTGCATGTATGTATGTGTATGTATGTGTGTTTGAGTGTGCATGTGCACTCAGATGTGTATGCACATATGGGTGTGTGTGTGTGTGTGTTTCTGTACTCTCAGGTGTATTTATACACATGTGTGCATGTATGATCAGGTCTGTGTGTGTGTGTATTTGAGAGCGCATGTGCACTCAGGTGTGCGTGTGTGTGTGTGTGTGTGTGTGTGTATTTGAGAGCGCATGTGCACTCAGGTGTGCGTGTGTGTGTGTGTGTGTAGATCAGCACTGACCTGCTCTTCTAGGGGAGGAGCGGTGAGGAGGCTGATGACCACCACTATCCCAGCGGTCAGTGCACACAGGATGATGGCGAAGTGCAGGTAGTGAATGCTGCGCAGGACGTCCGGCCGCGGGTCAGGCACACCACAGCGGGGCGGAGGGTACGCAAACTCCAAAACCATCCGAGCAAGGCCCACCACCAGCCCCACCATCAGGCCCCAGAATGCCCCCTGTCACCATGGAAACAACACAGCCTCAACACTGTCTCCACAACAAAGTCAGGGCAATGGGCGGCTTGCTTTCTTATATGGTTAGTGCTTCATGTCACATGCACTGCAATGCAAAGGAAATGCAATGTACTACAAGCTCCTACAGCAAACCCACTTTATTTTTTTTCATTGACCACATTTAAAAAAAAAACAAACAAACCGTGTGGAACAGAAAAAACCCCCAGCCAAAATTAGCTCAACTCTGCATCATGACACTCTTACCCTCACTTCCAGTACATGGGAGAGGAAATATGGGCATCTATGCAAACCAGTTGCAAAAAAGCAGAAGAGAGGGGAGTCTCGTCGTCACACAGAAATGCCGTCAGCAGGATGTCAGAAAAATATCTCCGCTCATCAAAGAACTCTGACAGACATGATTGTCTGCTCCGTCTTTAAAAAGAATGTTATCTGTGCGGTTTAGCCATTCAAACATACCATTATGAGAAATAGTCATTCCGCTGCAAGCCTCTAACCACTGTTAAAATAACAGCATGGCACAGCGTTGTAAAGAGGGACCTATACTACTTGCCCTTTAACCTTCTGCAGGTGCATATTCGGAAGGAATGTGCATAAATATGCTTCTAAAAATGTCATTATCTCGAGAAAAATACATGTTTTTGAAAAGACTGACAGCTGAGGTGTTGTTTTAGCGGCAGGTCACTGAACGGGTGTGGTTTCTTGCTACAGCCGGTGTTTTTCAGTTCACGTTTAGGATCGTGTGCAGACTGACAGGAGGGACGAGACGAGGTGCTTCTTCTGTGCAAACATGCAGGACCTGGTAACCGCCGCTCTGCAGCAGGGAACGCAAACACAAACAATGCGCCTGTCTCTGCGTCGCATGCCCTGCAGCACATATCCACTATGGAAACTATGCGATCCATGCAAGAGCACAAAGCCCACGGTTCCTCCCCAAGTAATGAGATTCTGAAATCGGCTTTCCACACGCAGGAAGAGAATGCAAGCGTGCATGCATATTTGCTAATGAGTATCTCTGCCATGCACTTTCATAGGCCTAAGTATGAAAATGGAATTGTAATGTGCAAAGGCAAGGAGTTAAAATAAGTTAAAAAAAAAAGCAAATACCCCCTGCAAAAGATGCATGCCAACAGTCGCAGAGAGGAACTCATGATAACCATATCTGGTTCCCCTTCTTTATTCAGGGAGGGTGGTGGTAAGCTCAGGACAAAGAATGAATTGTGAAACACCTCATTGTGGGAAATACAAGCTCACAAAGTGGTATCAGGGAGTAAAAATCACGAAATAAAGGTCAAAAGACAAAAGGGAAAGAAAGAGGACATGATTCTGAACAGACCAGTACGCAAGCTTATTGATCTCACGTTGGATATGCTGGCACTGTTTGGTTTCAGAGGTTAGCCTGTATTTTGACACGTAGACAGAGAGCGACACGTCAGAACACGTCAGGGGTCAGGGGTTTGCGACCACGAGCAGGCGCTGACTACTAGCTGCTCCCGGGAGTAGCCTCTATGGACATGGAAGAAATAGCTTATGTCCTAAAGCATTCACTTAGAACATAAGGTATACTAAAGAAATACTCGACTACAGTGCTGAAGCATTGCAATAAGAGAGGCCAGTGCTCCACGGCCAATCACAGGGTGATAGCCATGATTGCATAAAGGTATTTAGGCACACCTCGTTTGGTAACTCCCAAACTCTCTGATATCAACCACAATTTATGAGACAGAGCTCACGCCTTTGTAAACATTGTGAAGCAGGCCGTAAATTACCTATCATCATGTGGCACAGCTTTTGAAGGTCCCATTTCAACCTCTCCAGTGAGAACATTTCCATGTCATTTTTTTTTTGTGGCTGTCACATGTAAACTGGATTGAAAAATGACTGCAGTCTTACCGCCTCATTGGTCCTCCTCCAAAAGACGGCGAGCACAAAGATTGCTGTGACGGGCGGGGCCAGATAGCTAGTGACGGACTGGATGTAAACGTAGAGCTGGCCGCTGTTTGCGCTCTGCAAGATCGGGATCCAGACCACGCTGATGACAACCAGGATCACCGTCACTATCCTGCGAAAACACAAACGCTCTGGCACTGAGTGTCTGAACTGTTACTCCCATGCGAACCGCAGAACTCTGGGAATGAACAGAGTATCACTACCCTGCAAAACACTCAAACCCCTTGTCACCATCCTGCAACACAGTGACACAACAAATACAGAACACCGCCATTCTACTGTGGAGTGCACAAGCCAAAATCTTAGTCATCTTTATTTTGAAAAATAAGCTGAGACAGGATATTTTGGAGTGCCATTATTAGAATGACATGTTTTTCCACTCTAAAGCCACCAATTAAAAACAACATATGTTTCTACTAAAAACATGGTATTGAAATGGAACATCCTCACTGTCATCATACTGTGACGCACATGATACCGACTGCCTTTCAGAACTTAAAAAGTGCGTATGAATATGAATGCCTGACGTCATGCATTAGGGTTGATGGTTTCAAATCCACCCAGTGGTTCCTGCATCTCCTTTACCCCACAGCTCACCTGCCGACCAGCAGAAGCTCCTTCTCGCTGGCTCCCCGGCGGTACTTCTTCCAGATGTCCATGGTGAAGAGGGTGCTGCTGCTGTTGAAGATCGAGGTGAGCGAGGACATAAGCGCCGCCATCATTACCGCGATCATCAGCCCTCGCAGGCCTGGCGGGAAAGTGAAGGGAGGGGGAAGAACGAACGATGTTACCTTTGGAGATGTTGATATACAGCAGTAGGCTAAATGGCGTTATAAACCTGAACATTTGATGTGGTTTTATGATATTAGACTGGAAGTAATTGCAGGGACTGCTCTTACCGCTGGGCATTAGATCAATGACCAGTTTGGGGAAAGCTATGTTGGAGCAGCCCACTTCTGCGCCGCACACCTTCACGCACTCCTCTGGATCCACGCATCCTACAGAGTCTGGAGACAACATATATCACGTTTATGGCCTTTGTGCTCTCAGACTAATTTCGTGAGATTTACAGGTTACAAGTTACCCTAATCGAGGTCATTTTCTTGCAGTCAGACAGCGTGTCTAGATTTCGACCGCGCATGGAATCCGGACACTCCACCCACATTCCAGCCTGTGTGAAAGTAGCGGACAGACGAGGGGAAAGTTCACAGCGGCTTTAGACCAGACTTGTGGCTGTTTGAGAAGAAGGCTACTTTCGTTTTCTCCAACTTATGGTCGGAAACGGTTTTTATCAAATATGGAGCTGAATTCTAAATGTACCCAAAGAAGACCGAAGCTTTGGAAAATGAACGCCAAAGCAATTTATTTTGAAAGAAAAATTGTATAACTGCGAGTATTCGAGTACAGAAATTGGTAGCTGTAAGACACTGCCGATAATTTTGAAGAATTTTTACACACAATATAACACTTTTTCGGGCGTTTCATTCCGCTGTTTAGCCATAATTTGCTTTCACACACGGAGAATGCTATCCTGAGCATGTCTCGTTTACACCACTTTTAACTTATTCTTTCGTCGTTTGTAATTTTTCAGCTATTTGCCAGTTCGCTTTTGCAGAGTGAAACGTTTGAAATTATTTATTAGGATGTACAGGCGTTTATTTACTGAGTCAGCCCAACAGGAACGGCCCTGCCCCGCAGGCACTGAGTCAGGAATTGGGGAATTTATGCAGCATTCACGTGATTGAGGTGTGGCGAGTAGGAGGTCCGGTGCGCCGGGAAGCGCTTTGCCTTACTTTACCTGCTGTAATCACTTTTAAACTGTTAGCTAGCAATGCCAGACATTCATACAGTCAGAAGAGGACGTTTCACAGTGAGAAAACAACTGACGGGTCAGGGGGAACTAGTAATCAAGCAACCATGATCTGAAGACTACCCTATACAAAAGATCAGCAACAAGTGGGAATTTAACAGTCCATAGTTACTTTTCTGCGGAAAAAAAATTACCAGTTGATGAATTAAAAAGCTAAAATTAACTTTTCTGACCGCACATCCATCGTCGTTTGATTTTCTTTGTTATTTACACTTACAGTTATTTGGATATTTATTTGTATAGTTCGTTATTAAACATTTGAAACAGGGATGGCTTTGTCTCAGATCCAGTGTTTGGATGACAACCACGTAAACTGGCGACTGAACGAGTCTAAACCAGAGTTCTTCTACAGCGAGGACCAAAGACTGGCATTGGAAGCCTTAATTCAAGAAGGTCGAGATGCTTTCGAGAAGCACATCCAGGAACATAAAGTTCGGCAATTTCTATCAGAAATCGAACTGGAGAAGCTGTCGCGAACCGCTGAGGAGTACAAACCGGGGTCTGAACATCTGAAAGGAGATGGGGTCGGAGACAGTGAGGACGGAGCTGTGTCTTTACAGTATTGGCCGGAACGTTCTGATATTTCGATTCCGAATCTGGACATGGGATGGCCAGACTACTCTTCCTATCGTGGAGTGACTCGGGTCAACGTGTACACACAGCCGCCAATGGAGGGACAGACTCATATCAAAGAAGTGGTTAGGAAAACTATCGTGCAGGCGCAAAAGGTACCTGGTTGTCGATCGTCGAGATTATTGTCTGTGAGATGTGTGGGATAATTGAAATAAAAGACCTGTTACAGTAACTGATCTGTTATTAATGAAGGTATTATAAGTATTTTATCAGTAGCAGCAGCAGTTAAGTTAGTTGCCTAGTTGGCATATGGCTTCTTTTGACGGTTATTTAAGGTGATAAAGTCAGTGGCGCCCCCAGAATTTTTTCATAGGGATGGCCGGATGGGGCCACTGAAAGTCTTGGGGTGGCACACCAAAACCAAGAGCTATAACTGAATTTCAGGAATTCTATTATGCTGTTGTAGTACATATACATAGGCTAGTTGAAAACTGCTGGGGGGGCAGCGATTGTATCAGAGAGGCCGTGTCCCCCCTTTGGCAGTGTTATTGAATAAAGTTAAACTGTTATTTTCATTTTTATTATGTCCCGTGGTGTCTGTGCCCTTAAATATGTATATTACAGTACATGGAAGAAACAGGCGATATGTAGGTCACAGCACACACATGGGCGTTATCTGATATCTTGCTACTGGGATCAGCCACATCTTCCTTTGTTTTATCCTTTTAATCTCCTTGGCTGTGTCCATGGGCCTGCGCAACGGAGACTCAAGACCATTCACCATTGTTCCTGAAATTCCTCGGTCTGTCTGGTTTTACACAGCCATAAAAAACAGCTTTCAACACAGAAACAGTATTAAAACCCTATTGTTAGAATATATGTTCATGTATTATAAACTACCACAAATCCAAAAAACAAGACCTCGTCCTCAACATAGGCTACGCGGAGTAAATGGCAGCACAGTTTTAAATTCTTTAAGCAAATTGTTTTTGCTTGATCTTCAAATAGATTTTCAAATGCCTACAAATATTGTCAATAAACTAAGTCAATTTAGCTTGCACCATAAAAGCAAACAAAGACCACTGAATTCTGGGAGCTTTCCAAAAGACTGAATTGCTTTGTCTGAAGAAAAAGGAAGGTAATAGTCTTGTAGAGTATTTTTCAGCAAGCCAAAACAACTGTAGCTAATGAAAATGTACATTCTATAAGTACTGCATTTTGTCTTTGGAGTGGCTCAGTGCATTTAAATAAATCCAGTCACTTTATATTCTTAACTGTATGCTGCTTTTAAACATGTCACAAATTTTTGTCTTCCTCAACAAAGAACACAAAGACAGCCATGACTCTCAGAGACATATAAGCCTAAACAGTCAACAACTGTCTGCACATTCCTCTTTATCTATAAAGCTGTACTCGGTCCAATACAGGATAATGTGTGAAACTTAAAAAAAAACATTTATCAACATTAAATGGATAGTTCTGTCCTGGATCCTGCCCTGTTTATATTCACAACATACTGCAAAAAAGGATTATAACTAAACTTCAGTAGTAAGACTGGCTTACACAGCAACTTTATCTACTAGTTCAGGGAGCGTGCAGACTAGGCAATGTTTCCTAGTGTTTAGATAGCAGTCCATGTGCTCCATAAAACCTTATTGTCTAAACAGAGGCAAATTTTATGGACAACTAGGGCAGGTAACTGCTTGGGGCCCCGAGTAGAAAAGGGGGCCCCAAGGGACGAGAGTAAAATAGTGGCAGTGAACATCGGTCAGAAGGGGCCCAAGGCATTATATGCCCTAGGGCCCAACAGTGTCCAGAATTGCCTCGTTGTCAAAATACAGTCCAACTGGAACGCTGAACAGTGGATGGCTAATGTTTGCTAGCTTGCTTAGCAACTGACAAATGCAAGTCTGTGAGCAAGAGAAGATATTAGCATAGCTACAACTTCAGTACAAAGAGCAACTATCTAATTAGCTAGCTAACCAGAACAGGTTAAAGGTATAATAGTAGCATCTGGAACAACTGAAAACATCAATCTTCCAGCAAATGTTAGTTAGGTAAAATGGCCTGGACAGAGTAGTTAGCTGACTGAAAGTTGTTGACAGGCTAATATAACATCTAATTACACTTCTTAATCAGAAAGTTTTGTTCTGCAGATAGTGGTGCTTTCTTTCTGCTGCATAGCAACCACTTCTTGTCTGAGGGACTACACTCTGGCCTAAGGATGAAATCTAATTATATCTTTACGCTGTACAGGATATTTCCTTCTTAGCACAATGTGTCCCTCTAATACTTGAGCATGCAGTATCCATTTTATAAAACCAATAAGTCATTTGTAGACTGTGGCGTATCACCAATATAATCGCAGCTAAAGGGTTCAGCCTTGATTATATTGATGATATACCGGACTGTCAGGCCTTATCACTTAATTATGCTAGCAGATGCATTGGTTATGTCAACACTGTGCAAACAACGTGCAGTATAAAAACCGAAAGGGTTGATATGAATCTAAAATGGGGTTGCCGTTTCATTTGCAGGTTATCGCCGTGGTCATGGACCTATTCACAGACGTGGACATATTCAAAGACCTGCTGGATGCCAGCTTCAAGCGGAAGGTGGCGGTGTATATCATCTTGGACGTCGGTGGAGTGCCACACTTCCTCAGCATGTGTGAACGGGCCGGGATGCATAGGGGACACCTGAAGGCATGTCGCACACCTTTACTTCACCTGTCCTTTAACTGGCATCTGCAAGCTTACAGCAGTGCTTCTCAAACATTTGTCTGGAGAACCCCCCAAAAAATATTGCCCAAGTCTTGTGACTGCTTACTTTCCCAGCTAGCTATGTTGTATCGAGATATTCTTCATTGTCTATCTACTGAATAGTGAATTATTAATCAATAACTTTTTTTGAGAGCATGTTCAGAAACTCATCCAGCGAACACCCCCCACCCCACCGCAAATTATTTGTCAACCCCCCCAGGGGGTTCACAACCCACAGTTTGAGAGCCAGTGGATTACAGAGCTGGCACCTTCTACGTTGCAACCCACCACTTGAGAACGACAGGTCTATATAATACATAATTCTAATGAGAACTTGGTACTGCATAGCATAACCGGAATTCCCAACCCTTTTCGGGTAATGGCAGTTTGCTTGGCAGATAAACTTGTTTCTGTTGGGATCCAGAAAATTCCCCATGCTAGGGAAACACCTTTTATATATTTTTTTCCATTTCTTTCATAATGTTCTCTCTTCAGTTTGTGTCATAACCTGATGGTTATGATACTTGAAGGCTTGTTGAGGCATGGCTTCAAATATCATTACATACAATTTTAAAATGAAAACACCTTTACATCACTTATAAATAACTTACAAAATATAAAGTTTAAAATGACAAAGCTGCAATAAATTCCCATTGCAGAAGCCAGCAAAATTTTACAGCACACTGAACGATTCGTGCTATAAGAGGATTAGAACCAATGGATGGAAAATAAAAACTGCACCCAATAATCGGCTATAACCGTGAATGGAATTCCGGTGCTTCGTGTTATAAAGTTATATATTTTGTATAGTACTAATCAGCATGGGACAATACTGTCTAATTGAGGGATCATGTGGGAGCAGTGACATTGACACTGAAAATCAAGTAAACATGCTTTGGCTCATTCTCATTGGGCAAAGAGGATTGGCAGATGGAGTCGAGCTTTAAGCACAGAACTGCAGTGCAGCACCTAACTTCAGAAGCTCTAGAACTGTGCCTGTCAAGCCTTCGGTCGTAATTTACAACTCCTTGCCCTAAAACCATAGATAACCAAAAGCTAATTAAGGCTTGAAATGTTGCAGAGTAATTATGTGCAATTATGTGCCTGATTCATATTTCACACATTTAGCAGTCACTATTCCATAGCGACTCGCCGTGCTTATATTTTTCCACATAGTCCTTTAATTGAGCCAGATATATACTGAAGAAATTCAGGCTAAGTACACGGCACAAGGTAACACCAACAGTGCCCCAACTATGAATCAAACCTGCAACCTCTGAGTTACAAGCCCAGTTGTTTTTAGCCACTGCGACCCGTAAAGCATGTTAATTCTGAGAGAACAGCAGAAATGCAAAGAAAAGTTTGACTTGCAAATGGGAAATTTCAGAATGGCCGGTTGCCTCTTTTTCACCTGAGGACATCTATAATAATTTAGCAACTAACTACCAGATAAGAAAAATTCCATAAGGTTCCAGCTGGTGACAGATCTAGGGCACTGCAGAACATTCTAGAGATTCCTGCTGTGGTGATGATAGACAGAGCCGGAGAGGAAGAAGCAGAAGACCCTCTACTACAAAGCTATGGAGAGTTTTCCTTCTAATAGTGGAAAAACTGTGAAATAATACGTTACTAAAACAATAAGTGAATGTAACATATAAACCATTTTAATTATTGAATAAGGGAGTGAAAAATTACAACTCAATAAAAGCTAACAGCACAAGCAACCAATATTTAAATTAAAAATATTACATCTGTTTGTTCATGCATATATTTACTTATTAGCTTTTTAATGATTTTTAGGGGAACCATCAAAAAGCATAATCCATTTTCATGGGGAGCTATATTTAGCTGGCAAGACAAAGCACCGTACTAGAGAAAAATTGCTGTTCATTTTGCTAAACTCGCTTAATCCCTTCCTGCCAAATTTCTTCCCGCAGCGTTATTGTTGCAGAACATGTCCTCAGCCTGTATACATCATCTCAGACAGTAAAAGTAATGAGATTGACATAAGAGGCTGCTTCCTGTCAGGCATTTCTGTATATATTCTTCAATTTCTAATAACATCTTCTATACCAATATTTACAAAATCAACATCAATTATATTTATGGGATTTCATATATAGGTATATATTAGGTGGAAAGATATATTGCTTATCATGCAATATCCAGGATTTAAGATTATTAGTGCTCAAAATTTGCTCGGAAATGGTGATCTGGAGGGAGCTAGTGATACGGTCCAATGAAAAACTGATCCTTGAACACAGAGAGATGGGAAGGGCGAGACAGAGTATAGGGGCAGGATGTGCAACTTTTCATGCTTGAAAGATACATGGGAGGCTTGTTTAATACATCCAAGGGTATCTAATCTTTCACCATGAAATAGAATCCTGCCTGGTTATTATGAGAGCAGAAGAAGCTGGTTAACTGATTACTGTTCGTTCTCCTCATGGCCCAGACAGTGTGATCTGTCATGAAGGTGCCACTTCAACTCGTTCCTCCC
Source organism: Albula goreensis (assembly GCA_022829145.1). Lineage (NCBI taxonomy): Eukaryota > Metazoa > Chordata > Actinopteri > Albuliformes > Albulidae > Albula > Albula goreensis. The sequence goes on along the minus strand of CM040748.1, from coordinate 5,094,620 downwards.
TGTTAAAAGCGATCTTTTTTTTTTTTCACGACTCTCAGACAGACGATTAGTCACCTGACAGATCACTTATAACTCTAAGCGGGATCAGAATCCTGTTTGTCTGCCAAGACGTATTTTCTTTGCCATTCCCTTGACTTGACATCTGCAGTAATTCAGTGTGTGTCCTGCGAAATCTTAAGCAGCTTTCTGGTAATAGGCTAGACCCACACCCTTGATTTTATCAGCTTTTGTTGGTGAAAACATTCTTGGAATGCTTCGAACTCCTAAATTGCGCAATTTGAACAAACAATTCCATCACACAGCACAAAAAAATATAACACTGTTTTGTTAAATGTCCAATTTTAGAAACAATGACCTATGCTCACTAATATGTTGTCATTGAGCAGACACAGTCGATGAAATATGATACCACTTACAACAAATAGTTGTTTTTTTTGAAGCAGCTTAGTGCTCTTAGTACTCTTAATTATTATGGACTAACGAGTTATTCTGCAGTGCGTGAATGTGCACCCTACATGTTGCATTGTAAGTCTGCTTGGGAAAGTGAATTCATGTGCGTTTATGCCACACCTCACGTCGAGAGCCACTTTCCCATGCTTAATGAATAATGGGATTTTTTTCACCTCCTAAAGAATGCGCTGTGTTTCCTGCAACAAAAGAAGCTGCTCAGCAGCATCGAAACTATAAGCTGCCTGAAACAATGCATAAAACCATCTTAATTATGTGTGCGATAAACAGCTGCCGTTAAGCCTCGCTGTCAGGTGATCCAATAAAGACCATAATACCACTCAGTTGTAAGGAATGTTGTTACCTGTATCAGTTTGACTGCTTTTGTCCTTTAGCCCAGAGAGCTAAATATGGAGCATACAGATGAATTGTACACGTGGATGTAACTACTGATGGATGTCCAGTCAGTTCAAGACTGACTCATTCCGTTGCTACGCTAATAAAGGAAGAATGCTAAAAAGAATGACTAGTGTTGTAGGTCAAGGAAATGTGCTTACATCACTTCCTGTTAACCATTCCAGAACCTGAGAGTACGGTGCTGTGGAGGGTCGGAGTTCTACACGCGGTCTTCGAGGAAAGTGCGGGGGTCCTTGAGTCAGAAGTTCATGTTTGTGGATGGAGACCGAACAGTGTGCGGGTCATACAGGTTTGTGTTTGTGTGTGTGCGTGTGTGTGTGTATGTGTTTCCATGTGTCAACAGAAAAAGAAAGCCATGAAAACACAACAAAATCATGGATTGTATCCAAAGGGAGTTTTTGATGAAGGGTGAGCTAGGCAGTGCTTTCAATGGCCCATGCCTGAGTAAATGTCCTCCCTTAATACGCTAACAGGGGTCATGTTACAAAATGGCTGTCAAAGATACTGGGCAAGACTTTGAGGTGGTCTGAGGTTAAATAAGACTGCTAACCATGCTCCTTGTTCTTTCATTCCTTTCAGTTTTACCTGGACAGGCTCCAGACTGGACAAAAACCTAATCACGGTGCTGACAGGCCAAGCAGTGGAAACCTTTGACAAGCAGTTCCGCGAGTTGTACCTGATGTCCAGGGGGGTGAACCTCAGCAAGGTGAACCTGGAGGACGAGCCTGAGCCCGAACCTGTCCCACAGGTGGCACCTGTGCCTCCCCCCTCGGCCGCCATGGTCCGCAAACTGATCAACCCCAAATACGCCCTCGTCACCAGCAACGCAGCCGAGACAGCCAGCGGGGCATCCTCGGGCAAAAACAGTGCTAAGAACTGCAGCTCCACCACCCCCATGCTGAAAGAGGCCAAGAAGAAGACAAAAGAGCCCGAGGATCCCCCTCTGCACCCAGGTCTCGTCGGCCTGGAACGTGCTAACCTGATCCCCTACCTTCCCACCTGGCCCGAGCCCGACCCGCCCAGCGACGTCATCGGCTTCATCAACATCCGCGACTCCAACAAGCCCGTGCAGGTCCACCTGATGCGCTCGGAGCGGTTTGAAACCTCGCAGGCGATACGCTTCAAGAGTCCCTTCGTTCCTACCGAGGAGTCGCTGCCTGACAAGGCCACCCTCAGGCAGAAACCCGACATTCCCCCTGCCAACCCCCCGGCCGTCCAGGTGGAAAAGAGTGCACCGCCCCAGGCCCAGCCCAAGCCCAAGCCCAAGCCCGTGCCCCAAAAGATTCAGGATGAGACGGACAAGAGCCCGCACCCTTCCGACCAAAAGGAAAACCCAGAGCCAAATAAACAGGAAAAGGAAAGCATGCCTCCCCCACCGGTCCCCAAACCCAGAACCGTTCAGCTGGTCATCAATAACACTGACTGTCAAGACGGACCCAGCGTCACCTTGGTGAAAAAGCCCAGCATAGAAATGGAAATTCCACAGACCTCACAGAATCCTGGTCCTACCCCTACCTCAGACTCAGGTGAGCTCTCGAGCCCCCCCGACAACGCCCCCACCTCAGTCACGGACCCGGATGACCGCGCATCGGAGGACGCGGGGGAGGAGACGCGGAGGATGACGATCGGGAAGAGGAGCTGAAGGAGATCGGGACAGAGGCTGACAGCAACGAGGTGGACAGCATGGAGGCCTCCCAAGGCCAGTCTCCCAGGGACGAGTCCAACGCCTCCACGCCTTCCGACGAGTACTTCGAGTGCACCGAATCTGACATTCTGGAATCCACGCTCATGGCCAACGGCGGGCTGACCGGCTCGGGCCGCTTGGAGGACCTCAAGCACACAGACGGGCTGAACGTCATGGCCAGGTTTTCCCAGTCCATGCTGGACTTGCGGCCAGAGAGCAAGCAGCAGCTGCAGCAGAAGGAGGAGGACAGCCAGCGAGTGCTGGCAGCACTGGCGGCGCTACAGCGGAGCCAGATAAGGATGCATTATGGCAATGGAAAGAAGGTATGAGCTAATGCAAAAACAGAAACTCCTTGATAACCCATGATACCGTTTGTGCTCTTAGAACAGATAACTCACGCTTGAGGTCTTAGATCTTTGATTGTGGTCCAATGTACTGTAATATTCCAAAACTGGAGTATGACATAACTGACATGCCCAAGCAACATAAAAATGATAGCTACCTATTAGATCAATTACAAAAACATACCTACGTTACATTCTTAAACACAAATTTTTATTATGCGCTCTTAAGAAAAGAAAACAAAAGGAAGAAAAACAAAAAAAAGATTCAACCAGATTAAAGCACTGTGAGTTTAAAGGTAGCATGGGATGGCTCTTGAGGTTGCATTAAAGGTGCAGCACTATGCTGATTAAGGGTTGTAAATTTGCAGAGGCTTTCAGGATTCAGTCTAACAGCTTTGTTTTTTGCTGATTTTCAATGGACCACAGCACATGTGAGCTATCAAGGGAGACACATTTGTCCGGTCACAGTATAGATACAGTTATGATGAAGGCACATCTTGCATTATCCTTTAGGGTCAGCAAAACAAGAAACATATGACAACCGTACTTATTGCATAATCAGCAGGATTCAAATCTGGCCAGCGGCCCATCAGTTAGTCACTAAAACAGATAGGAATATGGGTTCAGAAACACCCAGGTTTTTGCATGCCAGAGCTTGTTTACCCTAATCAAAAGCAGCCGTCTCTATCAGCCAAGGTGGGCCCCTCCCCCCTGACTCTGGCTTCAGGGCTGTAAACAGGGAGATACTCCGGTGCCTTACAGGAGAGGTGCGCTGAGCCTTAAGGTGACAGTGAACTCACTGCGGAGACGAACTTCGGCAGTGCCTTACAAACGAAACAGTGTGTTTGAGAACATAACAAGCTGCCACATTGAATTCGGACATCGCAGTGTGGCCGAACTGGCCAAACTCTCCACGTACCTGCCTCAGAAGTGATATCGTTTGTAACTGGTCAGATATATCACATTTATTTGTTTGTTTGTGTTTTGCCCATTTTTACTGGGCAAAATAAACCGCAATAGCTTCCAGATCCTGTACGTCATTCTTCAGCATCAGCTGTTCTCTTAGCGAAGCTATTGATGTCAAAAATGTCAACAGTTGATGTTATTGTTGGTGTTACTGTTACATCCTAGTTACGGTTTCCAGATAGGCATCTGTCATGAAGCAAACAATGAACAATGCAAAGTTGCAAAGAGTAAACACATAACTGGTTTGCGGTGATATGATGGTGATAAGGTGCTCACAGGCTTACCTGGGTACAGAGCTCCGCTAAGGTGCTCACAGGCTTACCTGGGTAAAGAGCTCCGCTAAGGTGCTCACAGGATTACCTGGGTAAAGAGCTCCGCTAAGGTGCTCACAGGCTTACCTGGGTAAAGAGCTCCGCTAAGGTGCTCACAGGATTACCTGGGTAAAGAGCTCCCCTAAGGTGCTCACAGGCTTACCTGGGTAAAGAGCTCCGCTAAGGTGCTCACAGGCTTACCTGGGTAAAGAGCTCTGCTAAAGTGCTCACAGGCTTACCTGGGTAAAGAGCTCCGCTAAGGTGCTCACAGGCTTACCTGGGTAAAGAGCTCCGCTAAGGTGCTCACAGGCTTACCTGGGTAAAGGACTCCACTAAGGTGCTCACAGGCTTACCTGGGTAAAGAGCTCCGCTAAGGTGCTCACAGGCTTACCTGGGTAAAGGACTCCACTAAGGTGCTCACAGGCTTACCTGGGTAAAGGACTCCACTAAGGTGCTCACAGGCTTACCTGGGTAAAGAGCTCCGCTAAGGTGCTCACAGGCTTACCTGGGTAAAGAGCTCCACTAAGGTGCTCACAGGCTTACCTGGTTAAAGAGCTCCGCTAAGGTGCTCACAGGCTTACCTGGGTAAAGAGCTCCGCTAAGGTGCTCACAGGCTTACCTGGGTAAAGAGCTCCGCTAAGGTGCTCACAGGCTTACCTGGGTAAAGGACTCCACTAAGGTGCTCACAGGCTTACCTGGGTAAAGAGCTCCACTAAGGTGCTCACAGGCTTACCTGGGTAAAGAGCTCTGCTAAGGTGCTCACAGGCTTACCTGGGTAAAGAGCTCCGCTAAGGTGCTCACAGGCTTACCTGGGTAAAGAGCTCCACTAAGGTGCTCACAGGCTTACCTGGGTAAAGAGGTCCGCTAAAGTACTCACAGGCTTACCTGGGTAAAGAGCTCCGCTAAGGTGCTCACAGGCTTACCTGGGTAAAGAGGTCCGCTAAGGTGCTCACAGGCTTACCTGGGTAAAGAGGTCCACTAAGGTGCTCACAGGCTTACCTGGGTAAAGAGCTCCGCTAAGGTGCTCACAGGCTTACCTGGGTAAAGAGCTCCGCTAAGGTGCTCACAGGCTTACCTGGGTAAAGGACTCCACTAAGGTGCTCACAGGCTTACCTGGGTAAAGAGCTCCGCTAAGGTGCTCACAGGCTTACCTGGGTAAAGAGCTCCACTAAGGTGCTCACAGGCTTACCTGGGTACAGAGCTCCGCTAAGGTGCTCACAGGCTTACCTGGGTAAAGGACTCCACTAAGGTGCTCACAGGCTTACCTGGGTACAGAGCTCCGCTAAGGTGCTCACAGGCTTACCTGGGTAAAGAGGTCCGCTAAGGTGCTCACAGGCTTACCTGGGTAAAGGACTCCACTAAGGTGCTCACAGGCTTACCTGGGTACAGAGCTCCGCTAAGGTGCTCACAGGCTTACCTGGGTAAAGGACTCCACTAAGGTGCTCACAGGCTTACCTGGGTACAGAGCTCCGCTAAGGTGCTCACAGGCTTACCTGGGTACAGAGCTCCGCTAAGGTGCTCACAGGCTTACCTGGGTAAAGAGCTCTGCTAAGGTGCTCACAGGCTTACCTGGGTAAAGAGCTCCGCTAAGGTGCTCACAGGCTTACCTGGGTAAAGAGCTCTGCTAAGGTGCTCACAGGCTTACCTGGGTAAAGAGCTCCACTAAGGTGCTCACAGGCTTACCTGGGTAAAGAGGTCCGCTAAGGTGCTCACAGGCTTACCTGGGTAAAGAGCTCCGCTAAGGTACTCACAGGCTTACCTGGGTAAAGAGCTCCACTAAGGTGCTCACAGGCTTACCTGGGTAAAGAGCTCCGCTAAGGTGCTCACAGGCTTACCTGGGTAAAGAGGTCCGCTAAGGTGCTCACAGGCTTACCTGGGTAAAGAGCTCCGCTAAGGTGCTCACAGGCTTACCTGGGTAAAGAGCTCTGCTGATCATCCCAGGCAGGATGATGAAGATCATGGGCAGCATCTTCAGATAGCTGGCCAAGATGGAGGCTCCCTTGGCGTGGCTGAGGTTCTTGGCTGACAGGGACCTTTGGACGATCACCTGTGAAAAAAGACGCCCAGTCGCGAAATCCAAGCGGCATGCACAATACAAGGCATTCAGTGTAGGCACACACCTACCATTTGTTGTTTTTGTTTTTTTCATCTTTTCATATTTTGCAGCAGTTTCAGTGTTCCACAAAACGTATTCCACAGTGGAAGTCAGTTTTCCTCATGTGTTAACTCTCTTGTTCATGTTCCTGCCCTTTCTTTCACTCACGCTCATGCAAAGACTGTCCAAGATTTTAACAAGTGCTCCTCTCTTGTTTACACAGCTGTATCAGACCTCCTCCAGAGCCCACCCGGTCAGTAGCCGTGGCAACCTCGGAACAGCCAAGGTCGTGATCGCCAAGCCGGGGAGCTACCACCGACCCGCTAAGGCAGCGGGCCACGTTATTGGGGGTCACAAGTACTGGCAGGGCAAGCTGTTCAACCAGGACAAGGCAGCCAGCGGGCGCTGCTCGCCCAGCAGACTGGCCCAGATGCAGCTGGCTAACTCGCGGACTGGCCGTTCCCCCAGCCGCCATAGCTCACCGCACAGGCCCCACGCCGTCTTTCAGGGGGACAGCCGGACTCCCCTCGGCATCCCCATCACCAAGGTCTCCCAGTTCAAACACCTGAAGGGGAAAATCTCAGGGAACCCCATACAGAAAAAGGCACAGCTGGGGAACAAGTGAGCGACAGGCCGCCCCCCAACCCCCGCTTTCTGCATGACTTTCCCAACACATAACCCTGATTATGTTGGGTACGGCAGGAAAGAGGCCCGAAGCTCTCTCTCTTTTGCCGTGATGGGGTATTTACTCTTTCTTTACGGATTCACAGATGGTTATTTTTAACCTTAAGATTTAAGGTTTGTCTCGAATTTCCCTCCTTTCAGAGGGGTGTCTTTCTAGGCCACCGCTTTTTCCCACATCAACCTTGACTTGTAATGGAAAAGAGTGGCCGTCTGAAATGTGAGCCGTCTGTGTGCATTGCATAACTGCTGTGGGATTCATGGAGGTCTCTCCACTTGAGTTGACCTTGTCTAAACGGGTACTTCTAAAATCCTGCAAAAACAACAACCCCCTCCTTCCACACCCCCCCCACCACCAAAGACTCTTATGCAGAATTTGGGAACTAGGGAAGACTCTCTTGCCTGGTCAGTGCACCAGTACCACGTTGCCAGGATGGTGAGGCCCAAGGTCATTCCGGGCCAGGGAAGGTCTCCCACCACAGGGTCACGAAACAGGTGCATGGCGTCTGCGCGGGGCAGGTGGCACGTGGTGTTGGGGATGATCTTCGACGGGATGGCTTTCTGGTACACCCCCTCCAGGTTGCTGTAACCACCGATCTTGTTGAAAGCTGTAAATGCAGAAGACTGATGTGTTGCGTCATAAATTCAGTTAGGCAGAAGACCGTCATTAGTCAGCAGGGAGAGCACCATGTGCCATTTCTTTCACATGTAAATGCAATGTTTTTTCCTTTCTTCATCATTGCTTTTTATCTAAGGATCATGCACGACTAATTAGATGATTGGCTTCATGCACACAGAGCTCTTAATGAGGTCAGTTGTGACTCTGGGGGACAGTTAATCTCTGGCAGAAAATGCAACATGAGAGCTTTTACATATTGGTGCATTGTGGGTAATGTTTCCATTAAATTCATACACTGTGAAAGGGTTGTTTGTCCAGAGGGGAAAGCTGTTTTCATAAGATATTAGTGAAATATGGACATGAAATGAAACAAATTAAGTTTGCAAGAAATTTGCAAATATACCAAGATCAGCATGTTCTTACACAAAAAAGCAAGAAAAGAGAACGGAGTCTGGTCAGAAAGGAGAGAGCGATTTCATGGCTGAGGCAGCAGAACATGCTTGCTTGTGAGATAAGCTTGTTTGATGATTAACAGCCGACTACAACCATTACACTACACTGTTTTTTTTCGTATTTTAACATTGTGTTAACTTTCCATATGGAGGGAAAGAAGGGGAATCAGGGAACTCTTTTTGTTGCTAAGCTTTTCATGTGGTGCAAGACAGAAAATTAAATATCCAGTCTTTGAAAATGAAAGATTAAGGTGCAGAAGATTACTTCAGCTTATGTCAGAACATATCCTTCTCAGTAACGTAGATAATGTGCCAAATTGAGTTTCTATGCATTCAACGCACTTTTTTTCTGTTTGACCTATTGGTACTGTTCAAGTGCTGTCTTCACAGAAAGGGTGTGCCTTCCCTCTAGTCATGTGACCACAATAGGCTGCTAAACCTATGACACACCTAAAGGTCTACTCTTCTAAGCCGCAGTGACACTAAAAGGGATGATTGTTTACAATGCAGCTGGTGTAGGGATGCAAGCACTGGCATCAGAAAATCCTTATTTAATGTTCATTGAGTTTATGAATGTTCCTATCCTGTTTAATAAATGATATGTGATGTTGCAGTTCGGTTTTTGCGTGGTTTAATTAAAAAATGCAGACACTGAATCTGAAACAAAAGACAGGAAATTAAAAATGGAACTCTCAGTGGGAAATCAGAATGATGAGTGAGAAAGGACGATTAATCTCAACTAACGAATGCGAATGTGGAATCCGAAAGAAACCTCTAAAGGGGAAAAAGTCTGATTTCCTTAATTTGTTGTGGTCTGCTTCGCCCTCCTCAAAATGAGCTCTTGGGACCTTCTTGTAGCTGGTGTGATTCTGGCCGTGTGAATGCATACCTGTGATCGTCAGGATGATCGCTCCAATGATCATTATAACCGTCTGCAGCGTATCGGTGTATATCACAGCAGCCAGACCCCCTGGGAGAGACGGGAAGACAATGGAGACCAGGTTAACCACACTGAGATTAAAATGTCTTTTACAAGAGAGACCTGCCCAAGAAGGACAATAGTTTCAGACAAAACAGTGTTAAAAAATAACAAAGATGAGCAGACTGAGTAAACTGAAATCAAGTGCACAAAAATGCAATCGATTCCCGGTTAAAAACATGAGCAATTTCATTTAGATTCCATTTCCACACTCATGGAAAAAGCTATAAATTCAGTGAGAGTGGCCGAGTCCTATGATGTCAGCAGAGAGGTTAAGTGGGGAAACACACCTGCGATGGTGTAGAGGGCCGTCACCACCAGCATCAGCACTGTGGACAGGTACAGGTTCCACCCGAGACACACCTGGATAAACAGCGCCCCGGAGTACAGATCTGTCTGTGGGGGGAGTGATAGAGAGAATTTGGGGCTTTTTACATTCAAACCCAGCAGATGCTCTTATCCAGAGCACATTTTACACTTCTACTTTTACTTTTACTTTTTTTTTACACACTTTCCACTTATACAACTGGATATTTACTGAAGCAATTCAGGCCAACTACTTTCTCAAGGGTACAACAGTACCTTATTCCCTTTTCTGGGAGCTGAACCTTGAGGTTAAAAACCCAGATAACCTAACCATTATGCTGAACTGCTGTGAATGCACACTAATGCCGTAGCATGATTGCGGTAGCTTAAGAAAGTCTGTCTGTGCATTGCTTCACTTGCAAACAACAGTGATAATGCGTATGTAACTGTGCTTGCTGGAAGCATATGTTTTTCCCTTTATGAGCGCTTGGAGGAACATTGCGTTTTGCCTCTCATCCGGAATTAAAGTCAAACAAGCGTTGAGCCGTTTTTAAGTAAATGCAGGGCGATGTTGCTCACCCTGAAGCTGTGAAATAACTCTAGGTCAAATTGAATCTGAGCTGCCAAACCCACATTACCCATGACAGTCAGTGTGATCTGGGTCAGGGCCCAGCTCACAGCACCAGCCTCTAAATGTATGATTTTCAGCTGTTCTGATCCAGACTCAATCAACCAGACCGGTAACTCAATCTCTTAAGTATTAAATGGTGCCAAACTTTGAAGAGGGAAAACGTGGAAAACTTACAAAACTGGATTCACACCTGAATGTGCAATTTATAGCCTTTATGGTTTAACTAATATCACCCTTTGAAGCATGACAGAAATACCTAGGCTCACTGCCTGTTGGCTAGTATCAGATGACTTCTACCAGGGAATGTATCGGTTTGTGACTGAATAAAATAACAGCAGCTTAATGGGTTTAACTGGCAGTGCGGTGGTATGAGCCCAGAGGCTGTTGCAGAAGCTCATTTGGGAGCAGAGCTAAATTTGAAATCTGCAGAAAGTTCATAGACCGTGCATTCAAGAGACAACACGAACCACCCTGGCTCAAAACATACACTGAGCTGCAAGTATGTGCCAATGCTTTTAACACTCAGAAACGTGTATCAGCATAGGGGCACACCTTTTGATAATAGAAATCGGCGAGAAGAAAAGAATTGTCAGTCCTACCCTGCAAACACTCCTAAACATGGAGAATTACTCTGTGTTTCTTTTTGTGCTGTTGAGCTTCATGTGGAATAACAAAATGCTATTCTGAATTATTAAAAATAAATCTATTGGTGGGTGTATTGCATTACTCTGGTGAATGAGAATTAAGGGTTGGGAGGAATATGCTAGGTACACGCAACATGACTCTATTCCCAGGGGAAAAATCTGCCTCATAGCTTTGGTTAATCTCGTAGAGATGGTACAGACTTGAAAGAGATAATGATTAGAAATAATTCATTATTATTGTAGATTAAAATATTTATTCCCTGCTTAATCATCCTTTTACCAAATATAGCCGTGCACTATCCATCTTTCAAATGACTGTTGAATGGGGAGAAGAAAGATATTATTATTCGTTTGAGAGTGCTTTCTGTCCCGGGGGGCGCGTGCCGCTGAATTGCAGTTCCTGCGCTGGTAATAAGTTCTGAAACACACAGCAGTTCCAGCAGGATTTCACGGGCAGCCCTTTGTGTGTTTGTGCTGTAGACGGATTTGGCGGCGATATTGCAGAGGAACAAAGGGACTTGGCTGTTTGTTCAGGTGACGCCACCATGCTCAGAGCAAACCTCCGAGCAGATATCTCAGGTGATTACACTCCACCATTTTCCCTCTCTTTGAAGTTCACCTACACCAGTAATAATAATGATAATAATAATAATGATGATGACAGTAATAATAATAATAATAATGATAAAAGAGTTAGCCTTTTATGTGGACGCCCAAAGCACTTTAAAGAGAAGACCCCAAACCACCCAACTGGACGCTGCACAGCAGCCATTTTGCACCCACCCTTTTCCACTTGCCACCTGAGGCAAAAAAATAGTTACAACTTGCCCATTCCTGAACAGCCTGAACAATGCTACTAAATGGTTTTTGTGATCATTACCCAGATCAGAGATAAACCATTACTTCCATCAACAAAGCGAGCTGAGCAAAATTGGTGACAACATGGAAAATCGTTCCCTGATGATGACATGGCGTAAGTTGTGGCAGATTGTTTAAAAAAATTGCAGGCAACTTCCAGGTATTATTTCTTGATGATAGCAGAAAGCCTTTTACAGGAACACGGTCTGTTTGTTTGCATGGGTAATTAGCAGTGTGAGGTGTTGTGCTGAAATCCTCTGCATGACTCTGTAACCGCAGGGGTTGGCTGGCTCTTCTGCAGGCTTTACACGAACCCTGTAAGCCTGCAGGCATTTTGCCTTGCTGGAACTGAGCGGGGGAATTACCGGGCACCCTCATGCTAGGACAAAGCTGGTCTGCACTGCACTGCAGGGCTGGAGAGAGACGGCACATACTCTCGTCCCAGGGCGTGGCAGGTGGAACGCAGAAAACACAACCAGTAAATCGCTCCACGCCTCAAACCTGCCACTTATCTCCAACAACAAGAGAAAAAAAAAACCCGACCTCTCCTCCTCTATAGATGCAAAAGTCTTGCAGCTGCCTTCCCTGCTAATTATCCGAAGGTCTCCAGATACACCCCTCCCCTTCTCCAATTTTCTGGAGAAGCCTTCCTTTTGAGCTTCTGCAAAAACCACTCAGGCGGAACAATCTTCTGTTACACACACAGCACAATGGCAGGAGTTATGATGGATTACTTTGGACTTCTCCCTCTTAACAACAAGCATGCATTTTCAGAGTCTCTAAACATATTTTCACCTCAGCCCTAAAGACAGCCAGATTATGGAGCCAGCCAGGCGATAATGTGTTTTACCACCGCGACTATACCACAATGCTTTTGGTGAACCACAGGGCCCTGAGGTGATGTTGGAAGGACCCACGGATGACATGAACCTGAGCAGTAGGTCGCACAGTTATAAAGTGACATCACATGGTGGCCCCGCCCTCTATCCAAAACTGTCAGTTTTCCCCACTTGAACACTGACTCATATATATGTTCAGTACACCATGAATTCATTATCCACCCACTGTGAGCGGAGTTAATGTAATGCCAACGGACTAGGGGAGTTCTGCACTATAAATACAGGTGCAATCTATATGAATTAACAGAATGGGGGTGTGGTTTTGGTGGGGGGGGGGGGGTGGAGGAAGTGAACAGATGAGTCACATAGTTCACTGTGGTGAATTATTGTGATTCATTTCCAAATATTTTTTGTACAAACATTTGACCTTTTAATTACAAAAACCCTGTCTTGACCTTCTTTTTACCAGCACTGTCATCTACAAATGAACTCGGAAGATGAGGATCACATGATTTTTTTTAAAAATGGTGGTTGTCAGGATTACTCATGAAGTGAGTGGGAAAGATCGGAGGTAAAAGACCTCCAGACCCCTCGTGGTTTGTTAATTCCCTTCCCCTGCATGAGTTGCCCACTTCCTCTCTCGGGCTGCGTCACTGAGGTCACGGGGCTGGAAGTTAGGGGCAGTGCTCCGTCCTCATTAACGCTTGGGTCAGAGTATTAACACTCACAGAGGTTGTCCATACTCACTGAGATCTTGGTGAAGACGGACAGCAGCAGGGACAGCGCCGACAGGTACATGCGGATCCGTTCCCCTCCGAAACGCCGGCCCAGGTACTCCGGCATGGTGACGATCTGACCAGAGAGGAGGATCTCAGGCATTACATTGCATTACATTACATTACATTACAGGCACTTCTTATCCAGAGTGACTGGTGCATACAGCTCTAAGTGCAAAAGTCAGGGATGAAAGTGCTAAAAGTCCTAGAGTGGAACAGAAGTCCCAAGTGCCAGAAGGGATAACATAAGCATGGACTATATTATCCCTTCCCTAAGTTATCCCCTTGTTAGCCCTTAGCATACACCATAACAGACAGTGTATAGCACCAAGATCTCCCTAACCCTCACCCAAGTGATTGCTCCACTGCATACCTGTCAACATCGGGATTTGAAAATAAGGGAAATTGTCTGGCGGGCGCCCCACCACCCCTATCACTGTACACACACCCCTTAAAATCACCACTAGGCGACCAATTGCTTTAAAATATCAGTGCAACACGGATTGGGTTAACTACTTCCTACATTAAGTAAGTGACTACGATAAGGTGGTCAGAACCGTTTGATTGAATGACTTCTCGTCACTAGATGTTACAGCTAATGTTCTACATTCTGCCACCTGAGGAATGTAGCAAGCACATGAAATAGGCCCAGCGGTTATGCCTACAACTTTCAGCTCAACTTTACTACCACTTTTTTATATAAAGGTTAAAAATATGGGAAACTTACGAGAAAAATATTTAAACGGGAGGACAGCGGGAGAGAACGGTAGAATACGGGAGAATCCTGGGAAAAACGGGAGGGTTGACATGTATGCTCGACTGTAGTTCCCCCCAGTACAGAGTCACTGATGATGTGTGGGGCAGGGTAAGGGTGGGGTCATGTGGGGGCGGTATCGCCGTCACCATCACTCATTTAATCCGCAGTCAGTTTCTTTTGTATTTCCCTACAGCGCTCCTCATAAAGCCTGGTATTCAGTGCCCTGTCAAAAGAACGTTCAAACTCACAAAACGTGTAGCCAATCACACCCTCCTCTGGTATGCTTCGTAAAACAGTCTGTCTCAAGGATGTGTTTTTGGCACCCCGATCGGCGCTGGCTCTCAAGATTGGGCAGAGCGGCGTGCCTTAACAGGTTCTCGCAGGGTAAACAGAGTGGGTGTGCGTGTGCTTGGAGACGTGGTCGGGCGGGTGTGCTCCAGGCGGAACAGTGGGAGGCACACGCAAAGAAAAAAAAAACTCACCCCAGAGGAGACGTATACAGGAACGAATACCCACGCCAGTGCAAGAAGAACATAGGTAGCCTGCAGGAAAGACAGACAGACAGAAAGACAGACACACATAATGTCCTTTTAAATGCTCTCTGAAGGAGCACCTTGACACAAAGCAGCTCAAAGTCAATGTGCATTCCCTTGGTTTTCGTCTAGAACTGCACAGCGCCAATAAAAACCAAACTAGGTTATTTACTGCCCCCTGCTGAATTTTAATAATATTGCTGAATTTAACTGTTCTGTTGTGGCATACATACGATACATTTTCCAGTCAGTTCATGCATTATATATCTACTTTAAACGTACTCTCTTCAGTTACTTTGTATGATTTAAATTATGTCACATGCTTTTGATTCATCAGTGATTTATCAGTGGTCAAGATAACGAAACAATGAAAAGTCACTGGCATGAGCTGCTAACTACAGCCAAGGCAAGTCTCAGTTTATACACATTTTTTCAGAACTTCGGTACTTAAAAAATCACATTAACTGCCATCTGATCTGGCACATAATTGGATAAGTAGCTGAATTGACAGAGATCATCTTCGAGTGTATTTTAATTGTATATTTCACAATGCTGATATATAAATGTAGTTTAACTGGAAAGACAAAGTAATTTATCATATATCCTCACTCAGGCTGATTACCAAAAAATAACAGCTGAACTTTACATATGAATGAAGACAAACATAAATACGTGACTGAATTGTTAAGCTTAAGTAAAAACGTATACGCACATCATTATCTCCCTGGTGTTCTAAAAGGCAATTCATAAAAAGAAACACTTCTAAAACCCAAGAAAGTAGTGCCAGATATATCAGTTTGAAACACCAAATGAAAAATGAAATGGGTGAATAACTCGAGCACTCTACAAAATAGTGATCCCACTAATCTGGTGAATTATTTAAGAGTTTTCTTGATTCTGGGAGTCTGAATAAAACCCGCTGTATCCCCTGTGACGCACTGAACTCCTGGGTGGTGTACAACAAAACAGGTTTACAGGTAATCCCGCTAACCTCGGTAAATATTATGAAAAACATCAAGCTTTTTTGTTTACAAAATTTGCTCTGAATCAATTTGATATGTTTAAAATACGCAAAAACAGTTAATGATGATCTGTCTGTCAGCTAAAATTGCCTCTTGGTAAGCCAGCTTTGAGGAACATCCTTCTATTACCTCATGCTTGCCTGGCCATTCTCTTTGCTGCTGGTTTGAATAATTACCCTTAGGGGGTATATAGATAGCTATGGTAGAGGAGGCTGTTGGCTGGCACAAGTTTGGACGCGCTGCAGTCGTTTGCAGTCCTTATCGTTTTATCGTATGTGGCGTATTATCCCTTTTAGCCCGCATAAGGAAGCAGCGATGTCAGGACTCACTCACGTTCCACTCAAACCCCGCCACGGCGATGCCGCCGGCGGCCCCTGTGCCGGCCAGCCCAATGAACAGGCCGGAACCTTCGCTGCTGGCAAACAGGGACGCTCCGATCTGAGACAGTAAGAAAAGGGACACACCTGCACTGTGATTCAGAGAATACTGCAGCTTAAAAACACGGCATGTAGGTACGGTACGTATGTATACATGTATGTATGTATGTATGTGAGTATGTATGTTTGCATATATGTATGTATGTGCATTTGTATATACATATGTATATATGTATGTATGTTTGTATTGATGCATGTATATATGTATGTATGCATTCTTTATCACAATACGTAATACTCTAGTACAGGGGTGTCAAACTCCAGTCCTGGAGGGCCGCAGTGTCTGCGGGTTTTTGTTTTTTCCTTTCAATTTACAGCCATTTTAGGCCTTGGAAAGCAGGTGTGTGGACTCTTTAGCCAACCAGTGATTTTAAGTAATCAATTAAGTGCTAAAACACACCAAAAACCAGCTACCACTGTGGCCCTCCAGGACTGGAGTTTGACACCCCTGCTCTAGTACATCAGCTTTTGAAAAAAAAAGTATGAAATGAAGTATAAGAAGTTTGTTTAATTAAGCCATTAGGTGTTACACACAGTGCAGCTCTGTTCTCTTCATAATTAAAGCCCCATAAGAATGGAGTTAAACTGATGTGTGTGTATGTGTGTGCACTTGCGTGTGTATGTGTGTGTGTGTGTGTGTGCGCGCGTGCATGTGTGTGTGTGTTTGTGCGCGTGTGCTCGTGTGTGTGTGTGTGTGTGTGCGCGTGCGTGCATGTGTGTGTGTGTATGTGTGTGTGTTTGTGCACGCGTGCATGTGTGTGTGTGCCCATGCGTGCATGTGTGTGTGTGTGCGTGTGTATAGAACCCACCGGCCACCACGCCATGTCTCGTCCGGCCAGGAAGTAGCCACTGAGCGTGTTCCTGCTCACCCGGCAGGATGACTGGAAAACACCACAAAGAAGCAACATGGGCCCCTCACAGCGAACCCATTCAACCCCTCTCACACAGCACAGAGAGACACAGCAACAAGAACGCACAGATAACTTCACTTAAAGGATTTCACCATCAAAGAAGGTGACTGATTCTGTCTTTTCTATTTCTTCTTTAGGGCCGGGGAACGAAAATGAGAAGCAGAGGGCTTATCTGTAAAGAGTGTGGATGGTCATAATGCGCAAGCATGGACTCAAGTTTAATGCATTTACGACTGTGTTATTATTGAAAATTCTCATGGCTCATACCATCCATTTATCATTAGCTTCTCCATACCTCACTTCAAGCTGTGGTCTGGGAGCAGAACACCCTGAGATCAGACCCATGAAGCTCTGAATTCAAAACCTTCATCAGTGAGAATATACCCAACGCGACTGGGTCCTTGAGTGACCCAGTGTTGCAGAATCAAATAAATGATGAGACATAAATTGTCCAGGTGACCAGATTTGGATAGTATTCTTCCATTTACCAGTTTAAAGAGGCTGTCTAAACCCTGAAGGATGGGGAGGGCTGCTGTCCTACTGAGTGCCCATTTCCATGTGGTCCAGTCATTTGCATGTTAATTAATTATCATTATAATTAATGGTTTGATCGGCCCGAAATGTCTGCTGATTTCCTGAATGCCAAAAACATGAGTTGGGAGGCAAAACTTTCATCAAACTTTGGCAGGCGGTGCATATTTGCCTAATCGAAAGATAATTGTGCTAATTATGCAAATTGCTCAAACGTCAACTTTTAGCAACATAGCTGAAATTCGTCTTTAGGAGCTGCACATTAGGTATCGATCAACAAACCTTTGAGTAAACGCAATGTCTGGGTTCAGTGTTTGAACATATGAGACTGGCTGCAAGACTAATGGTCCACAGTGATAATGTGACACAGATAAAGGTAGAGGGACTCACCCAGACTCCTACGGCCACATTCATCAGAAAATAAGCTCCGATGACGATGATGTCGGACACCGTGAAGGACTGGGAGATGTTGAAAAAGTTGACGGTGGAGTTGGAGTCCATGTCTGCTCTGCTGGGAGAGACGGCGGCCTCAGGAGAGAGAGAAAGAGATGGCAGGGAAAGAGAAAGGGAAAGAAAGGAGGAGAAGAAAGGTGGAGAGGGGGGAGGATGTCACTGTAGAAATTGATCATTAAACACATCAGCTTAATGAAGCACCAGTGTGTGCACGGGGGAGAGCAGTGACACCTACGCCTGTTTGTGCTCTCAGGAATCGGCGAGGATCCGGAGAGAGGAGAAGAGTGGAAATCAGTGCAGGGCCCATGTAGTGACAAACATCGCTTCCTCACATTGGGGAAAAGAAAATCTGTAAAAGTGAGCTGGAGACAGGAGATGTTTCAGCAAGCGAACATCTGTCCAACAGTATCAGCTTCACAAGGAAGTTTCACTCAAGAACAAGCCAAGGTGTTTATTACAGGGTTTCTGGTTTACAAGGGAGGTAAATTATTCACTTTCAAATATAGGAGTGAACTGGTTCATAATCATTAGCTATCTACTAATAAAGCAAAAATCTGTACAGGCCAGTATCATGGTTAAAAATTAGGATTGTGGTCAGATTTATGTAAGGTGTAAATATTTATCAATGACCTGTATACAATTTTTTTACCGCTGGAATACGACAGAGAAAAAGTGGTAGCAGTGTTGGAGTAAGCCTGAATGTTGGGAAAACAGGTGTTGTTTGAGGAGGTAGCTCTGTGGTATTTTTCATTTGGCAGGTGGCCCATTAGATGGAGACGGGTGTTTGCACGGGGGTCACGGTGTGTAACGGCTGAGCGGGCGGAGAGACAAACAGCAGCTTGAGAGAGGCGGGGCCAAGTCTCCGACCGAGCAAAGGCCGGATGATGGATGGAGGATGGATGTGGGGGGGAATGAGCCGGAGAAATGACGCCTCCCGCACTTCTTAATCATCACCTGACCTGCTGGCAGCTCTGAGGAACCGCTAGGCAGAACCCCATGAACCCAAATATTTTAGTATGCTTGTTTTCCTTTTTCAATATTCAAGTCTTTACTCTCATTAGTCCCCGAGCATGCTGCTGCCCGGTCTCTGCCATCGTCGCCGTCTGGCCTACAGCACCACCTGTCTGATACCCTATCCAGGACCGCACCTTTCAACTGACTTACTGACCATGTTGGTCATCATAAACTCATACCCTGCGCCAGTCAGAGGAGGATGGGCTTCCCCTCTCAGGCCTGGTTCCTCCCAAGGTTTCTTCCTGTCTGTTCCACATAGGGAGTTTTTCCTTGCCATTGTTGCCACTGGCTTGCTTTAGTGGGGGTTCAGGCCAGGGTTAACTTTAAGGCATATTGTGGCAAGCGTTTGTGAAATGGACTATACTATATATGGACTATGATTGATTGACTGATTAAGCAACTGCTCAACTAGGTGGGCCTGCACACTCTGCACATTACAAATGTCCCCGCAGCAGAAACTACAGCTTAGAATTAGCCCACCACTTCAATATGGTGTCCAGAGAACAGGAAACTCTTACTTGGCTTTTCATCCAACATAGTTAATGTGTGATGTGTGTGGTGAGCATCCTGGCACAAAATGGCTGTGAGCCCTGACCCAGATGGATACTACACATTGGTGGTGGAGGTGAGTTTATTCACTTCACTGCAAAGCACTTTCGATGTCTTTATGTAAATGTATTCCAACCAGTCATTATTTTCTTTTAATAACTATTATTATAACTATTATTATTTAACAGTTCAATAGCCAGTTTTTGGATATAGTGAAACTCATTCATACATTTGGATGGCACGGCCTTGGCTTTGTTTTCCTTGATAAAATCAAACACAACATCGCAAGAGGAGCAGATGGCGTTAGCTGCAATGACGTCAGACCCAAGCAGCTACCATCAAGCAAAAACAGAAAAAAAAAGTGCAATTACCATCAATCTCAATCATGTAATAACTCAAACAAGCCCCGGGGCCTAAAAGCTGGTGCAGCCGCACGGCCTCACCAAGGAGGCCTGCTGGAGAACAGGGCGATGATTCAGCGGCACTGACAGGGCACATGGACAGGCTAATTACACGCGCTAAATGAGCTTTGTCTCAATGGGGGCAGCGTGTTCTACCTCGGTAACACAGCGTCCAGGAGATGTCTGTTTCAAAACACGCTAACGACATGACATACAGCGCGCATCGGGAACGTCACGTAACCAAGTAAGACACAGGGCCTGTGGTGACCTCGGACCATGAAGACGGTGTCTCCCCTGAAACAGACATGATATAACGAACACTTCACATTTCAAACATGTCAGCTGAAGTGGACAAACAATGCAAGAGACAGAGGAAATTTGACCTTTCGTTTATTTTTTCATCAGTCGCTGAAAATAAATACAAAAGCTTGGGCTAGGATTGGGACTCATCCTGCGTTTTTCTCCTTTGCTTGAACTGGCTCAAAAAAAAAAAAACAGTCATTAAAAACAGTATGAATGCTTGAAACAAACGAACAAATATACAATAAGCACCTTCTCCAGCATCGTTGAATCCCACCCCCTTCACCCCTCCCTCTTTCAGCCAGTATTTCTGGATCCTTCATGATCCTTCAAGCCCCCCTGAGCTTCACATTTCCCTTATATACACAGGCTATCCTAAGAGGCATGTTCCAGCTCAGTGAGGCCACCTAGTGACAATAAGGATAAATTAACATAAATAATAATTCCATTTTTCCCAATAGTTTCTTTAAAAAATTGTTAAACTTGTTAAAACACAATTCTATGAGTCTAAAGGCCTGCAATTTAAGCTCAAAATCTTATTGGCTATGTCAGGAGATGCACTTTGCTGGTGCCTCAGGCCCAAGGCCAGCTACTGGAAGCATAGGGACCATAACAGCAGAAAAGACTCGGAGTCCACATAGCTCCTTCCTCTCAGACTATCCCGGGTTGTAATTTCCCTACAAAAAAAATAAATAATTATCGTAATAATTACTTAAAAACAGTCCAACACAAGATGGCCGCAGCCATGGTGTGCGACTGAGAAGGCGGTTATCCTGGGTGTAACTGTATTTTGACACAGTTTGATTGGTACTTCATGGAAATAAAAACAATAAATAAATAAAAGAAAACGTGTTGATTTCAAACATTCCTACTGAAAGTGAAGCTAATTTCAAGCATCGGTTACCACAAGGGATCGTCTTAAATATACAAAACTGTTCAGAAAAATAACTATTCCGACATTCCGTTATGTTTTACCCTGTGTTACGTTCTGAGACAGCAGTCACTTTGATGAGATAAAAGTACAAAAATGGTGAAATATGAAGCTTGACAAAAACAACATGATTACACAATCAACAATACGCTGCTGTAAAGCTTTTGGGCAATGGGGGGGGGGGGGGGGGGGCAGGGTCACGCTTCCTCAAAGTCACTTTAGGAGAGAAGCCAGTAACAAAATAGGAAGGGTACGTCCCACAGCATGTACGTGAGTGAGAAAACCAGGGGGTCACAGCAGCTGAGAGGGGATGGGAACAATCCCTACTGATGTCTGGAAACCCACCTTTGACCTTTTGTTGGTTTAGTAAAAATAATAATGAATAAGCTTCTACTTTCAATTTGAGTTTGTACTGTGCTGTGTCACAACCCCTCCCCACCCAACCCAACCCTAACCCCACCCCTCCTTCAAGTTCATTTATAGATCTGCAGTTTCAACAGCAGTATTCTGTAGAGAACATACTGTACATTACCAAGAACTGATTCAGAGCTAAATGAGCCTCAAGACATGGGAACGACTTTAATAATACTAAAAAATATACATATATATATATATAATAATTAGAACTCGGGACCAACAGATCTATCAAAAACAGAGAAGTAAAATATATGGCATACAGCTTCGGCTGAGCACGCGTCACCGCAACGGTGACAAAAACACAAGTGCGTTGTGTGAGGCTTGGCCACTACGCGGCGTGGCACCAGGTGACTGGGGTGGGGGTGGGGTGGGGTGTGGGGCCGGGCGTGCGGAGCCGTCAGTCATCCACGCCGATGTTGCGGAACAGGTAGGACATGGACTCCCCATTGTGGATGCGGCGGATGGCCTCGGACAGAATCATGCTGATGTCCACCGTCTTAATCTTGGGGCACTGAAGCTTCTGGATCTCATGGGGGATGGTGTTAGTCACAACCACCTGCAAAAAAAAAAAAAAAAAAACAGGAGAATAGCAAGCTTTAACACTGACTGCACAGTACTGACCAAAACATCTGCAGAGACTACATAAAGAATGTACATTTTTGTACATTCTGTACTTTTTTTGCTGTCACTTCACTTCCAAATTACTCATGAACTGCACTGTACATTTTTACTATCTATACATATACACCACCTGACATACTGGCCATAATACCCAACCGACTACAAAGTACTGACCACAACACTGAATACAAAGAAGGAACAGTACCGACTATAAGACTCAATAGAATGATCTCCCAGTACTGACCATAACATCTCACACACTTACCAGAAGCGACTGAACATGAAACCTGGGGCACTGACCACATTCATAACCTGACCTACTGACTGCACAGCACTGACCGGAACACCCGAGATACGGCCAGCCGACAGCAGAGCTGCGTAACACAACTCTCCTTCCATAAATCAGCAATGACTACTGCCTCGTAAACAAGGTCAAGCAAAAAGCAGGGAAGGTAAAAATAGAAAATCAGTAACAGCAACAAAACCCTTGTTTGCTTATGCAGGGAATGTTTCCATGAAAAATGTAGAGGCTCTGAATTGTGATTCACTCTTCGGAGTCCCAGGGTGCTACATTTTACTCTAGTCATTATGAATGTATTTATATTTCCTTGAATCTACATAGTATATCCAATATTTGTACCCCACTGGGTCTAAGAAACCCTACCCTAAAAATACATGTTCCACCCATTATAAAAACAACAGTATAAATCCTAAAAGTGATTCTCAGGGCTGATATGTAAAATCCTACAGCAGTAACAGAAAAAATAATGTATACATATTAGATTTTACAATAACGCCATCATTAAAACTATTAATCTAAAAGATTTTCAAGGCCATTATTAAAAATGAATGCATGTTTACGCATTATGTAATCATAATCATATATGATGTAAAAATAATAACATTTTTTTTTTCCTTCTTCACTGTCACTGCTCCATTAACTCAGTTCTGATGAAATATTTTATGTTGGAAAAAAAACCATCCACTCAGTACTGTCTGCTGAATGCTTTTAGGACTTGAAACCTGCTAAATGACCCTCAGCAGTTTAAACAAAGATGAGGGGGGAGGTGCTCATGCGGCTGCCTTTCTCAAGAGCCATGGCGATGAGACACAGCGATCCAGTCCCTATTCAAAGACTTTGATAACCACTGCGATTTGAGAATCCAGGCACACGCCGAATTAAACATCGCCCGTGGCCCTGAATGAAAGCAGCCCGATGTCTCAGTCCAATGGGACTCCCGAGGTCATTAACGCGGGAGAGACCGGCCCAGTTCAAGGCGATCTTCGATCACGCTGCGGCGCGGCGCGTCTGACCTCATCGATGGCGGACTCCTCGATGAGCCTCGGCGCGTCGGAGGACAGGATGCCGTGCGTCGCCATGACGTAGATCTTGTACGCCCCCCGTTCCTTCAGGGTGTCTGCCGCTGCCAGGAAACTGTCAACATCATCGATGATGTCATCCTGGATAGAGCACAAACAGACATGCATTGCTGGTGCAAGACCGAAAACAGAAGTGCTCAGACCCATCCGTTTATAATAAATACAACTACTGTATACGCACGCCTTACACCGTATACCACCTTACAGTTTTAAGATTTAATCTAAGAGGCTGTAGGAATATACAGTAAATTATACCTTGAACAAAATCAGACACAAATCAACCACAAAAGTACCCAAATTACCCTTGAAGTTTTGTTGTGTTACTTTTTTCAATCAGCATTCAGACTAAAAATCAACCAACCGCCAACACTCACCACAATGATGGCAATCCTTCCACCGACGTCTCCAACCACTGTGATTGGAGGTTTTTCTTTGGGAATCAACACTGGTTACAGACAGTAAACAAAATATTAATTCTGATAAAAAGTGGAAAATATCGGTCTTTTCCGAACATAAGTTTCTTACTAGAATGCTTATCAAACTCATTAACACAAAGCCAGTATCCATTGTAAAGTCAAAAAATCCTAAGTTGGACCATCATAACTCGGGGACCGTTTGTATAAAGGAAACGCACCGTCTCTAGGTTACTATTCATACTTACAGGGGATCTCCAGACTGGGGTGTATGGCACCCATGTTTTTAACAGTGGGGGGGGAATGACGGCCGTCCACAAGGTCGGACTCGGCATCCTGCGCCTCGCCGTGGATCACCGCGATTCCCAGCCGCAGCCTCTCGGCGAAAGACTGCGCCCTGCGGGGGGAGAGGACCCCACCGTCACCTCAAACCCTAGTGGCTCATTGCACACTCCACACCAGCTCAATTCACTAGGGAGTCAATCAGCTACCAGCCAAGCCATCAAAAAAAGAGACTGGCACACACTGACAAAAAAAAAAAAAAAAAAGTGAACAAGTCACCGGAAAAATGGGAGGAAAAACAAAACAAAAATAACTACACACAGACAGAGGGAGAAAGGGTGGAGTGAACTCACCTTTTTGCAGAAGCCGGAGATTTGGCCACAATTACTGCATTTCTATAGTCTGGAATCTGCAGATTTTAAACACATATACCCAAACCCTCATTTGCGAGCACCACTGCAGGGACTGCCATCTCATGCACACGCACACAAACACACACACGCACGCACACACAAACACACGCACACACACGTGCACACACACACACACACGCACACACAAACACACACACGCACGCACACAAACACACACACGCACACGCACGCACACACACACACGCGCACACACACACATACACACGCACACACACACGCACGCACCCATCACACACACCCAGGCAGACGCTCTCACACTCTCTGAAGGTGAAGCCGGGCAGAAAAGAGGAATGTTAGGAGCTCAGGCGGAAGGGAAAATGCTTCTGCTAACACATTTACTCACTTGCCTTATTGGGCAGTGCAAGAATTTCTCAGTCTGAGGAGCCAATTACGCTCTCCCCGCAGACTGGAGAGAGAGAGAGTACCAACCTTCTGAAAACCCTCTGAAAACCTCACAAAAGTTCAACACAGGTCACATGAATTTTAATAGCATGGAGAACTCCTAAGTATACCAGTGGGGCGTTTCTGCCACCTCACCATATTCATCGGCGGATTTACTTTGATTCTCTTTCTTAGATGTCAATTCTAAAGGATGGCCTTCAACTCCAGCACACAAGAGATGTTCTGTACAGATGAAAGAACTTAAGAGAAGCAGATACTTCACAATAGTTTTTTTTTTAAAATAAATAATTATTACTCAAGACCTGTTCAACCACAATAAATTTATTTCAAACTGTCACTATATTTCTGTATGATATCAAGTTATATATTTATTTTATAAACCTAGAAAAGATGCTAGCAAAGAAGCCAACATCTGTATGCGCCACACAGCTTGCTAGCATATCAATATCTAGATATGTAGCAGTTATAAAAATTAAAAATTACAGTATTCCTATTTATGTTTTTTGGCAATATTGTTGTTTTGTTAAAAAAAAAAAAAACATCCACATTAAAACTAGATGCAGTTAGCAAATCAATTGTAAACACATTACAACAAACATGTTATTTCTAGGTCTGCTGGATTGAACTGACAAAACCCAATACAATGAGAAAAATAATATATTGATAATTAGACATTTTTTATTTTTACGATACAATTTTCAAATCACACTTTCATTTCCAATTACAGATTTGAAAAGTTTGATTACTTGAGATAAATTATTTTCCGATACTTAACAAATGAGCAATGACACTGCATAGTATTTGGGTACACAAATTTTCCTAGTTTAAAACTGTCAATGGGAGAAGAGTATACCTCCTCGAGAGAAGAATCCATGACACTGTGTAGATATAATTTCTAAATGAAAGGGCAACTTCAATCAATGGTTGCAGTTTAAACTTCATTGCACTTGTTGCACATATGCAAAGGAATTCAAAAAAGTACTTCAAACAAATGGCAAGTCATGTCTATTTTCTAATGTTTGAAGCTAAGCCGATAGCAGCGTTGACTACAGCAAGAGTGCAGAATGTTAGAGAAAAGGTATCTAATTTCTTTTCATTTTAAAGTCCACCTGGGAAAATTGTGAAATTGCACAATAAAAGCAATGTGAAAATTAATAAGGTCGGGAAACCTAACTAGTTGTTGTATGGCTCTCTTTATTTCCCTTGTGTTTCACTCTGACAGACTTAGAGCATCTTCATCAAAGCGTTCCACAGTGCTACTTTATTAGTACCAAAGCCCTTCATCATGGCCTCTCCTGCATCCCTTTCACTGTGGCCATCATGGAGAGCGTAATGGCTAAACTTCAAAGAACAAATTATCATTTCTGTGGTCTCTCCTACTACAGAAAGTGCAGGGCTCAGTTACACAGCAAGCTCCCCATCTGAATGATCTGAGAACCTTTTACAGCCCAAGATGCAGCCATTACGAGTTCCTCTAAGACAGTGATAACACCATGGGTGCTGGAGGGCTACAGTTTATCCTGTGTGAGCTGCTCTGTCTCTCGCAGAGGCCAGGCTTACCTCTTCCTGGATGTACTGTAGGAGGAAGGGGGAAGCTCGCAGGTTGTCCACAGGGATGTTGAAGAAGCCCTGGATCTCCTTCTGGTGCAGGTCCATGGTGATCATATGGGTCAAACCTACAGGGAGATTCACAAAGACACCACTGTCTGTCAGACACTGACGATCACGGTTGTTTCACCGTCAGCTAGTCACATATGGATTACAGGAAAAACTCGAGGGGCTTGGGGTTCCGAACTGTGATATGCAGTACATGTGGTGCAGTCATGATCAACAACCAAAGTGCATGCCTCACTCTAAGTACAAATAATTTTATTACATTTTAACACAAAAATAGCCTGAGGCCACTCAGTTACCTTGCTGCCCTCTAAAAACAGAAGTTAAACTGAACTATGAAGAAATTTTAGGGACACATTTCAACATGGCACTCACAGTACTCCACCACACCTCAGCACATTTTACATTGGAGTGTTATCAGTCTTGCATCTGTCGCTTTAAGAGACAGATAACAAGTACGTTTGAATATGAGGAAGGAAGAGGAATACTGTAGATTAGGAACAGGACTGAAAGAAGAAGGAAGTTTTTGTGTGGGTGTTCTGTATGCATACTTCAGATTTTAAGCATGTTTTTACACTGCATAGCCAAAACGGTAACAAATGAGAACCTGCAACACAATTCAATGTCTGGCTAAAGGAAATCTTTCTCCTGTCAAAGACCCTTTCGATGTTGTTCATCTTTACATGATGAAAAACAGTTGGCTGACGGAAATCTTTGTCACATGACCAACGATGATAACATTCCACTGTTCCCAAAACGTGGATGACCACTAGTCCTGGACTGAAAGATAACTTGTGGATCTCCACCTTAAAAAAAAGCTTTCAGTCCAAGATTAGGCTTAATCCATGTCCAGAACACCAGTCCTATACTATATTGTACAGGTGGAAGGACAACAGGCACATCGGTCTATAGTGATGGGCGACAGTGACACCTCAGCAAACAGCTTCACCTGCTTTACACATCATGGAGGCCAGGAGCTTCGACACGATGGAGCCCCTTTTCCTCATTTTGCACTGCTTGCTGTAGGGGAAGTAAGGTACTACGCCGATGATGCTGCGCGCGCACGAAGTCCTGCAGGCATACACCATGATCAGCAGCTCCATGACAATCGTGTTCACGTCCCTGCGCGACACAGGGAAAATACGGGGCGAGGGCGTGAGAGACGGAGCGCGTGCGCAGGGAAAAGACACAAGCGCAGCAGGACTGCGACAGAGAGAGGGTGAGAGATACACAAAGTATGTGGGAGAGAAAGGGAGGCAAAGAGAGATACACAGACTGATGATGAAATCTGAAATGTTAAGATTTCTCACACTGCGCTGGCAGCTCTCACTTCCACATCACGGCCAGTGCAAACGGCTGTGAGAGAAAGATTCCTCGCTGTCATGTGATCACATGATCAGAATGCCACGTCGTCAGGCCAGATTAAGATGTCAGGCTTTTTTTTTTCCCCTGATGCAGTTCTCATGTGACTTATCAACATTCCCTGGCAACACGCTGTTACCGTGCTTCATTAACTCCATCAGGTCTACTTTGATGAGACTTACTTTGAGACCGTCTGGATGATAAAGACATCTTTTCCGCGAACCGACTCCTGGATCTGTACTCGTGTTTCTGTGGAGACAACAGATATCACAGACTGAGCAGAATATCTAGCATTCAGTTCAAAAAACAGCAGATAAAGAGATCTGCCTAAACGGTGTCATGTCAAACAGATAAAGCCAGCCGCAAACAAAGTCAAACACATGCTCTGAGCCTCTATTTACTCAGAGTCAGCATATGAAAGTCATTCAGTATCTTCTCAGCAGTTTTTCCCCCCCACATTTCTTTTTACATTAAGCCACACGTGTCAAGCTTTTAAAAACTTTCATTTTGCCAAAGCTTCCATGAACTATAATGGCCTTCTGGGTTCGGAATTCAGAAGCTAACATTTGAATTTTATCTACATTTACCCAAATCTGCTTCAACAGCAGGCTCTGCCTATGGGCACCGATTTTCTATTCCATAAAAAAAAAAAAAAAAAAAACATTTCATAAAACGGCAAACTCAGGGGCTTAGTGAACTGAGCTTCATACCCCTCAATCAGCTAACATTAGTGTGATTTTATTTCAACAAGGAAAAAAAAAAAAAAAAAAAAAAACATTCAATACCTCCAATGAGACACTTACTGTAATGAATTCAAAATGAAACAATGATGATTATCCAAAAACCTTCCGCATAAAAAATGTCCTGCTGCAGTTATTCAATTTATCCTACCTTCCCTCTCTTGGAGGCGTGCTCTCAGAGGCGTAGGTGTCATTTACGCTGGGGATGCTGGGGACACGTCCCCACCACTTTTCGTCGCGGCCCAATTCGTCCCACCAACTACTTTCTGAAAGCCTTTAGTTAGCTGAACCCGTCGTTGTACCCAGCGCTTTTCAAAACAGACCGACGCCCATGCTCACAGGTGCATTTGGAAATGGATGAGCCGTCACCGACATCTAACCAGCTGCCTCCTCTCACCCTGGTCAACTGTCTGCACTACCAATACAAATGAACACACTTCTTTACATCCACCACAGTTGACTCAGGCAAGCCAGCCAGGATTTCTGTTTAACCTCTACAACATGCGCACACAGCCATGCAATAGAATGCAAAGCTTTCTGTTTGGGAATTCACGATTACATTTGGAAATGCAAATATGCATTCAGAAATGGAAATCCAGCTCCCAAATGTCAACTATGCAACTCCCACAAGACTGAAGAAAAGCAGGCATCCAATGTATTACAGCACTCCAAAATTAACTCCATATTTAAAGGAGAAAAAAAAAAACATATTCCAGTTACTAACACAACACTTACAAAAATTATACAAAAGGCAAAGTTACAATTAATTTGTTAAAATGACAAAAATCCAGTGTAATTCACAAAATAAAAGTGTACATCTTTCTGGCAACAGTGCCACACTTGGCATAGTGAGACTAACGTGACAGGAAATATAATAACACATTTCTACTTCAGAGGTGGAGGGGTGAACTGGGAGTCTGTGTTTTCTACAGGAGATCAAAGGCCTCTGCAAAAAGGTTTTCAAGGATCCGGTTTGTAATAGTTTTTGATCGAAAATCCCATTCCTGATAAACGCAGGATAATTTATTCCCTCCCTCTTTACCTCAGCCGATGGAGGAGGAGCACTCCTGGCACAAAATGGCTGCCCAGGGAAATACTGCAAATTGAAGTGAGCTTCCCCACATCACTGTAAAGCGCTTTGGGCTCCTTCAAAAAAAAAGTGCTCTATAAATGCAATACATTTGTACAATTATTGTGCAACCAGCTTTCATGTTTTGAAATATGGAGTTGATTTCACAGAACCTGAGATGGTTTTGGTTCTCACTTTTCAAGCCATTTCAAATACAAGGCATGAAAGCCGCTTTTGATTCTGAACTTATGGAAGCGGGCGGGACTGTGGATGGAGAGGAGCATTGGTCGGTCCATGAAGTATGGCAGGAAAGTCACTGCCATTTGCCGTGCTGCCTCCTAAGACTCACTGTCTGCCCTGAAAGGTTCAAACTTGCCCGCTGTTGTCACTCTGCAGCCACCTAAAGCTTGACTGATAATCGTGTTTGCATAACAAGGAAGCACAGAGGCGTGGCAATTCCACATGACTGCCTTCGAACCAATCAGATTACACAACGATGATCCACCAAAGGCCACACTGATCTGTATACACAGCCCTTCTGCTCATCCCATTCTGTGATCATGTTTTAATTCCTGTATCCTGTTCAGCATGTCAGGCATGACGCCACACTTACTTGCCAAAATAAGCTGCAGAATTCCGGCTAAATTATTCGAAAGTCTCCTGAACCCCACATAAAAACAAACACAGACAATGTCCACACCTCCAGGAACTAGAGAGCATTATAATACAGCTCACTACAGTGTTAATACCCCGGCAGTACATAAATGAGTAATCAAGGGAAAACAACAAGGTGCTCTAAAGCTCAGTTAAGAGTAAACAGCTGAGTGACTGTACTTCAAAATGTCCAAGCAAGCAAGCAGGCAAGAAGATAAATTTAAAATGATACTCTGTAATGTCAGGCAGTGATTATGCAGGATTTGTGCTGGCATTATGCAGATTCATTACATTTTGGCAACCAAGATGAGATTATAATTAGGACAGCGCTATGAGAACACATCCTCTAACCAGGCCTTCGCAAGAAGTTCGTTAGTCTGCCACGAACAGGGAGCACCTGCATGATTTACATACCAGAGTAACAGACAAACCAGCAGCCAAAAGGCTAAAACAAGTTTATGCACACAGTTCTGCGCAAACATCAGCACCCGGATCTTAAGGACACAGAGCTGAAGGTTATACAATCATTAACTGAAACATCTGAGGCTTTTCGCATGCGGGCTGACTAACAACAAGAGTGCATGAGTGTTACACACAAAAAATATTTTTCTCTAAAGGCCTAGCTATAATTTGAGCAGGATAATTTAAGAGCTCACACTCCACTGAGCACCTACTCTACAGCATACCAGATCAGAACACTCTTACCCCTCAAGCTCATGAAAAATGATTAATTACGAGTTGTTTTCCTACTATTTAAAGTGGTTTCAGCACTTCAAAAGCCAGTCCCAATGGATATAGTCAAGTAACCACAAATAATAAGAGATTCAAATTAAGGTCACTAGTTCTCTTTTCAAAAGTTACATGTGTACTTACGTGCAACTTTATACATTCACTTTCAAACGGTGTTGGGCCAGTGGGGAGAATATGCAGACAGTATTTACATTTTTTATGTTGACAATGGTAAGCCAAGGCTTTATCAGCCACTTCAGAGCGACTGTTTATGACCTTACCGAGAGTGCCTTCTCTGTGGCACTACTGTACTGTTGTATTCCGTACAGTATCACTGCCATTTCCCCACACTGTAAATCGCTCTGCAAAATTCCAACACTGTAACTTCACTGTAATGATTGCTGGAGCCCGCAGCCGTGCTTCATGAGAAGTTTCATTGTGTGAAGTTAATCAAGGACATGCCAAACTTCTCATGCCTCTGCCTCCTCGATGGTTTAGCTTACCTCGATTAGCTTCCTGATACACCTGCACTTTCCCCAGCTCCACACCAAGGCGTCTGCTCAGGAAGACAAGGATACAAGCACACAAATGTAGATTACAACTACATATTAATTCCCAATCAATTAATTGATTAACAGAAGAACGTCTATCTTGCAGAATCTGACCTTGGACCACATTTTTATTAATTCTGACTAACAGTATATTCCATGCAAGTCAGCTAAATTGAGAAACTATACAACATTTTCCAGCTGTTGATGTAGAGACAGGATCCCCACATTTCTTTTACATATTCAAATATTATGATAGTGAAGACCCAGGAGACGCGACACTTAAAACTGCATGACTGTGGTGTGGAAACTAATGCAAATGTCTGAGTGTAGCCCCATTGTTTCGCCCTCATCAAATGCATGCAACAGCTTGCTTAAAACCTGAGCTGTGTGAAAAGGCCAACCAGAATTAATGAATTACCTCATCCATGTTAAAATGATAGCATCAGATGAACAGCAGAATGAGCACTTAGAAAACACAAATTCCTTTACAGGATCAGCATTACTGCACATGCTACATTGATGAAAATTAAATACCTGATTGGTAAAGTGACATTTTATGAATCC